>OX456985.1:73621299-73964262 GCA_949752695.1 Melanostoma scalare
TTGTTCTTTCAACTTTGAATTGCAAATCTATCCGAATAAAAGCTATTTCCACTTTTCATAAATATCGCAATTCCTCGTCATCTTTTACCCAGCCCAGTCCACCGCCATTTCTAGGATGGCAGTTACATTTGCTTTACAACAGTCTTAGGCCTTCTTTAACTCTCTGACTAGCCGCGTTCTGTTACATATATGACTAACCTTGAAGTTCATTGTCCTTATTTCGTATGCTAGGGTCGTCAACGGTGTAATCGTTGTAAGTGTTTACTTTCGCTGTCGGCAAATCTCAACCAAAAATACACAAGTTTGCGGACATGTCATATTTGCATGGATATTATGGCATTTAATAAAGGATAATTATAACCGTTACGACATTTCAAGGCTTTATATATGTGAAACCAAATAATGAACCTTTTTTTCTTCATACATAAAAGAAAAAAGAAAATTGTAGTTTCTACACGTGTAACCAAACTGCTGCCATACCAACGTCAGAAATGCCATACGTACTCTTTACATGCACAGTGTTAACATCAATCATCATTAAATGAAGAAAAGGAAAAACATAAACATGTTAACCCAAAATAAATTCCAAAACAACCCTCCATGTCTAACAGAAATGTTCCCAAAGGCATGCACAGCAACCATCAAACAGTTGGTTGAGAACTTTCAATCAAATAAAAGTTGGATAGGTATAAACTCGTACAATAGTTTGGTCTTGTTTTAGTTCCTCTTGAACATATTCCTTATACGAACCACTAGGTATACCTACAACTAGAAGGCTTGCATTTGAAAAGTTGAATATTTAATATTCAAACCTTTTCCGCTGTCCATTTTATGACAAAGTGATTCATTGATGTTCTCTGTTTAAAACACTGGTCATGTGATGCTTATAGACACGCGTCTCTTTATATGAACGCCTCATTTTAGATGAATCATCGGAGAGCTTTGGCCTTATAAGGCGAACCCTGCCAAGTAGATTAGGTGGGAATGACTTTCGGAGTCAACCTGCCTTTTCTTTAATGAGGTATATTTATACATTCAACAATGAGCTTTGTTCGAATTCATTTAAAATGCCCACAACCAATAGTTGATGAATGTCTTTCACGTTGAGAGATAAATTTTTCTGACACAATGTCAAACAATCGATACTGACAATTCCATCTACAGAGGGTTTGCGGTTCTAAATTCAGATTATATTTTATTGCTGTTTTTTTTTTTTGTTTTATTTGTCTCCCACTTTGATTTCTTTTTCAATTTTCATTGTGATTTTCTTGTGTTGATGATAATCGAAAAACGATTGAATGAAAATTCAATTTATGACAAACTTCCTTTCAATCGACAACAAAACAAAAGTGAAACGTAATTTATCTGCTCTAAATTCAATAAATACAAACCCCAACGGACAACACAAGAAGCGCTCTATGGTACCGACAAGAAAACTTACAGTGGCTCCGTGGTCCGTGGAAACTAAACTAGATTACACTCCGTTTGGAGATTGGTAAATAATTTAATTAAATAATCTTAATTTGTTTTCTTCGAATTTAGTGCTATGTAATTGTTGGTTAGAAAAGCACGCGAGAAAGTCGATAGTGAGTTGGATTGTTGGCGCCATCGTTTAGCTCATGGCAATCGAATCGTATAGTGAATTTAATTACTTTTCTTTTTTATTAAATTTTCTTAGCAGCGCCTGCGATAGGAATGCAACTCGAAAAGAGATAATAAAAATCGTTATGGAAATGAGAAGAGTTAAGGTCAAAAGTTGCATCATTTATAGTTTACCCCCGAAGATGTTGTCTTATTTAGTTGATAACAGAGTAATTTACAAAAAAATTATATTGGGCTCATTTTATTCTTAAGGTCGGCCATGAGAGCTTATGTAGAGATAATTGGAAGCATCGATTAGTTTCTCTTCTCTGACTTACAAATCATGCGGTTGGTAGATTCCTGCAACGCAACCACTATCTAATCTGCGGGGTATGCTGTTTGATATTCATAAGATCACCGAACTATTTTTTCATTGCTTTTTTATCCTCATCGATTTAGAATATATTTTTTTTGTCTTAAGAGCTCACATAGGAATGGAGCACGCAAGCGCCTTCATCTGTATCTTCTGCTTACAACTTAATCAACCAGCTTACTTCTTCTAGGTATAATATTGCCAGACTGAACACCAACTGACATGAAGTTTAATGAGAATTCAACCTTTATTGGATATTTGCGTTCGATAAAGTTGCTTTTATCAGAGCTTATTACAGCTCCAGCTGAAAGTACAGCCATTACAGAGGTTTTATTATGTTTATTTTGTTTGGTTTCTTAAGCTTTTGGGGGATCAATTGCAGTATATTTCCCTCTTCACACCACACAACAACCGTGGCGCAATGGTCAACATGTTTGTTACGGAATCCCAACAGAAGCCACAAATGTTTTTCCGTGGGTATCGCCTTTCGAGAGGAATTGGCTTAACGCAAGTCCTCCGATACTAATTTCATTGTACCTACTGAAAAGCGCTTTCTCGATAAGCCGTTCAGAATCGGCAGAAAATTAAAAAGTCCCATTCATTCCTCCACAAGGCCTGGTTGTGCGAAATGCGCTATACCGGGGCTCCCTGCTCTGTTGCGCAACCCTAAATTATGTATGAAGAATGACTGGTCAGCCTCAGGGGTTTTTCGAAATTTTAATTTTTCACTTTTTTGGAACACTTTGAAGGGAAAACGCGATTTTTTGTTTAAAAAAAATCGGCTAATTTGTTATTGTAAAATAACAATTATCGAAAAATTTGAAAAACCCTTCGTCACTAGTTCGTAAACTATTTACAGAAATAGTGTTCAAAATTTCAAAAGGATCGGTGCAGTAGTTTTGAAACTATGAGAGGCACCGACTTTTAAAAAGTGAGTTGTTGGAAAAACGTTTTAAAGTTTTCAACACTAAAAAGAAACACAAAGGTATACAAATATTCGTAACTTTGTCAATTTTGCTTCAATCCACTTGAAATTTTGACACAATATTCTTAAATTATTAAGCATTCATTTAAAAAAAAAAAAGCCAAAACAAAAAATTTAAATACGTTGACTAGTGTGAGGCAGTTAAGTGGAAGAGCTGTAATCCCTTCGAGATCACGATGCTTGCAACGTTTAGAATATGGCGAAGAAAAAAAGATGAAGAAAAAAAAGAAGAAGAAGCATAAAAAAGAATAAGGAAATACTGCGATCAAACTTTATTCATTACACAGGGTGTCCCGTAATTCGTGTTACATAATTTGGGATGTGATTCTTGGTCATATTCTAAGAAAAAAATTGTTATACAGTAAAGTCTGTTTCTTAACTTTGACATCACTTTCTGACAATTTAAAGAAATGCTAACTTTGTCGTACCCGGACCTGTGTTTAATTCGATTTCTCTGTCAATACTGATGGTAGAGACCTAATTTTAGACTTAATTTTTTGTAGAAATAATGGTCTTTAAAACTTGATGGGCTGCTAATTGAGGAACATGATAACAACAATGCTCAGCAGCAGAATCATTAGTTCAGAATTGGGGAAATTCAAAACAAGCAGAATGGCCAATAGAAGAACCCCGCAGGGAGGAGTTTTATCTCCCCTACTGTGGAACCTGGTCGTTAACAAATTGTAAATCGACCTAGAGGACGAAGGTTTCAAAACCATAGCCTATGCCGATGATGTAGCAATTGCCGTTTCAGGCAAGCAACCACAGACCCTAGCTGAGCTGCTAAGAACAGCACTAAACAAGCTTAACAGTTGGGCTGTAGATTGTGGTCTGAACATCAATCCACACAAAACGGAATTAGTTCTCTTTACGAGGAAATACAAAATTCCGGACTTCAGACCCCCAACTATTAAAGGGGTAACTCTCACACTGTCAAATCAGGCTAAATATCCATGTCTCATTTTTGACCAAAAACTGACCTGGAAAACCAATATTGAGGAAAGAGTAAATAAAGCCAACGTGGCACTCTTCTCCTGTAAAAAAGGCCTTGGTGGGAAATGGGGTTTCTCCCCCCAAATCACCTATTAGCTGTTTACCTCGGTAATTAGACCGATACTCACATACGGGGTTATAGTCTGGTGGACAGCACTAGACAAGATGATCAACTACAACAAGCTGGCCAAAGTTCAAAGAACGGCTAGTCTGTGTATTAGTGGCGCACTGAAGACAGCCCCATCGGACGCCCTCAATGTACTACTAGATCTCACACCCCTAGATATCTTCAGCAAACAAGTCGCAGCTAGCTCAGCTACTCGACTCAGAGCTACATCACAGTGGACCAATAAATCAAATCGGCCACACTACCATTCTAGATAACTTTAGATTCTTACCGAATCGATCCGACTACACTACCCCCAAGTTTGACAACAATTTCCAAGTAACCATACCTTCAAGAGAAGCTTGGGAAAATGGCACTCTCCTGGAAAATGAAGCAATACACTTCTTCACCGATGGTTCAAAAACCAGCGAAGGTGTGGGAAGTGGAATCTACTCAGAAAAACTGAATCTCAGTCTTTTCTTCCGCCTACCCGATCATTGTAGTGTGTTCCAAGCGGAAATTCTGGCGATTAAGGAGGTGCTGTCTTGGCTCAAAGAAAACGTCATATCCTCCACGGATATTCGAATCTTCTAGGACAGCCAAGCTGCCCTTAAATCTCTTGCCTCTGTCTCTACAAAATCCATCACGGTCCAAAATTGTCAGATGTCTCTGAGGGAGATGTCAAGTCAATTCAACATTCACCTTTTATGAGTGCCAGGGCACAGAGACATACCAGGCAACTGTGTGGCAGACGAACTAGCCAAAAAGGGCACGACCACTTTCCTACGCGCAGAATGGAACAACATAGGTGTACCAATCGCTACATGTAAACTACTACTTAGACAAGGATAACAAACACTAGATGGACTGAGAGTAACAACTGTCTTGCAACCAAAAAAGTTTGGCCGTGTGTAGACTCAAAACGCTCAAGGAGTTTGTTAGCCCTGAACCGCCTGTATCTAGGTTCTACCATAGGTGTTCTTACGGGTCACTGTCTAATAATAATACACGCCAAAAGACTTGGTGTGCATTCCAATGATTTCTGCAGAAGCTGCATGGATAAACAAGCGGAAGAAACCGTTCAACACCTTTTTTGTTCATGCCCTGCACTACTTCATAAGAGGAAAACTCATCTCGGTGAATTCTCCTTCGACGATACTAGCGACCCTAAATGTCTTTGAAAATACATTAAAAGTTCCGCGTGGTTAGACTAGCAGGTGATTAACCGGCTAGTCCCGTAATGGAAGATTAATAAGTGATCCACTCGTTAATCTTACATCGGGTTTCTGAGATCAGTAGGTGATTAACTTGCTGATCTCTGTGGTATCACAATGGGCCCTTGTGGCCTAAGTGTGTCAGACAATGTACTCATTGGCTGACAGCTACTTCCACCTAATCTAACCTAATCTTTAAAACTGTCTTTAAATTTAAATTCGAAGATCGAAGTTTACATTATTTTATGATGAGACACATTTTCAAAGAACTGAGTTCTTTATTTGATTTAATGATAATTTTTTCAACTTATCCAAATGGATTATTTTTTTTTTTACACCAATCAATAATTTGACTGAGGTATTCATCGATGGAGAAACGTAATTCATCCAGCTGTTGCAAAAGCCTAAGAAGATAAAGTTGCATCATATGCATATAAAAGACCATAGATCTATGATAAATATGTTAAATAGCAAAGAACCAAGAATTGATCCCTGAGAGACTCTCTAGCAACTTTTTGAAGCCGACCGGACAGATAATGTAGCATGTTTGCCTGTTAGCATGTTTGCCTGTTCAATAGATAGGTTCGTGGCTCGAATCCCAACAGAGGCCGAAAATGATTGTCCAAGGGGAAATAGCAAGTCCTACGATAGTGCCGTTCGGATTCGACATAAAATTGTAGGTTCCCTCAGTTCCCTCATAAGGCATGACTGTGAGAAATGCGCTTGGCCCCGGGGCACCCCGCTCTGTTGCGCTGCACTATTTTTTTTTTTTTATAGACACATAAATCAGTTAGTAACTTGCATCCCCAACCACTAAACCCAAAAATGTATTGCGATTTCCACCTAAGAATGTTGTGATTGACCATAGGTAAATGAAAAGCCATAAAAAATTGAGACGACCGTCATCATATTCAACTCAAATGTCCTTGAGAATATTTGAATATTTTCAATGGCAATCCAGCATTGGTGACCGTGGTAACGGTAAGCTTGTCTGTCTGTTATGTGCCAGGTTCGCGGTTTGAATCCCAGAAACATCAAGAAAAAAATATTTTTCCAAGGGTATTGCGCCTATCGCGAGGAATTAGCAATTTCTCCGATATTGATTTTATGCCATAAAAAGGGTTTTCTGATTAGCCGTTCAGAATAGACAAAAAGTTGTAGGCCTCTTCCATTCCCTTCACTCACACGGTACGGTTGGCAGAAATCTGAGCAACAATTGCGTGTCGAATGAAAGGAAAGAGTTTTTTCTGGAAAGATGTCGTAGAATTCATTTCGCAATAAACTTCTTTAACACTTTAGAAAAACACGGCAGAAAGCTGGTCGGTCTGAAATCAGAATTAAAAAATTGCCGAACTTTTCAATTCAATAAAGATAAAGAGTATTGATGATGATAGGTATACTATACTACTATACACCATTCAATAATATGACGGAGATAGTTTATAATAACTGGAAGTTTTAAGTCTTACCAAACGCATAGGTATTCTATCCAATTGCATTGGACTCAACTTCGAATTACATATTTCGTGGCTTCATCTTCGCTGACACGTACAAAATCCTCCAGTCTTCTCGATGAGATTGAAAGTATAGACGAAGTATTTAGTTCAAAGTCACCAGTAGACACTGAGACACCTGGGGTCAAGTTCATCGCAGGGTCAAAAATAAACTGAAAGCCTTTTCTTTGCAAACTCTTAGGTTACCCCTTAGTTTCGTAAGAAGAAGGGAGATATTCATTTTAGAACTTTACAAATCTGATCAGCACTAAAGACCCAACTACAATAAGCATAGGCAAAGGACTTATTCATAGCAATGAAATTGAATGAAATTCTTCCTAAATACTTCCAAAAATACCGTGAATAGGCATAATGAATTTACGCTCGAAAATCATCATCTGGTGCTTTCTTGCAAAATCTTAAAATATTCGCCATAATATGAAAATAAATTAAACATATTTGTATAGAAAAAATCTAAAATAGTTTTCTATAATATTTTGGGTAACAATTCTTTTCATTTAGAGCATTTTGAAGCGAAGTGATTTCTGACCGAAGAAGTTCTAATCTTGCAGCTCAGAGCAGACATTCTATAGCTTTCATTTTCCACATCGTCGGAACGTACTGACGGATGCTTTCCTGAAATCACGAAATAAGTAAATAAAGTAAATACAACCGATCAGTAAAAACGAATTGTTTTTCAGATCTCTTTAGTAAAACTAAAAAAATAAATAAAATAAATAGGGTGGCACAACAGAGCGAGGAGCCCTTGGACCTAGCGCATTTCTCACAACCATGCCTTGTGAAGAAATGGAGGTCTTGTGTAGGATCTTTTGTAAAACTAATGCAACAAAATGTTCTTAAATAAAAGTCAAGAGTTTCAGCAGTTTTTAGGCTGGCCTGTTCTCTCTATGAAAACAGAAATCAGGCCAAGGTAATTGAGTTTGTTTAAAAAGTCCTTTTTCCGTTTTAATTTCTCTATGCACAAGTCATAAATATTTCTTTTTGTCCGTCTGTTGAAAGTCCACTTGAGTACTTCTTTCTTCCCTTCAAAACAATGACTAAGAACTGGACGTTGAAATAAAAAACAATATTTTCAACGACTCGACAACGCCAACGACATCATCGCATCTCAAAGATTCTTGAAAATTGTTTGCGTGTCGTCATCATTCTAATGCAACCTGAAAATGTATGCTTTACCTCGCGATATAATTCTGTTTGCATTTTTCGTTCGTTCTGGTCATACAAAACTTATATGCACAGTCTATTCAACACTATACACAAGCTGTTGCACGATGGCAGAACGGTAAACTGCCACTGTAGAGTAAGAAAATACTGGCAATTAGCTATGGGTAAATAATTAAACAAATAAACTGAGCATATTGTGAAAAGCAACCGTTAATATAGTGTAAACTCAGCTGAAGATACATCTTGTCAGTGGCAGAACTTGTTGCAATCCAGTATTCGAGATTGCTTGTTAGTTTTCGCATGTTATCGCAAAATCACATCTCAAAACAAAACAAAAAAAGTGTTGAGCACACGAAAGACATGTGAGTCACGCTGAATTCAATCCAAACAACCAACGAACAACATGGCCCCCAAACACTTTTCTTTATGGCTGTTGGCATGAAGTGTGTCAGATCTCTGAGTAAATATTTATGACGAATAGTTAATATCTTCTCTTTAAAGTTAAAATAAAAAAGAACAAAAATTCTGCAGCAAGATATGTGTGCGCAGCAGATGCTTTTGTGGAGATTTGTCAGGATTGCAAAGAGAAACGCAACAACCACCGCTTGCTGTATGCGGAACATTGTGTGCCGACGTCGATACAATCAGCAATTTTGAGATAAACTATTTAATTTCTTTCTGTTTGTTTAACAAATGCAAGCAGGATTCAATCACAAAATTGTTTCTCCAGTTGAAGTTGGTTTTCTTTTTCCAACAATCACATTTAAAGCGATGACGAGCACAGGGAAATCTGAAATTTTGCGTGGTAGAAAAACTCAACAAGTTTCGCTGTTCAAAGAAAAATTCTCAAACTTTCACGTCAACATCAAACAGTTCAAAAGTCTCTTCGTTTTAAAACCAAAAAAAGTTAAAAGGATAAAGCGCTTAGCCTGAGGTCAACTGAAATTAAGGTTCCTTCCACTTCTTTTATCACATCCTGGAACTATTAATAGAAATATCGGGTAGGTACCTATCAGTGGCGTGGCGTCCATATAACACGATTCCTATCGTCTTACCTTTTAAAATGTGTCCCTTGTTCGTAGAAAAAACCAGCAACATAAGTCTACAACAAGTCTACAAAGCAGTCAACAGCCTGTCTTTGCCCATACATACAATGTTCTTCATGCACTTTCAAATTTGCGAGATACACACACAATACACAAAGCATACACAAAACACAAAGCATTGAAAATCGCCGCGCAGAACATATTCTGTGTTTGTCCCTGTCTTTCCTACGATATACTTCCACCCCGGTGCCTCCCTTTTCAATACACGTTCTCTTATTGAAAAAAGTAAGACGATAATTTTCGTCTTACTGCAATTTCTGCTTGGAAAAAATAATACATTTTTCGCCTTAGAGTAATGTACGGCAAATTCGGTTTTGTTGTGCTGTTTTTTTTTTTTTTGTTCTACTGATCATTGTTTTGAATTATTTGCAAGTTTAAAGTGAATTTCAACCTAAATGACTTAAAGTATAGAAAAATTGGCTTCGATTAATCCACGTTTGGAATTTAAGGTACCTTCTGTTTATTCCTTATTAATTTGTGTAGGAGCCATTCCATATGAAAACGGTCAATCCGAAATGTTGCTATACCTCCGATTTTGCTCAAACCTTGTAGAAATGTTCCTTTGCTATCGAAATACGAAATCGTCAAAGGATTTTTTTTTTGTAATTTTCCTTTCCCCTCCAGCCATACTCAAAGAACCGAACATAGCGATTTTATGCACTCTTAAATTGTCTGTATTCAAGCGATTAGGACGATTAAGGTGTCATTTTAAAGCTGATAAAGCATTCTTTTCAAATCAATCAAAAGGTTTAAGATATTTGAGTTGCTTTAAAAACCTGATCCCTTTGAAATCAACACATTTTATATACATTTTTGCCATTTTTGAAGTAGTCCTGTGCCTAAAATATCAATAGTAAGTCCCTAAAAATTTCCCTAATTAAACCTTACAATAATTACAAAATAAAAAATCCAAAGTTGATCAAAAAACAAATTTTTTTATGTGCTTTACAAACATCCCTTCCAAACTTTGAGCTTTTGAAACAAAGCCAATCTTTGGGAGCATTTTTGTGAATGTTGACTACCAGATATCAAAATGAAAGTAGGTAGAATTTAAAGGCCTATTCTTCAAATACAAATCCTGAAAATTTCATTTTGTTATTCGCATGCACACTGAAGTTACAGATGATTAAAAACAAGCTTATTTCTAAGCTATGGAAAAAGCCAATCTTTGGGCACATTTTTGGGAATGTTGACTGCCAGATATCAATACGGGAGTGGGCAGGATTTAAAGGTCTATTCTTCAACTTTAAGTCTTAAAAAAGTCTTAAGTCTTCAAAATTTCATTTTGTTATTCGCATGTACACTAAAGCTACAGCTGATTAAAAACAAGCTTACAAAAAAATTAAATTTTTTTGGATAGAACGATATTAAAAAAAGTCTTTGAAACTAAGAATTGTGTTTTATTAAAAGAATAAGCTTTTTTTTTAATCAGGGAAGTTTTTAGGGACTTACTATTGATATTTTAGGCACAGGACTACTTCAAAAATGGCAAAAAAGTATATAAAATGTGTTGATTTCAAAAGGATCAGGTTTCTAAAGCAACTCAAATATCTTAAACCTTTTGATTGATTTGAAAAGAATGCTTTATCAGCTTTAAAATGACACCTTAATCGTCCTAATCGCTTGAATACAGACAATTTAAGAGTGCAAAGTCTGAAGCCCATAAAATCACTATGTTCGGTTCTTTGAGTATGGCTGGAGGGGAGAGGAAAATTACAAAAAAAAATCCTTTGACGATTTCGTATTTCGATAGCAAAGGAACATTTCTACAAATTTTTTGCAAAATCGGAGGTATAGCAACATTTCGGATTGACCGTTTTCATATGGAATGGCTCGTAGGTGATTAATTTTTCTCGACTTACCATTTGAAAATATCCACGCCACGCCACTGGTACCTATCTAAGCAGTTTTATGTAAATATGGTCTTCTAAGCCCCCACATCAAAAACTTAAATCAAAATAATTTTAAAACTGGTCCTTGCTTATCTGCTGGAAAATATTAATAAATCGATTCTCTCATTTCATTTTATTGCCTGGGAGACAAATAAAAAAAAGGATCCTTTATATTTGTTTGTGCAGAGCTAAATGAAATTAAAACTTTTCAATAAACAGAAAACGCCAACAGGAAGTTGGGGATGTATTTCTTAGAAGGGGAATCTAATACAATAATTATTTTATAACTTTTAATGATGATTTCTATAAAATCGACGTGAGCCATTTAGAAGAGCTTTGGTTCGTGAAGTCATAGTAAAATCAATAATTTAAAGACTTAAAGATAAATTTGGCACAATATCTCTGACAGTGAGCATTTCAACGCTGAACTATCTGTGCTGGATGACGTCCTGAGAGTGAATGGAACAAGATAGAGACCCAACTTGATAAAAAGACTTTTCTGTCATTTACGTAAAAGGTGTGACGGACAGAAAGGGAACATTTTTGAAACGATGTGGTGTAAAATCCATATTTTTACCACCAAAAATGGCGATGAGCTACATGCAATCACCGACAGATCGATTTCCACTTGAAACACCTTGAGTATATGCGGTACCATACAGCGGGCGCTCTGGACTTCTACAATGTAGACATAACCGCGATCCAAGAAGTGCTATGGAATTGGCCGGGCATAAAGAAGATGAAAAACTGCGATATCTAGAAAAAGCGCTTATTTGGGTGCGGATTTGTCGTTAGAGGGAGACTCAGGGATAAGGTTATCAGCCAAAAAAGCTAATAAACGTATAATGACTATACGCTTCAGGACTTAATTCGCAAACATTAGCCTAATATGGGCCGACGCCACAACAGAAGGGAAAGACGAGAACTCTAAAGATTTATTCTACGAGCTCCTCAAAAAAGAAAATGAGCAATGCCCTAGAAAAGACGTGAAAATCGGTCTTGGCGATCTCAACTCAAAACTAGGGAAGGAGGACATCGGTAAGCATAGCCTGCATAACAAAGCATCCGAAAACGAATTCAGGCTAATTGATTTTTCTTCGGCGCTAAATTTTGATGTTTTTAAGTAGAACGCGCTTCCCGCATTTCAAAATTTAAGTACATGGCGTTCCCCAGATCAATCAACCGTCAGCTAAATTGACCATGTTGCGATCGACGCAAGGCACTCTTCCTGTGTGTTAGATGTCCGAACTTTCCGAGGAGCTAACTTTGACTCGGACCACTATACCTTGTTGTAGCCAAGGTATACGAATGAGGATATCTTGTTCACGACCCGCACGAACTAACGCTGGTGAAGAGATATGACGTCGGAAAGCTACAATCGCAAGAGATTTCCAATGCATTTCCCGATCGAGTGGCCCTCCAACTATCCTTGAACCCATCAAGCGTTGAAGACCAGTGGCAACAACGCCAAGAAGCCATCAGAACCGCTGCCTCTGAGGTTATGGGATTCATTCGTCACCTAAAACGAAACCCATGGTACGCGATGAAGAATGCAGGCAGGCAAATGCAGCGAAACAAAAAACACGACAAATGTTGATGCTAAAACGAACAAGGGCTGCTTACGATCAGTATAACGAGATTTACAAGGAGAAAAGGAGGGAATAACACCGAATTCTCAAAAAGAATAAGAAGCAGCATGAGAAGCGCACGTTTGAGGAAAAAGAGAGGTGCCATGACAGGAACGACATTCGGAAGTTTTACGAAAAGGTAAAAAGATCTTGCGAGGGTGGCAAGCCCCGAACTCAAGCCTGTAAAGACCAGCAGGGAAACATAGTTGTAGAGTCACAGTCGCTACTGAGGATCTGGAAAGATCACTTCTGCTGACTGCTTAGCGGCGATGAGGACACAAATTCCGCCATCCTCCCGCCCTAAAAGATGTTAAGCTTGCCACATGCAAACTTACATCAAATAAGAATGCATATGGCCTTGATGCCAAACTTTTCAAGGCAGCTGGAGACCAGTTGGAAAGGAGCATGCACCAGCTGATCTGCATGATATGGTCGGAAGAAAGCATGCCCGATGAATGGAACCTCAGTATCGTATGCCCGATCCTAAAGAAGGGAGACCCTCACAATTGCGCCAATTATAGAGGAATAAGACTCCTTAACGACACGTATAAGATCTTGTCTGCTGTAATATGTGAACGTCTGACAATAAACTTCAACAATTTGATAGGTCCTAATTAATGTGGCTTTAGACCAGAAAAGTCCACAAGGGAACAAATTCTCACATTACGGCAGATCTTGGAAAAAACCCAAGAATATAATATCGATATACACCATCTTTCTATCGATTTCAAGGCCACGTAAGACAGTATTTACAGAGACGAGCTGTACAGAGCCATGTCTAGTTTCGGCATCCCTGCAAAACTCGTACGACTATGCAGGATGACTTTGATGACTTCACGCGGCTCCGTCAAGAACTCACCAACACCTTTGATGTTGAAGAAGGCTTTAGACAAGGCGACAAAATGTCATGCTATTTGTTTAACGTCATACTTAAAAAGATTGTACAAAATTCAAACGTCAACACCAGAGGAACACTCTTTTAAAAGTCTGAACAATTACTCGCTTACGCAGACGAAATTGACGTAATGGGAAGAAGCAAGCGTGAAGACATTGGTGCTTTTGCGAGCAATAAAACATGCTGTATGCTGTCATCAAACAAGGACAGAAAACAGATTGGATAAAAACTTTCAATAGACAGACATACCTTCCATGTAGTAAAGGACTTCGTATACCTAGAATCTGCGATCGACACGAGAAATAACATCAAAGCGGAGATCAAACGCTACTTTGGGCTAAGAAGGCAAATGAGAAACAAGACTCTCTCTAGAAAAACCAAGATCATCCATGTCCTGCTTTACGGACCTTATCGAAAGCAGAGGAGGAAACCCTTGGTCGTTTCGAAAGAACCATTCTCCGAATGAACTTTGGTCCTGTATGCGAAGACAATGTGTGGAGAACAAGAAACAACAACGGGCTTATAAGCTGTACTGTGACATGGGCATAGCCAGAAGAGTACGCATCGCAAGGCTACGATGGTTGGGCCATGTAGAGCGGATGGACCTAAACGCTCCGTCACGGTGAGTTTTCGAAAGCACATTGCAGGGAAGACACGGAAGATGTCTTGAGTGGCTCAATCAAGTTGAAGAATACCTCAACCGACTTACTACGAGTGTAAAACTGGAGACAGCTCGCCTGAAATTGAAATTATTATCCATAGATATTGGTTGAGACCCAGGTTCACTCCAAACTGTAAGTTTTATTAACAATAGAACAAACAAAGGACATTCCTCTAAGGGATAACGGGGTAGCACCCTACAAATTTATTGACACCGCAGCATCTATGCATAGAAATAATATTCTAAATGAATTTCTATAAGCATTGAAAAAAATACATAAAAATAAGTAACAATTAGCAAATTAGATATAGATTTAAGTAAATATAGAATCAATTTTTATTTTGATTTATAATTATAGTTCATTCACTAAATGACTAGCTTTTTTCAGCGCCGATCAAGCAGACGGCAAAGCTACAATATACTCAAAGTAATTTATTAGTTTAGCATTATTTCTGGATAACTTTTACTTTATATTATTTAAGAAGCTAATTTTATTTTAAACAAAAAAAAGTTATTTATAGAACCTTATACCTCTAATGGACAACAAATGGTCTAGTGAAAGGTCAAAACCAAAACATTGTTGATTGAAATAGTGAGTCATACTTCATTTACAGACTTGTTGAATAAGGCCATTGCCTTTTGTTTGTTTGGCAACGGTTAAGCTTATAAGACTAACAGAAGCACTTTGGAATCAAATAATAAAAATCACTTAAAAAGACGATTTATGTGACAATCTTGCAATTAACTGTGAAAGTAGATTAGTTCCCAAATAGGCGGCACGACACACGCCTACATAACAAATGATTTGCTAAATAAAAACAAATGGGTTTGAATTGCCAAAACTAAATCAAATGTGATATTTTGGTTTGATTGTTGTGAAAGTCGCCTTCGTATCAAAGAAACTTATTTCATTATCCCTACTGTGAGTTTGGGTTTTTTTGTTTTTGTGTGTTTACAATCCATAAACTGTTGCGCGAATGTCTGTCTCTGTTTTTTTAATTTGATTTTTTTTTTTTTTTTTTGAGTTTGTTGTGAATTTGTGTTATCTTCTAATCGTTTCCATGTAAGAAATAGTTTCTCATCTTGAATTAAAGGTGTAGTTACCTGCCCTTGTGTCGTAAAAAGACATTCCATTGACAACGAATCCGCGAATTGTTAATCGTAAAGTGGCATTTTAACTTGTCTCTAACAAACTCCAATTACCTTAGCTAAAATCGTTTTGACATCATTCAGTTAAAGCTCTCGGCAACTACTGAATCACATCATTTGACCCCCTTTTTCCAAGAAAACCTAAGCGACGCACAGGAGCCGATGACTATTTCTTTTATATGTCTATTCAAGGAGAAGCTTTTACGACAGTGTTGTACTCGTTAAGCTATCAAATTAAACCCATTTTAGTCACGAATTAAGTTGTAGTGGGTTGAATTGTTTTTACTTTGGCTTAACATTAATTTTGGAGATTTCAAAGCATGGTGCGTAATTAAAATGCAGACGATCTTAAAAAATTTAAAACAAATGACAAATTCAAAAATAAACAAAAGGAGCACGTAAAACAGCAGTAAAGTTTGGTTTCCAATCCATTTCCTAACAAGGCATGGTCCGCTCTGTTGCGCCATGCTATGTATTTACAAGGTGGGCCAAAAGAAATCACCCTTTTCGAAGATGCTCTCATTTTAGCAAATGGCCGCCAATGTCAAATCTGTTTTAACATTTATAGACTAGACAGATGCAGAATGCCCGTGGCGTGATGGTTAGCATGTCCACCTGCAGCAGAGGCAAAAATCTTTTTCCACGGGTATCGTCTTTCGCGAGGAATTGGCAAGTCCTCCGTTAGTAAATTCATTGCCATGAAAAGCGCTTTCTCAATTAGCCGTTCGGAACCGGCAGAAAATTGTAGGTCCCCTCCATTCCTTCACAAGGCATGGTTGTGAGAAATGCGCTAGGCCCAGGGGCTCCTCGCTCTGTTGCGTCACCCTATTTATTTATTTTAGATGCAGAATACAAGTGAACAAACCATGGAGCGATGCACTCTCCACAAAAACGCGGAATAATCGTGTCTATTTTTTTTTTTGCACAATTCGTCTGTGATGTTGGTGCAGCGCGAACTCCGTCGCCGATTTCCCGGTTTGCGTTGTTTATGGCCACCAACCTTGAAGAGTATGGGACCATACTAAACGTTGCCAAGAGTGGGCGGCCCCGGAGCGCACGTTCTGCTGAGAATATCGCCATTCTTGCCGAGGATGTCGAGCTTTTGCTGGAAACATCGAACAGACGCCGTGCCACGCAATAAGCCATCAGTCGGACGGCCCTAAGGGAAATTTTGGTAAAATTCCTGCGCGTGTTTCCGTAAAAAGTAAAGGCCGTGCATCAGTTGCTCCCTGCCGACCGCTAAACGCGCGTAAACTAGGCCGAAGCCATAATCAATCTCGAGGAAGAAGTGGACGATTTCTCGACCAAAGTTATAATGAGCGATGAACATTTTAAATCACATTTCCTCCGAAATTATTTTCAAATTAAAACAAGAAAAAAGAAAATCTGGTCACCCGTTTCAGGGTGCTTTTAAAAATCCAATCAGAAAATACATCCTTTCGTGTATCTTACGATCATTGTGTTGTGATTGGAAAACCTCTTGTGTATCCTTCTGACGTTTGCGATGCGATGGTCCGAAAGGGTTACTACCTATTAATAATTTTTGCCTGTTTTCACTAATTGTGGGTTTTTTTTTTTTTGCTGTATATTGTTAAATGTAGTAGTAGGAGTTGCATTTGCGTAGAGATGAACTGCACTCAATTTTTTAAGATTTCAAAGTAAAGAAAGAGGTTTTGTTTTTGTGCAATGAGATAGATGAAAGATAGCGCTTCTCACTGTTTGTTCGATCGTTTCAGATATAGGTAGTCTGGTAGCGTTGTTATGCGACTTTGCTCATTTGATTTTCTTATCATCGTTCTTTGTCACCGTTGTAGTGTATTTTCAAATCGTGCTTTTAGTGTTTTTGAGGTGTATAAAAATAAACTTTTTAATTAATTTATAATTTAAAAAAAAAAACTAATTTATAATTTTTTAAAAACAAACAAAATTGAAGATGAATTTCCAAATGTTGAAATTGCGCTTAGAATTTTTTTGAGTATGATGGTGACCAACTACCAACTGCAGTGGTGAACGTTCTTTCTCCAAATTAAAAAGAATAAAAAACGAACTGAGAACAACAGTGGTTCAAGAAAGATTGACAAGCTTGTCGCTGATGTCAATCGAAAGCGACGTATCGATTTTGAGGATATAATTAATGATTTTGCTCATCTCAAGTCAAGAAAAAGACTCTTTTAATAATAATTCCTCTTCCATCTTTATCCATATCAATATTTTGTTCCTTAAACTACATTCTGAATATAATTTTCTGTTATTTAAATTTTGTTCATTTTTGAGTACTTATGTGAAATATTTATTATTTTGTTTTTATTTTTACATCGTTTACGTTTGTGTTAGTGTTTATGCTAAGACATAAACATGCTGCAATAACTATTTATCTTTAAAATGAATTGAAACACATTATTTATTTAAAAAAATTTATGAAAAAAATATTAAATTCTTTGTTATTTATTTTTTGTTTAGTTTTGAATTCTCATATGAAATATTTATTATTTTGTTTTGTTTTTTACATTGTTTTTGTTAATGTTTATGCTAAAACATGCAGTAGTTGTTCATATTCATATTGAATTGAAAAAATATTATTCATTTAAAAATAAAAGAATAATTATTAATATAAAGTTGTGTGATTTTTTCTGCATACCTTTATTACACAACATAACATTATTATTTAATCATATAGGGGCCCCATTTTCAAAAAGTGCCCAGGGCCCCCAAAAGGGTAACGACGGCCTTGCTTCTGGGGCACCGAAAATCCACGAGTTATTCACGAGGAGGCATTACATCCGCTCAAGGTGACTGCATGGTGCGCTGTTCACGATGGAGCAGTTATTGGGCAATTTTTTTCGAGAATGTCACTGGCCAAACGACAACAGCGGACGGTGCGCGCTAAATAGGGCCATGTTGACCGAGTTTTTTTTGACGCAATCAGATGAATTATAGGACTGAAAGACTGAAGAACATGTGGTTCCAACAGGACGAAGCAACGCAAACACTGCGTGCACAATCGATAGTCTGTAGTTCCCGGGGCGCCTCATCTCTCGTTTTAGAGATTAGCACTAGCCCGCAAGATCGCCCGGTTTGGAGACTTTTTTTGTTGGGTTTTTTTGAAGTCCCGTGTTAACGTGGACAAGCCCGAGACTCTGGAAGCCTTCAAGAACAACACGAGTGCAAGAATCTGTCCCCGTAAATTCTGGCTGAAGTGATGGCAAATATCAAAAAACGAGCCCGTGGGGCAATCAATTGTGACGGCGGCCATCTGGTCGATACAATTTTCTTCGACTTGACCAATAAAATTCCAAAGGTTTAAATACACATAGTCAAAAAACAAAACGAAGTTTTCCATTTAGAAAAAAAGAGAGCCAAACAACATCGGATGACTTCTTTTGGTATGATTTTCAATCTGGCAATGCTTTTTTTGGAGTAGGTCGCCTTTTTGACAGCTGTCATTTGATTTATGCTCAGTTTGGTTTGCCATTTGGCACTGCGTAGGCACGTTCGGCAAATTATTTTTTATTTTTACATTATTTTGAGTTTTAAACCTGAGTCACCTCCAAGATCGGACGATTTAACACCCGCTGGACTATTTTTTGTGGGGTTATTTGAAGCCGCTTGCTTACGCACATAAGTCAGAGACGATTGACACCTTAGAAGGGAATATTCGGGGCGTTATTGCTAAAATACGGCTTGGTTGAAAATTGGGTCTCTCATTTTTGATGCCAAGCCCTTACCTTTATAATAAAGTTAAATTCTTGGCCATGAAAGCCACACGTTCAAAAAAATCACACTTTACCTAAACTAGATAAGGAGTTTCTGAGTGGGTTTTCGAAATTGTCGATTGAACAAAGGATTCAATTTAATTTCAATTTTCGAACTTGAATTTCCATCATTTGAACAATGAATGGGTTTAAACACCCCGCAAACGTTGGATTGTATTTAATTGTCTACGTATGATATTTTGTGTAAACATGAAATTCACATTAAGATTTGTATCATAAATTGTAAAATAATTTGAATACATCGCCCCCAATATTTCAGACCTGCAACAGATTTCTTTTCAATTGTTCTTCTCCAGGAAGATAAATAAATTCGTTATTCGGCATAAACAAATCTTGTAACACAGAACAAAATTGCTGTAAACTTTTCCCTACGAACAACAACAATAACAAAATAAATAAACTTTGACGTCAGTTATGTAATAAATCAACAGGAAATAAAATTTACTCAATAAACATTTTTACTAATGTACACACTCAAAAAAAAATTTAAAAAAAAAAAATATCTTCTAGCTTCCGGAGAGATCCAGACAGAGAGAGTTGGTAGCGGTATATCCACTCCATAAAAATTTCGTCAAAAATAGAAAACACATGTTTACCATTAACAATTTTTTTACTTAACATTTCGCCATATGAGTGTCAACAGCGTAACTCCTACGACAAAAATAAATACCATTGATGTGAGCTCCTAGGGATTTGATTTTGTTTCTTTTGTAAAATAGAGTTTTTGAAGCGTTAAAGAACCTTAAATGATTCTCTGTTTGATTTACACTGGTTGAGTTTTGAAGGGAAGCTTCTTTAAGTAACAGGAGGGGCAGATAACATTAAAAAAAGATGTGAGGGATGTTTAAGATGTGAGGAGGACAGAACAGCATTAATTTCATATTTTTTTTTAAAGTGTCTTTACATTATTAGATTAAATTCCCCTTTTTCAGATAGAAATTGCTCATCTTAGAAAATTTATAATGACACACTAATTAGCATTCACATAACACGAACAGTGATCTCGTGGAATGTTCAATTAATTAAATTAACAACATTCTTCCGTGTGGTAAAAGGTCTTTGTGAGACCATAAGGCAGTACTTTCAAGAATAAGAAGTATTTGACCACATAACGTTTCATCTTAAGAGGCGCTTGGTTGAGGTGATAAATGTTGGTGGTGGTAAAGCAAGTAATTCAAGAAAACCAATGAAAAGGACACAGAGGTTCTTTTGTAAAACCAGCTTATTATGGCCTACCAGCCGTGAAATCAATACAATTATTCAGCCCAAATTAAAAAAGGACTTATTCCATCATACCAAAAAATAGAATTCTAATATATGTAGCTTGGCCGGGCTCAGATTGGTGTTGATAAAGGACAATAAAATACCACATTCGGCTTGAATACTCTAAATTTGATATTCGAAATTTGATCATAAGCAACCAAGACTAGATTTCTCACATACCTAAAGAGTGTTTTTCTTACTACGCTTGGGTTTGAATTTGGCATCACTATTTTGAGAGATGATCAACTTAACAATTTGAGGTAGGGTAGAGTCGGGGGATGTGGCACCACGGGTGATATGGTATCCTTTTAATATCTCCCACTTAATGAATAGTTTTTAAAACGAAAAGAGCAAAAGGTCATTATGTAAGCTTTCAGTTGATGCATTTGGATCCGGAATAACCATTGAGACTTAAAATTTAAAAAAGGACAAAAAAAGCTAGTACCTACCATTGAAGCGAAAATTTTTTTTGTGTAAAAGTTATGTGCGTGTGGTTGTAGAAGTATTTGAGGCCAGGTATTCATTTTAACACAAAAAGCACCATAACTGTTGTGTTTTTCTGTTAGATTATGGCAAATGTATTTATTCGGATTTTTGAAGGAAAAATGGTGGTATGATGGTCAGCATGTCTGCCTGTTAACCCAGAGGTTTGTGGCTCGAATCCCAACGGAGACAGAAATGTTTTTCCACGCGTATTGCCTTTCGCGAGGAATTGGCAGGTCCTCCGTTAGTGAATTCATTGCCATGAAAATCGCTTTCTCGATTGGCCGTTCGGAACCGGCAGAAAATTTTAGGTCCCCTCCATTCCCTTACAAGGCATGGTTGTGAGAAATGCGATAGACCCAGGGGCTCCACGCTTTGTTCCGCCACCACATTTATTTATTTTAAAGGAAAAAAACAGAAGTGTAGTCAAAAAGGGAATATGACACACAGAAACCTCAGGATATATGGCACCGGCGCCATTTTCCCCATATTTCTTTAGAACCAATTTATTGCTTGACTGAAAATTATTCTTATCATATGCTTTTAAAAATGCTATGAGTATATAAAAAAAGTTTCAGCAAAAAGGACAAAATGATCTCAATCACAACTCATACGTCAGTCGTTCAAGCTCGGCGTGACAATAAAATGTCAAAAAAATTTAAAAGACATTTTGTGGTTCCCTTCACTACATTTATAATGCTTTTCAAAGGACTAGGTCCTAAAATATCCAGTTTGGGATCCGTGTCCTGTCAAAAAGAGCAAAGAGAAGAAATAAAATCGTTGTCCATATAAAGAAGTTTCAAACACATGGGTTCGCTCCGTTCAGGAAGGGATTTTTTGGCTTTTATAGATTAGATGAAAAGTGCGGGATCAGCCACCATTTAAGTCATGAAAAAAGCTTTAAAAGGCTGATTCACTCTGTTTATGAATCGCCATGCAAAGCCGTGTCACTTAATGATGAATCGGGTGCACCCGAAGAATTCCGTGACAACACTAGAGCGGGTTTTATGATCAAACAACGAAACCGGATGAATAAATCAAGTGCATAATATGTCAATTTTGATCTCATGAGTAGTGTATGTTCTTCAACAATAAATGCAACAAATTCCTTAAAAAAATCTCTCAACAGGTGCCATTTCACCCGCCTCTGTTTTTAATCACATATCCCCGGCTTTACCCAATATTTCATATTTCACAATGAATATACCTACTTCAGAAAAACGCTTTCGAATTGTTATTGGCGATATACAGCCCCAGTTGTTTCAAAAAGTAGTCGAAAACTGGACCTCCTCATTACGTTTCATTCGAATCAGCCGTGGAGCCCCAGCCCATATGCCGGAATGTTTTTTCCATTTCATATTGATTCACTGACATCTGAGTAAAGCTGCTGTCCGCTTTTTTGCAAATTTTTTTATCTCATTTATCTCATCAAACAGAAAGCGGTCTGCCGGTAAATGCAGAATGTGGAGGTGTCCATCACGTTCTTTGATATCAAAGAGAAAGCGGAAAGTATTTTTATAGCGTCAGCAATAATGTAGGTACATTGATGGTAGAAGACATCTTTCCCTCCTGCGTAGACACACCATAACTTCCAATAGACTTCGATATGAGAGCCGTGGGCAATCTAAGCCCGATGTTTCCCTTCTTTTTCTGAAGTTCTTAACTGCCATTCAAACTTCCACCACTGTTTTATAGGGTTTTTTTTTGAGTTAGGGTTAGCTTCTGCAAAGCTCGTTCGAGAAAACTGTTCGTTCAAAAGCCACCAACTGTGTAGTATTTAGTCATCATGAATGACTGAAATGAATTTTCTGTCAGCATCATTAATGTGCTTCAGTGAAATTAAAAAATTTTGTGTGTTTCAACTTGGACAATGATCAAGAATGCCGTTCAAGAAGAACTTTAGTTTGCCATATGCAAACTTAAATCGAATAAGACTGCAGGTGCAGATAGCCTCTTGACGCCGAACTTTTCAAGGCAGCAGGAGATCAGTTGGAAAGGAGTATGCATTACCTGGTCTGCTTGATATGCTCCGAAGATAGCATGCCCGATAAATGAAACCTCAGTATCGTTTGTCCGATCCTAAAAAAAGGAAGACCCACAAAAATACGCCAATCATAGAGGAATAAGCTTCTAAAACGTCGCATATCCTGTTTGCTGTAATATGTGAACGTCTGAAACCCCACTTCAACAATTTGACAGGTCCTTTTAAATGCAGTTTTAGACCACAAAAGTCCACAATCGACCAAATTTTCATTTTACCGCAGATCGTAGAAAAATTCACCAACTTTTTATTGATTTCAAGGCCAGGGACGAGCTGTAAGGAAAGGTTGTAAGGTTTTTGGCAATATGTAAAACTCGTACTCCTGCATAGTCGCAGGATAAATCTGGAGAATTCACACTGTTCGGTCAATAACTTACTAAGACTTTTGATATCTAAAAGAGGTTTCAACAAGGCGACACACTGTCATCCAATTACCTTAACATGTTGCAAAGATTGTACAAAACTTAAACCCAAACACTGTTGGCATAATCTTTCAAAAGTTTATACAATTACTCCTCGCTTACGCAGATGATATTGACCTTGCACGATGCATGAAGCTTTTACCTTTGATTTTTCCTACTGGGGCAACTGTGACATAATGGTTTCAAGTTTTAAAATTAAAAGTAAACAAATTGCTCGCCCGTATTTGTAAATGTCATTGAATATTAATTTTATTTGCTTTTATTAAAACTGCCTCTTGAAAATCTAAAAAAGAAACAAGACATTTTACACATCCCCTCCAGTCCAGTATTTCGCATTCGTTTCAAAATACATAATTGATGTTGAGGTTCTTGTACATGGCACAGCTGTTGTGTGGAATTTTCAAGCAAGTTGTAACGAAATGAAGCAATTCCTCTGAAAGCATAAAAAAAAACCTCAAAAACCAAACCAAAAATTCTTCTGCACAAAACGATGGTCGTATAAAGTCACGTTTCCATATCTGGCGAGCTGTGAATAGGATTTGCAAATTGTTTGACTGCAAAGATACCAATTACACAGAGATGAAGAAGATATGAATTCAGGTAAGGCTGCTACACAAAACTGTGCGTCTAAGCGTATGTCCGCCCACAAC
The DNA here is from genome assembly GCA_949752695.1 of Melanostoma scalare. Classification (NCBI taxonomy): domain Eukaryota; kingdom Metazoa; phylum Arthropoda; class Insecta; order Diptera; family Syrphidae; genus Melanostoma; species Melanostoma scalare. The sequence goes on from OX456985.1 coordinate 73,645,193, forward strand.
ATGCTCATTAGTAGTTTGCACTGAACTCGCAGAGCTCTTTTATCCAACGACAACGACTGATGCCAACAATGAAAAGAGAGTTCTACGTCAGTCGAATACGAAATGAAATTCTCCAATTCAGCTTCGAAAAGAATTTCAATCAACTGTGTTTCTTTTTTTTTTTGTAATTATTTGTCGGTCTGTAAAGCTGTCGCCGCCGCCACGCAAAGACAAGACACCAATTGAAGATACGGACAGAGTGCGGGGAGCAGCAAAAGGTATTCAGGGCTGCTGAAGAATTGTCCAGTAAACTCGTTAGGTATTTTACTGCAGCAGATCATGTATTTGGCCAGTCAATGAGCACGTTCCGTTACACTACTATTATAGTTAATGGTCACGATGCAGCTCAAGATGTTGTCCATGTTAATGTGGATTTGAATAACAACAAAGAACAATAAAAAATAACTTTCTGACAATTACGTTAGTCTTTTTCTCTCTTTATTTTCTTCTCTGTGTATTCAATTTGATAAGGATCACAAGAGTGAGTGAGGTCTTGTTATTTAGCAGTTTGATTCACACCTGTTGACTTCATAAGTTTCTATATATATGTGAAATATGGGAAAACAACTGTATAAGAGTTTGATAATGAGAAAAGTTATTACGCATCGTGTGTGAGGAAAATGAGTTATCTAAGAACTAAGTTATGAGGCAATTGTTGGAAAAGGGCTTTTAAAAGTAGAAACTTTACGGGTAGTAAATCATTCGGATTTGAAGAATCGTTGCACCAACGATTATTATTACGTTGAGAAACAGTGATTCGAATGCATAAAATAACGGATAGAATTGGTGTGTGCTCCGCACTGTGGTCGCGATTGACGCATTAAGATGCCGGCATAATTTTTTTTCTCCTTAGAAGAAGTTCTCAAGGCTTTAAAAGAGGAGGATTGAAAAAAGATTGATTTCCAGGGCGTTTCGCAATTTTTGATTGAAGTAAGATTTTCGTATAAAAAAAATTTACGAAATGAGGCATTAAAATCAACCTTGAATAACTCTTTTTCCGCTCTATTTTGGATCGAACGTGCCTAAAAGATGAAATAAGTGGATCTGATGATATAGCTAGCATATTAAATAAATCTTAATTTTTCTCTTAATTGGTATCGATGCCGCTTGTAGTCTTTGATCTTTGATTGCTGTGTCTCTTCTGAAAGCTATCCTATTGGTAAAATTTGATGTCTTATAACTCCTCCACAAGAGTCATAATTTTGTGAAATGTTATGGTCAGGAGTATGTAGCTGAATTTAGCCTCAAGAAGATCCGATAAGGTTTTGGTTGAATCGTTGAATTTATATACATAAGTGGGTTCCTTCGATAAGTAGTGCAATTTCTTTATAAGCTGATAAGCTTTATAAGCTTTAGCTGACGTCACTTCTGGATTTTTTCAATAAATCTTCTTGAATTGTTACCGACATTCGTATTACCAAATCCTTATTTTGGCTTATAAATAACTAGCCCGATTTGTTCCCTTAACTCCTTCTGTATTCCACTCTCATTGTCATCGTATAGTCCATAGGCAAGTTTTAGTATGAACTAAATACATCTTATCCTAGCGTGTAAATGCGAAGTTGCAAATTCATAATTTCTTTCTTCTTAAGTAGAATAAGAGTGAGATATTTGTCGAACTGGCTTAAAAACTATTTGACTGACAGAACGATAATGGATAAGGTGTCAACTATTACAAGTCAAGAAAAAATCGAGTGCAAATGGTGTTCCACAAGGCTCTTAATTAGGCCCTTTTTTGTTTATCCTTTACACTAATGAACTTTTGAGGTTTCTTAAAACACTACAGTCTAGGCATATGCAGACGTTATCGCCATCAAAGAAAAACACAAACAACTAAGTACTAAGCACTGCAATAGGTTAGGTGATGTATATACGCCACCCCCATTCTAAACGAGAAGAAACCTTCAATATTTATCACTGGACCGACCGCTGTCCACTGTTAATCAACCTAAAGAAATGTTCAAAAATATAAAGTATCTGGGACACTGAGGGAAAAAGTTCATGCGATATTTAAACACCTCATCATTAAAAACATAAACCTTGCACATTTGAAAAATCAAATGTGTTTTGCACTTAAATCATAGCGAAAACAGTTGCTTCAAATACGAAAAACTTTTGATTGAAAATCAAACGCGAAAAGTACTGAAATTAAAGTAAAAATATTTTACTTCAAATAAGAAAAGACTTTAAAAGAAATAAAATCAGAGTAGTAAAGTCATTGTTTACGTATAAGTGTTTATAGATAGATGCCTATACCGAGCATGGCTGAATGTCCCTCAATTAACCAAATGCTTTAGTGATATACTCCGAGAGATCAAACAGAAAGTTAATCCTGAAGATACGGAAACTACAATTAAAACCGTCAGGAAAACAAAATCGGGACATTTGCTTTTGAAATTAGGACCAAAAGCCAAGAACCGAACAGCTTTTAAAAAAAACCATTGGAAATTTTTTAGAAGGGAGAGCCAAGATTCGGAACCATGAACAGAAAATTATACTCTGGAAAAAGAGAGGAGGATTGAAGAGGTTCAGGAAGCCATACAAAAGGAGATGAGCGATGCACAGGCTGACGTCAAAATCTTTGTGACCCAAAAAATAGAAGTGCCTTGAAGATGGCAATAGGACATATAAACGAGCGGACTGCGAGTTAACTCTTGAAACACCCGATATTAAAAATAGGATGGTACCAATGCAGGATAAGACGCAGAATAGAGGTTCCAAAAAATGTTTCAAGTGTCTCGGTTACGGGCATATGCAAGCAAACTTCACCGGGGCTGATAGAAGAAAGTAAGAAATGTGCTTCAAATGGAAATGGGAATTCTGACCACAAAAGGAAAGACTGCAATGAGCTCCCAAAAAGGTATCTATGCGCATCCGTCTAAAATCAACCATGCGCAACGGATCACATACCTGGATCGGAAAAGTGCAAAGATTTCGACAGGCACTTGAAAAGATGAAAACGGTTTCCTCAAAATGACCAGAATACTCTAAGCAAACGTCCACGTGGCTTAGTGGTTGCGTGGTTGAAGGACTCGACTTCATATACCGGTGTATCCAAATTAGTAAATTATCGAATACAAATAAATGAAAGTCTCGTAATTTTCAGTCCGGAGAGGGAAAGCAACGAGGATAAAACTGACATAGTTAAAACAAAAAACAAATGAGTAGGTACAGGTAGGTACTTGAATCGTGGCTATGATTTACAGTTTCAAATTTTTAATGCGCCATTTTTTTTCTTCTTTTATTTCACTAGGAAATTCAAAGACGAAACGAATGAGGAGGTTGCTTTTGATTTAAAAAAAACTGCTAAGAACCCAATTTGTGGCCTTTTTTTATTCAAGTCTTTTTTTTGATTTGGCGATGATGACCATTTTAGATGACCATTTTCTTTGGCGTGATCCTATAAACATACTACGTAAGCAACTCGAAGGCACATTGTTCGCCTTAGTGTGAAAAAGATTTTCAAAATCTGAAGTTCTCAGACAAGTATATTACTCTTTGTCGAACCACGAATTCGATATAGGATTTTGGCATGGGGCAACGCTTCGAAGACACATCTAGATAAGATATTACACCTACAACATCGTCAAATTACACTGGTCAAATCTTATAACACCGACTTTAAAGTCCAATTCATATTTTTTAAGAGTTCTTAAGCTCGGGCACTTGCACATTCATAAAAGCGTAGCTACCTAAAAACAGAATTCTTTCGTATCCCATTTTGTTATGACTCCCATAAGATGATTGTTATAGCCTCCATCTATTTTCGATGATGTGATGATATGTTGAATAGGTGAATAAGTGAGTTGAAAGAATACCGCTTTTTGCTCCCTGTCAATGTCAACATTCGTTTGCTCTAGAAGCCGTTAACCCTAGAAGCGCACTTCCCTCCAATGGTACCTATACCCTACCCACAACAAGTTTGTCTAATAACACAAAGTTTATTTGTTCTCTTGTGACTTTTATTTATAAAATATCAATTCTAGTATTACTCAACTGATGGATTTGCAAAAAATAAGACCATGAGAAAACGCTTATTTGTCATCCTCCGATGATGACATGGCGATTTCTCAAGAATTTTGCCTTTTTTATGTCAGTTTAAGACAACTTAAAGCATTTTCCCCTGAGGTTATGGTGGCGTTGTTCTCATCTAATGACTCATGGTTCTGGGAGCTGGACTTTTATTGTTTTTGGTTTATTCTTATACAGTAGAAGTTTACACAGCAAATAAGAAACCATATTGCTATGGTCATTCACAATCTTTGCAAATCCGGAGTAGATGAGATATCGATTTATGAATTTGAATGAATGAACCCGGTATATGAACACATCGTACATAATGTAGTTTCTACCTTCCAACGTTAGTTCTGAAAGAAGTCATTGAATCACATGCAACATTTTTGTTGATACGTGTCTATGTAGGTACCAACATCAGTTTGTGTACTGAAAAACAATTTGCACTTAACCCTTTTTGTTGTAGATATTTTTTTAGCACTTTTGAAAAGGAAAACAGAATTCAGGATTCAAATTCACTTCGAACATTTGTCCTGATGTATTTTTACTTGAGATTATAGGCACTATGAGGCGGATATTTTATTTAATTTTTATTAATATTTCACGTGATTTTATTGTTCAGTTGGCAGCCCAGTAGCCAACTGAAAAATGGTTCTTAGACTTTGTTTATATTCAAATAAAGCAACTTTAGATTTTGATGTTTTACTTAGCACACAATCTTAAGCACGTACGACACTGTCGTGTCAATTTTTATTTATTCGTATGCCAGTGAAATAGTATTTAGTGGTACCAACTTTCTGTTTTCGTAATCAAATATGTATTTTTGGCTTAAGTTTAAAATGGTTGTTTTCAAGAGCTATAATTGGTATCACTGTTTTTACTGAAATCAATTTTGTCATCTACCTTCATCTTTAATTTAATTTGCCATTTCATCACAAATTGACTTACGCCTGAGCACAAGCAACTTATGCAGAAGGTTTACTATCTAACTCATTTCTACAAAAAAAAGTGTTTGAACGCATAAAATTCCTCCTCCGTAATTCTTAAGAACGTAGAAGTAAAGTCTGGACACTTTACCAAAACTCGGAATTTTTGTCGAAAGCAGTTGGAGGAATTCAAATCGTCTTAAATTAAATCAAAAATAACTTTCGAAAGATTCGAAAATAAAATAGAGTTACAGAGTTGGTGGCCAGATTTGATTCTAGAAACATGGTTTTGCCCGTGAAATGAAACGCGCACCATGTATTTTCTTGTCGACGTAATCGTCTATCAGACAGTAAATAATTCGATAAACAATAAAATGTTTTCGCACCACATTTACTCTAAAATAAGAAATAATACTCATCGTCCGAGATGTCGCGTTGTACAGTACGTACTGAAGAAGCCATTGCTGCAGTATAGTGCGAAACATCAACGAAGATCTGAATGAGTTCATCCGCCATCGTGCACATCGATTCTATCAAGTTTTGCGGAAAGACCTTGGTTTGCTGGCTTCTGCAAGGATTGAAGATGGACAACTACCGAGAACACGTTTAACATTGGACGATTGGGCACGAGACAAGCTTCCTGTTAATCTGGAAGAACTGTATTTCACAATACAATTCTGTTTAGCGATAAAACTAATTTTTGGTTGAAAAGCTACATCGATAGTGAAATATGCCGCTTTTGAGTTGTAGATAACAGTCAAGTCATTTTGGACACCCCCGCCAGCGCATTCAGAAAAATTACATTTTGAGGCACTTTTTGTCAATGGAAAATAACTCTTTTGATTCTTTTTTCTTTAGACTCGGTTTCACAATGCAAACTGAAACTCATCTTAAAAATTTAAATTCAACTAAAGGGTGTTTTTTTAGCTATATAAACTAAAAATGTAAGTACAAAGTACATATGTATGTATTTTAATTCGCACTCAATGGCAACGGCCAAACTTTATAGAGAACAAAAATTGCTATCAAAAACGTGTCGGTGTGTGTTTTATTTAGCATAACTTTCAAATTGGAATAATTAAAGACCCTTGCGGTGGTGTCTTAAAATACATAGCACCTTTTGCTGGCAGGTGTACCACCGTCCAAAATGTATTTTCGGCAAAGCTGATTAGCTGTCCGCGACATGAGCATAGCTAGAAGAGTACGCATTGCGAGACTACGATAGCTGGGACTTGTAGAGTAAATGGACACCAAAGCGATGAATTTCGGAAAACACATTGGAGGAATATTAACGAAGAGAGCGACCGGTGTCACAATCAAGTGGAGTGGAAGGGGACCTCGACCTATTTCAAGTGAGAAATTGGAGAGAGCTCGTCTGAAACCGGAAGATTCGAAGAAAAATTATTGGCTGATGCTTAGATTTACCCAGAACTCTCACCGAAAAAATGGGCGCGATTGCGATTGTGCTAATCGCTGGAACAGTTTAAAAAAAAAAAAACTCACTTTTTTTAATACGAGTTTTTAAAAGTCAAGTACGCAAATTTATGATCTTGCTAGAAGTTGTTTTGACAGAAAATTTAAAAAAAAATTATTTCAAAAAATCAAAATATTTTTATAAAATTTATAAAAATTTCAAGCATTAAAATTTCTCAAATGTTAATATGCAATCTTTGTTTCAGCGGAAAAAAAACACTTTTTTGTGACTTTTCAGTTCAAATCTGGGTAGATGTGTAAAGTTTATAAAATTCTTTTAAAATCAAACAAAAATTTAAGTTTATTAATTCAAAATAATCAAAAGAATTCAAAGAGTTGTCTTTCAATGCTCAAGTTCAAAACATGAATGGCCCAGTTTTTGTGTGTTCGTTCCCTTCCTTTTTCAATGAGGATACTAGAGTATCGGAATCGGAACATTCACCAAGCTAGGGTGTTATAGATTAATTTTATTAGCATCTTTTGTATAATATTAACCATACTTTTAACTATATTGATATGCTGAGATATGATGCTGAGATATTGAGGCATAAGGCGGTAACAGAGCTTTCCCAAAAAGGTCTTGGAAAAAAGCATTTTGCGGTTTCACTCAAATTTGGCCGCAAATCATCGGAAATGAAAAACCTTAACGGTTTTAGTTAAATAATTATCAAATCTTCCCCCCAACGTTCTACGAAAAATTCTCCTTTCATTTAAGTGGTTAGGTGTAGTCAGGAGCGTGAAAAAATGCAATTTTTTAATAATTTTTTTTACTATAGTGATTAAGTTTATTTCACATAAGTGAAAACATAATATCATTTCATTATACTTTAACATTACTTCACTAAAATTTCAAGAAAAAAAATTTATTATTTTACAAGTTATGGCGGTCTAAGATCTAAGTTGAACAGGTTTGAATAATGGGTCCTTACGGTGACCATTGTAACTCAAAACCCGCTCGATAGATTTGAATGAAACTTATACAGCTTTTAGAAAACATAAAAAGGTAGTGAATGATCGAAGCTTTTTTTCAAAATTAACAGAATGGCGGCCTTAGGTTTTTCTGATTTTCGGGAGAAAGCCAACAATTAATTGTTAAAAAAAAAAAATCCTTCGATCAGGCACTAGGTTTTTATGTTTTCTAAAAGCTGTACAGATTTTATTCAAATCTATCGAGCGGTTTTTAAGTTATCACCAGTTCAAAAAGAGAAAAACGCATTTAAAGTTTAACAGTCGATTTATGTACAGCGATGAAAGCTGAAAATAAAGTTGAATAACTCGAAAGATATTTGTCGGATTCACCTCAAACTTTCAAAGAATATTATAGTACCTATATTATACCTAGGTACTTTAAGAAAATGCAAAAAAAAAAAGAAATTGATTTTTGATAACTCTGACTACCCTAACCCCTTAACAGCTTTTGGTACCTAACCATCTAAAGAAAAAACTCCTATTTTCCACCTTAAATTCCGGGATTTTGTAGGTAGGAAACACACTTAATGTAAAAAAAAAATATATAAACTTAACGTAGGGGGAGGTATTTTATATCTAAAATGAATGTAAAATTTCTAAAGAAGTTTTCAAATGTCAGTGAACACCGACTTTGAAAAGTAGTAGGACACTAGACAAGTATTTTGTTTGCAAGTATTTTGCTCAGATCGGCTTAAAGTTTTAGAAACATATTTTTTCAATTTTTCGAAAGTGAACACCCAAAACCTCCGTTTAAACAACTTAGGACTTTTAAAATACAAAATTTCGTCAAAATAATGTAAAAGAAATTAACAAAAAAGTTGGTTTTGAAAAAAAAACCGTAATGTTTTTCGACTTTTTCCAGAAAAAAATTTACGTCATAGGAAAGACAACCTAAAACTGATCCATCACAGTTCACACAAAATTTAATCGAAATCGTTAGAGCCGTTTTCAAGAAGAACCTTAAATCCTTGTGAATTGTTAAAATGCTTTATACAATTCGACATTATTTCATTTAAAAGGGATTCCTGCAAAACAAAAGCATAAAGGAATGCCATTTCATGCATTCGTGCTTACCTAAAGGAAAGTCGAGCATTTTCTTTTATTTTAGAACAAATTTAAGCTATCTAAAACAAATCACAGTATATTTTTTTACCTCGCACAAAAATGTCAGTTCTCATGTAAACTTAACGCAAGCATGTAAACAGAGATAAATAAATACAAGAGAAACTACTTGCATACCTTTGTGAACGACCCCATTTTTGACATTTCTAAACTAATAAGAAACAGATAAAAAAATTGTATAGGTACCTGCATTAATTTCACTATAGAACATTTTCATTTTTCACTCTATACAATTAATTTAGGTTTTTAACAAACATTTTTTGCGATTTGGCAAAAAAAATCATTTATTAACTTTTATTGGTTTGAAAACTGATCAAGAAAACCAACCATCAAATAAAAAAAGGCGCGCTGTTCGGGAAGCGTTTTTTGGGTATCATGTTATATATATGACAGCCTTGTGAAAAAACACGCCTACAGTAGGTACAATAAGTTCGACAGACTTTGGTTGAACGACCAATGTTGGGTATGTGAACCGTGAACCCTCAGACGACTGCTTGCTTAACTTGTTTAATGGTTTTCAAGTACCTATTTGTGAAAATTTTGAAGTTGGACGGATCGGAGGAATATAAGTAGGTATGTCATAATGTTGGACAAGTCACATAAACAAAGTCTGACCAACTAGTTATCCGCTTTTTGAAATTTCTTAAAATTTCTAAATTTCAAAGCCAAAGCTCATGCAAGAGCTCAGCTTCAGGATTTATTTTTTAGGTGTCATAACGTACCTAGGTACTCCCATCTACCTATTCAATTGAATTCAGGCAACAGCACAATAAAAAGGTGTTCAAAGTTGGTATTTTCAATCCAATTAGATAAAGTAAGTACATAAATGAGTCCATCAAAAAAATGTAGAAAAGGACAAAATAAGAATTTTAGTTTTTTTAATAGGTATACCGACATAACTACCTAAATATTAATTCGTCCTCTACATCTATGAAATTCACTAGGTAGGTACCTAATCATCAATAGCAAAAACACTGATGTGTAAGTAAATAAAATAATAATCACAAACTTACATAAGAAATTCCTCAGCGAGTCGATGTATTCCTTATTTAAAAAATTCAACGCCAGTTCGGTTTGTTGAAATCAAAATCCGTTGTTGTAATCAATCACAAGTCTGCCAGATTTAATGAAAAGGAAACCAAAAGTCGTTGTGGGATTCGTTTCGATTATTATTTTAGAACAAAAACACAAGGCACCACACACTAGATGGATAGGTATGTAAACACAAGGTACCTATTTAGGAACTTTGCACCAAGAGCGGTTAAATGAGCTCCCAGTGATTAAAATCACTTCAATCTTTTGAAATTGATAGGCACACGATTTCCACAAAATGGATTATTATTCAAACACAAAACTCACTGAAGTATTTCCAAAGACGGATTATTACTGACAGCAGCTATTTGGTTAAATTTAGATCTTTGAATTGCTGTTTCGGCTGTCCAGTTAATTTGGAACGCGGTGAGTCACAAAAGAGTCGTTTGCGGGCGTCCGAAAAACGGTTTATCTGTTTGTAGCGTTTAGTAGGGAGTACCAATTAAGTATTCTTTTATCAATTAAAAAACTTACACACAGAAGATAATTGAAGAAGATCTGCTATTTGAATGGGAATCGGAGGATGGTGGCTGGTGGAATGGAGAAGTGAGCACAGCCGGACTATGGTACAGAGCAGTTGTTCTTTTTTATTCTCTCCTTTGATAAGACAATACTCTTTCCCGTTTTCTTTGTTTATTGGTAATTATTTTTTTATTTTGATTTCAATTGAATAAATGAAAGATTCGTTTGACGCAATTATTCTTTACAATTTGCGTTCATTTCATCACTACTTGTAACGCGAAGGATAATCCTGAATGGGAATTGTGATAATGATAATCCAACACAAAAGATTTTCATAAAATGGACGTAGGAGAACAAAACACGAAAAAGAATCAAATTTCTTTTCCAGGGAAAGATGCAACAGGCTTTGCCCCGGTTGTAGTTTACACAAATTTCTTTTTAAACACACTTCACTCCAAACAGATGGCACTCAATAAATAATGTTTCACGATGAAGAAATTTTAATGATTTATTTCTATTCAAATAGGCAAAGGATTAATCGAATCTGGATTACTAAGAACCAAATCCTTCTTACATTGGATTATAAAAGAAAAAAAAAACAGAAGATTATGGTAAACACGGCCCGCATAGAGGAGCGCAGTAAAACTCAAATATTACCACACAGCGTTGTACTCGATTTGAAACTGTACGAAGCACGATATGATTGGATTCTGGAAACAGCGAGTTTGCCTGCAAGCAGCAGTTCGTTTTGTTCGTGTAGCATATGCAATGCGAATGACACAAGAAAACAGAATTGACAATTCGAATATCGAAAACTAAGAGAAAAACGAGCAGTAAAGAAAGAAATTGAGAGAATTAAGAGTTTTGTTTTTTGTTGGTGATTTGGTTTTTGGTGTGTCATTTTTTGTAAGAGATAGTTTTAGAAATGTTCAAACAACAGTAGCAGCCAGAAAAAAAGGATAGTTTAGTGGCAATTTTGCTTTATTTCACTTTCATTTCAATTCATTTTTATTTTGTAAGACTTGTAGGTATCTTGAACAAATATAAATTTTTTTGAAAAAAACTACTTTTTAGCTTAAGGCATCACCAGCCTTTTGGTCTAAAAGTGAGTTATGAATTTGGCGAAACTAAAGCAAGTTACAATGGTGCCGTGAATTGAGGCCAAGTGACTTGAGATCAAATTTAAATGTTTGGCATTATATTGATCTGCAAAAGCGACATAACGCTAAATTTGAAAAGTTGGTTTTGTATTGCTTTTGTAAAGCGTCATATAGCCACTTTTAACTGTCACATGGGGTTTTAAGAAAAGTTTATACAAGAATAGAAGAAATGGTTTAATATAGGCTATGTTTAATGACCTGCTTTAGATCGATCTAAAGTAGAAAAAAGGCAAATTTTCGGTGTTTATGTGTTTATGTTTTGTGGTCTAGATCACTTTAAAGCAGACTCTTCTTCAATTATTTTCGAGTAATATTAGATCCGAGCAAAGAAAGTGTCATGATCAGCTGTTGACATTTGCTTTAAATATTTCGGTTTATATTTAGCTTTTAGAAATCAATTAAAAATCGAATGTTACATGGAATCAATTGAACTGACATTAGATGGCTTTCCACTCATTTTGAAAAACCAAAGGAACAGTTCAGTTTTGACAAATTGTCATTGACACAGAGTGAAACACCTATGGCTCATAAAAAATAATCTTTGCAGAAAATTTTGATTTTGACATTTGAGTAATAGCAATAGGTAGTAGTGCTTCTTGAGTGGACTCTCACTTCAAATCGAGAAGTGGCTGTCACTTCTCAGAATCGTGAGAAGCGAGCTTTTCCACCAATAGAACTGTTTTGTATTCTATTTTTGAATGGGTTCTCACTTCAAATCGAGAAACGGCTGTCACTTCTCAGAATAGTGAGAAGCGGTCTTTTTCTTTTTCAACCAATGGAACTGTTTTAGAGCCTCCACACGCTCCTTGACGTTTCTTTTCGTTCAATGGAAAGCGTTATTGGGTATGACTGCAATCAGATATGTTTCTTTAGTTTAATAGTTTCCAAATATATTTTTCCAAGGTAGATCACCAAATTTTTGTAATTTTTTCACTTTTGACTTTGACTTTTGGGTTTTGGCACAAGCTGATTATGTTTTAATTTGCTAGAATTTTTTCATGTTTCTTGCTCCGTTCTTGTGGCACCCGTGGCGTGATGGTAAGCATGTCCACCTGCTAATCCAGAGATTCGAGGTTCGAATGCCAGCAGAGGCAAAAATGTTTTTCCACGGGTATCGCCTTTCGCGAGGAATTGGCAAGTCGTCCGTTAGTAAATTCATTGACATGAAAAGCGCTTTCTCAAATAGCCGTTCGGAACCGGCAAAAAATTGTAGGTCCCCTCCATTCCCTCCCAAGGCATAGTTGTAAGAAATGCGGTAGGCCCAGGGGCTCCTCGCTCTGTTGCGCCACCCTATTTATTTATTTTATTTATTTTTTTGCTCCGCTTTCAGCTGCTCTGCTCTGCCTTTTGTTCTAATTAATAGGTTTTTCAGGTTTAGAATTTCAAAGAGACTATTTCTTTCTTAGAGCATTTTCAAAAGTATACATACTCAAGAGTGACATACTAAAATTTCATACAGATTCGAACAGTTTAACTGTAGATTTGGGTGACGTCCTAAGCCCCCAAGTGTAACGATTTTTCGTTGAAGAAAATTTTAAATGAATGGAAATTTTTTTGAATGGGTTCTCACTTCAAATCGAGAAACGGCTGTCACTTCTCAGAATAGTGAGAAGCGGTCTTTTTCTTTTTCAACCAATGGAACTGTTTTAGAGCCTCCACACGCTCCTTGACGTTTCTTTTCGTTCAATGGAAAGCGTTATTGGGTATGACTGCAATCAGATATGTTTCTTTAGTTTAATAGTTTCCAAATATATTTTTCCAAGGTAGATCACCAAATTTTTGTAATTTTTTCACTTTTGACTTTGACTTTTGGGTTTTGGCACAAGCTGATTATGTTTTAATTTGCTAGAATTTTTTCATGTTTCTTGCTCCGTTCTTGTGGCACCCGTGGCGTGATGGTAAGCATGTCCACCTGCTAATCCAGAGGTTCGAGGTTCGAATGCCAGCAGAGGCAAAAATGTTTTTCCACGGGTATCGCCTTTCGCGAGGAATTGGCAAGTCGTCCGTTAGTAAATTCATTGACATGAAAAGCGCTTTCTCAAATAGCCGTTCGGAACCGGCAAAAAATTGTAGGTCCCCTCCATTCCCTCCCAAGGCATAGTTGTAAGAAATGCGGTAGGCCCAGGGGCTCCTCGCTCTGTTGCGCCACCCTATTTATTTATTTTATTTATTTTTTTGCTCCGCTTTCAGCTGCTCTGCTCTGCCTTTTGTTCTAATTAATAGGTTTTTCAGGTTTAGAATTTCAAAGAGACTATTTCTTTCTTAGAGCATTTTCAAAAGTATACATATTACATACTCAAGAGTGACATACTAAAATTTCATACAGATTCGAACAGTTTAACTGTAGATTTGGGTGACGTCCTAAGCCCCCAAGTGTAACGATTTTTCGTTGAAGAAAATTTTAAAAGCGTTTTTCTCGGAATGACGTTTTTGGACTTGGCTTGTTGATCAAATCTTTGTATTTTTCAACTGAAAGTCATCAAAGTCTTATCACATGTTTTTTTTTGTCTATACCTACACTGCGTATCATAGAATTTTTAAAATATTAAGTCTTTTTTTTTGACAAAAAAATATGAACAAAACGCGGTTTTTCCTTGTTTTTCGAAAAATAGCTGCCATTTTATCACTTTTGGAAAAAAACAAAAATCGTTTGATATGCCCTAAAGCTGGAATCATAAGAAACATGATGTGATTAAATGAATTCAAGGGCCAGATAATCCATTCATAAGATAATAATCCATTCACACCCATATTTTTTTGTACCAGTTTCTCACCCTTTTTTGTACAAAAACTGAGTAAATTAATTTTTTTATGTACCTACTTTCAGAGTGTTTTTTCTATTTCACAAATTGGAAATCACATATATCAATGATAGTCCTTTTTTCTCAGTCTTTTTCGTATAGCATAGGGTTCAAGAAATTGAAGTGCAAAACACAATTGTCTTACATTTCCGAAGTTAATTTTCTACTCATAAATTTCTGAAGACTTCGATCTTTAAAATTGTTATGAACGTACTTAGTCATACGCGTGCACTATAATCTATAACATTATGAAAAAAAGATCGCTGGTGTAAATGCTTAATAGGATTAGCAAGCTCACTGTTCCCCAAAAGCTCACCCAAAATAAAGCTACTAGCAGTTGCGGCATTAGCGCTATATAAGAGTGCCTACACTGAGGCGACAGGAATGACACCACTTACAAAAAATTTTCCAACAGCGTTTTCTTCTTTGAAGTAATCTTTCCAAACCGCTCAGCACGGAAGAACCCTGTAATTCTTACAAATAACTTCCAATACATCTGGTATACTGGTCGTTCAAAAACAAACAACGGTGTAGGTGCAGGGATTTACGGTCCCAACTTTAAATCATCTACATCCCTTGGTAACACAACTACTATCTTTCAGGCAGAGGTAATGGCTATAGAATTCTGTATTAGGGAATGCATTAGAAGAAACCTCCGAAGATCAAGCATCCTAATCTGCTCTGACAGTCAGGCAGCACTAAAGGCTCTGTCCTCGACAAAAATCTAATCCAAACTAGTTTGGAACTGCCTGACATGTATAGTTCAATTAGCTACTCACAATAAAACAACTCTTTCATGGGTGCCTGGTCATGAAGGCGTACCGGGTAACGAAGAGGCTGGCCGACTTGATAGACTTGGCTCTCAGTCCCAATTCAAAGGCCCTGAACCCTACTGTGATCTCCCAATCAGTAGCCTTAAAAACGAATAAGCTACATGGGAACGACAGAACATGATCAGCACCTGGAACAACTCAAATGGCCATCGTCAGACTATTCATTGACTTATCCCACAAACGTATGAAAGAAATTCTTGACATGAGCAAACGTGACGCAAAGTTACTTACGGACTTCTTCACTGGACACTGCTCTCTCAAGTATCACCTTAAAAACATGGGCATCAGCCAAGATGACACCTGTCGTCTCTGTCTTGAAGACATAGAAACAGCTGAACACATTTTATGTGAATGCCCTGCCTTAGCTAGATCCAGGCTTAAAATATTCAATAAAGGGTTCCCCTGTCCCCTTGATATCAGAAACACCTCTTCCTCGAAGATTCTTAGGTTCTTACATGACCTCAGCTTCGAATGAACAAACCTACACACTACGTGTTTTTAGTAAAGGTGCTTTTCACCTTCACCCTATATAATTAAAAAAAAAAACAGCGTTTTCTGCCAGTGGCGTAATGGCTAGCATGTATACCTGATACGCGGGAGGTTCGTGGTTCAAATCCGAACACAAAACAAAAAATATTTTTTCCATGGCTTTTACCTTTCGCGAGGAATTGGGAGATCCTCCGATAGTAAATTGACTTAATTGAATCGGCAGAAATTGTAGGTCCCATCCATTCCCTCACAAGACATGGTTGTGAGAAATGCGCATGCGCTAGGCCTCGGGGCTCACAGCTTTATTGGGCCCTGTGTAAAGCCAATATTTCACTAAAAAGGTGCATTCAGTGTATCCATAGCCTAAAACATACCACCAATGGACATATTATCAGCTGCAGTTTTTTCTTCGAGCAAGAAAATAAAATTTCTAATTTCAGTAGAACACTTGCATAGATTTCAAAAAGGGGGATACTGCTAGCTTCCATTAATAAAGCAGTTTTCCAGTTGAAAAAAAGACATTCTTACCCAATATTCACTCATTTTCATACTATACACTTTTAATGCACTGTATAACCATCTCTGGTAATAATAATACTAAATTTTATTACACCAAATCATTTATTGATTTCCATGGGAATTTCGACTTTTCTAACTACTGACTTAAAAAAAACATTTTTATAATATAATTATATTATATTATCTGTTTGTGTTTCAATTTTAGAATATGCAACGAAAAACTGGCTCATTATACATTACTACAATTGTGCCATAATTCGAGGATTGATTAATCTTGTCAATCACGAAGTCAAGTCTTTCAATTAAACCAAAGTGGCAGCGCCTATACAGCGCCAGCGTTTGATGTAAAAAAAGAGAACAATCTCTGAACATAATTCAACATTTTCATAATCTCTTCAATGTCTTCTCAGTTCTCACTCTTTATTCGAACAACATACGTTTTTCTTTTCATTTTTCATGAGTGAACACATTCACTCTTTGTGCTTTGTGGTGGTGTTTCTTTAATTTTTCGAACTTCTTTTTTGTTGTTTTGTTTTTGCCTGTTGTTCCTCTTCTAGCGAAAAGAACAAAATCAGATAACAAGAAAAAACATAGCTGGCTGAGAAAAACTCCCGCTATCTGTTGGTGTGTTACTCACACACACATTAGAAACCGGAAATTGCTGCATCTGTTTCTTTGTTTTTGTTTGTAGTGCACAGAGGACAGAGCCGACCGACAATTCGAATTCAAAAAATCCTTAACATTAATAAAACAACCACATGACGGGCACGGAGACGATATCAAGTTAGAGTGGTGTAGAAATAATAGAGTGAGTGAGGTCATTCAATGATTATGACGACCTCACCCTCACCATGAACATTGCGAATTGCGATTAAAGTTCACCGAAACAGGACAGCAAAAGGCAATACCCAAAATATTTAATTATGGATGGGTAATGTGTAGGATGTAGGTGGATTTTTATTGTCATTTCGACTAGGTATTCCAATTTTGGGGCCAACAAGGACAGTAGAAAACTGGATAATACCTACTATTGGGAATTGTTATTAACTTTTTCATAATTGTTCATTGGAGTTGGTACAGTGAAAAGGGTAAGAACAACTAGGTAGGTACGTAACTACTTGTGAAACTAGGTAGGTAACTAGCGTACCTACCTATCTAGCTAACGACAAACTCTTTTATGCATGGGCTTAGTCAAGTCGTAAGGGATCACAAGGGAGGGCTTGACTTTTTAATGGGTAATCGAATGTAAATAGGTAGTACCTATGTAGTTTATAAAAATAAAAATAAAAAGATGTTGAGGCCTACCTTCACAAATGCTGATAGGTAAGTAGGTACTACCAACATACTAACTCTGATGGACGTTCTCAAAATCCGACTTACCTGAAATAGAAAAGAAAAACATAATTATTTTTTTTTAAAGGTAGGTACCCACATAGCTACATACATAATTGAAATGCAAAACTTTTAAGCAAGAAGATTCTTTCCTAGGTTTTGTTTTGTATTTTCAAGAGAAAAGTTCATAGCGAAGTTCACACTGCATAATTAGCTGGACAGACCTCGTTGGATGGTCGTATGTAGTTTCCGTCCAGACTTGTCGTCCTACATTATGACGTTGTCCTCCGCTCCGTCCAACTTCAAAATTTTCAAAATTATTTGAAAATCATCCAACAAGAACATGGGGTCGTCTGAGGGTTATTTCACATTATCCAACATTGGTCGTTCAAACCAAAGTCTTTCCAAATAATTGTACAGTCAGAACTCCGCTGATAGTGGGACAAAATTAAGAATTTTTAAAAACTGCTAGGCAGGTACATATTTTTAAAATCGCACCTACCTAGTGTGGATTATTTATAAGACGAAATAAAAGGAACAATTTAACTCTAAGCATTCTTGTATTCGACTGGTTTGAATAGTCTCCACCAACTTTATCTGACCAGAACTTAAGAACCGACTATTTACGATACAAATTTGGCTGGAACTGGAAGTATTGATATTGACAGTATCTACCAACCACCCCAGTTCCCGCCAAAACAACTGAATTGAAAAATGAGATTGTCTCTTCCTAAGAATCCTCATTTGACTGGGCTAACCAACTACTTGACCATACAACCTTGTTTCTTAGAATGGACTTCATTGAAAATAAAACCGAATATAAAAATATGCACAGGCACAGTCAAACATATTACAAGACCAAAAAGTAAACACTTGATCCATTGAGATTACAAATCTTTCGTCCTGTGTCCTGTCATGGCTGGGAAATACGAACCATCCGTTTTAAAAATAGGAACCTCTACCGCGTCATGCAAGAGTAAGTACCTATCTGTGAAATGTGAGTTTGAATTTGAAAGAAATATGAACTTAAAATTATACATAGGTACGGACATGTGTATGAGTTTGTTTACTATAAATACAGAAGGCGATACATTTGAATTGGGTGATTTTATTTTGGTAAAGATTGGTATCCTATGCACCTCAACCTTTTCTGTCAACTCCTACTCAACATTTTGATTTGCCTTATTGGATTATGCATAGGCCAATTTATTTATGTACGAGTTAATTTATTTGCATAACTTTGTTAAAGTTCTTCAATGTTATTTATGGCATTTTGAGCATCTGATTGACCAGAGTTCTTCCTTTTCTTTCTATATTCTTAGATTGAGATTGAGATTTCGTAAATATCTTTCTTGGTCAGTTTCACAGTAAAACTTGAGTTCAACAATAAATTTTATTTCTCAGTTGTCGTTTGAACCTTGAAATGAGTTTACTTTTACTCTTTAGGTAAATTTCAGTTCATTACTAAGCATTTTTTTTTTTCGAAGCGTCCTATAATGTACAATGTACAGTACATGTACATTGCTTTGGGGTAAATTGGGCGCATAGCCGTGCAGGGCCGATAGAAAAAATAGCACCACGCAACGCGACGAGGAGACAACAGGCCAGCGCAGCAGCAACAACCGACAATAGGCAGACGGCAGTAAAGTTATGTCCTTATTTTTAAGAAAAATATTTGTTAAAAATATGAATGTAATATAAGGAATCTATCTATCTATCTATCTTTAATCGTCGGCGAGGCTATTGTTGGCATTTTATCGCCGCCGACAACCCATATAAGCAGGTGCTAGTGTTGTATTTAAAGGAAACAGCTTTCAGAATATTGTAAGACAGCTTTAGAGACTTCTAATTCGCTGCAGGAAGAGGAACACAACAAAACAGAGGTTGAGGCACCAAGAGACCCATCCAACAATACCGACCAAAACAGCTTTAGGAGTCAAACCCACAATCGAACACAATCTTCGTTCCCTCCACCATGACAGCCAACGACCGTCAGCACTGCTCAGCCGACGAGAACATACCAATACCAATTAATTTTTTAAGAAACAGGTAAATGTTAGCCATAGATACCTTTTAATTGTGGTACCCGTGGTGTGATGGATAGCATGTCCGCCTGTTAATCCAGAGGTTCGAGTTCGAATCCCACCAGAGGCAAAAATGTTTTTTCTACGGGTATCGCCTTTCGCGAGGAATTGGCAAATCCTCCGTTAGTATTCATTGCCATGAAAAGTGCATTCTCGATTAGCCGTTCGGAACCGGCAGAAAATTGTAGGTCCCCTCCATTCCCTCACAAGGCAAGGTTGTGAGAAATGCGCTAGGCCCAGGGGTTCTTCGCTCTGTAGCGCCACCCTATTTATTTTTTATATATACCTTTTAATTAAAGTGTATAAAACTCGCCAATTTAAAAGCAGAGCCTCTTCTATGCTCGCAGATTTTAAAACAAAAAAATGTTAGTCTAAGCATTTATAGTTACTTACTTATTTAGGTGGGAATTGCAGCTCGGGATGACCCTGAGCCTCAACCATCACCTTACGTCAAAAATTCTTCTTCTTCTTCTTCTTCTCCACACGTTGTTTTCGCATACAGGACCAAAGATCACTCGGAGTATTTTTCTCTCGAAACGCGACCAAGGGTTTCCTCAATCGCTTTCGATAAAGTCCACGCTTCCGCGCCGTAATGCAGAATCGGCATGATTAAGGTCTACCTTGGTTTTTCTAGAGAGGGTTCCGCGTGGTATTGGCGGGAAGTTGCCAATACCACGCGGAACCCTCTCTAGAAAAACCAAAAAATAAAAATTCATTGCCATGAAAAGCGGTTTCCAGATTAGCAATTCGGAAACGGCAGAAAATCATATGGGCCCTCCATTTCCTCATAAAGCATGGTTGTGAGGCATGCGCTATGCCCCTTTGCTCCCCGCTTAGTTGCGCCAACCTATATATGTATGTACCTATGTTATCCGAGAAAAGTTCCTCTTTTAATACCAAAGCATGCAAAAAAGCGCTTACTAAAAATACTATTTGAGTATTTGCAAGACAGCATTTCTACAGGCCGGCAACGAAATTACGCAACGTATGGACGGATAAAACCAAAATCGTGCTAATGTAATGTGTAATGGAAAGGGATCTCGTTCATAGTCTTCAATATGTACAGTATGTACATACCTACTTTGCATCGAAACCTGCCGCATTGAGTTTCAAATCACATCGATTTATCTATTAAGGTGTAAAGACATACGTTGCGGTCAAAATAATAGTAGTGTGAGTAAAAGCATTGCACAGATTGGTATTTTTCCACTTTGCATTGCGTTGATAGTGAAAACCCGTTACACTTTAATTGTTTTAAGGGGTGGAAAAGGATCTCGTCAATATGTAAGAAGACCTCCAAACACCGAATATAATCCACACTTTACAATCATAATGGTATGGGCATGTTTTTTCTTCTACGGAGTTGGACCCATAATGCGGATTGAAGGCATTATGGATCAGCATCTCTATGTTAGGATAATGCAGGAAGTAATGCTACCGTATACTGAAGTTGAATGCTACCGTAAATTAAGTTGCTTTTGCTGAAATGGGTCTTTCAGCAAGAAGCAATGGTTCCAGGAAAGTAAAGTAGATGTGATGGAGTGGCCCGCACAGTCTTCGGACTTTAATCCCATTGAAAACCTATATGGAGCGCTGTAAAAAGATATGCTTCTAGATGTAAACCAAGCAACAACACAGTCCTTTGCGAAGCGTTACAGCTCATGGAGTTCGATAAGCACTGGAAGGTGTGGAAACCTGATAAACTCTGTTTAACGTCTTTGTACTGCTGTTATAGCTAACAAGGGACATGCAACTAAATACTAATTAAACTATTATTTTGACCGCAGCTGTACGCTTCGGCTCAAATATTAAGCGTAAACAGCTTACCTGACTGACTTACAGTAAGAAAGACGAATCAGCTAATCGAAATCCGCGCAATCGGAAAATCTAGTTTCATTATCTTCAAATCTGCGACACCGACGATTTAAAAAACCAGATTCGTTACAATTTTTTTGGCGAGGTTTAAATGAAACCACAAGGAAAATCAATTGCATGACAAACGTTATTATTAGACTAAAGAGGGTGTTCAAGTTGCAGGTATTACTTAACCATACTTTGTGACGAATGGAAGAGACCTACAAATTTCTTACGACTCCGAACAGCTAAGTGAGGAAGCACTTTTCAAGACAAGGTGATATCGTTGGAAAAACAAGGGCCGGATTCTGTAACGTTTTCGACGACTATCGTCTGAATTTTAGGCACTAAAATAGTAAAATAGTTTTCCACCAACCACTGAATGCAAGACCATATGAAACAATCTTTTAACGATGCAATCTACAATAGACGATTGGGAATTGAACGATAAATCGTTTGGAAAGTTACGGAGTCTGGGCCCAGATGAATATCTTTGATACTTCGAATTCCTACGTAACATTTGCACCACATTACTGCTTTTAACAACAACACCTCTTAATATCCTCGACTCAGTGTATACGTGCTCCCCCGTTTAATTAATGAAAATTCGGTGTTTTTCAACCTTGTC
Organism: Melanostoma scalare; assembly: GCA_949752695.1. Taxonomy (NCBI): domain Eukaryota; kingdom Metazoa; phylum Arthropoda; class Insecta; order Diptera; family Syrphidae; genus Melanostoma; species Melanostoma scalare. The sequence goes on from OX456985.1 coordinate 73,666,990, forward strand.
CATGTTTACAAAACTGCTGTTGGTTCTTGGTGACCAAGAATAAACTTCTTGGTTTATAAGGGTGTATGTACTTACAATGAAATTCGAACTAACTTACCAGCAGTGGCGTACCCAGAAAATTTAGCGCCCGGGGCAAAAAATGATTTGCCACCCCCCCCCCCCCTCCCCCCTTTTCGTTTTATATGATCCTCATACATACAAACTCCGTAGATCACGTCCTCTCATAATTTTCCAGATAATTTTTTACAATTTTGATGATCTATTCACGCAAATTTGCGTTCATATTCTTAGGTTACTGACCAATCGCTAATACTTGGTCGGATATATTTGGTATAAAAACGATCAATACTATAGATAGCTTTTAATGATCCGATATTTTCTCGTGGCCACAACATTGTGATACATTACGGTTTAATGAAAAAATGAAGAGTGTTTTGCCGGTGATTTGAATTTGAAAACATGCGCGCGCTTCTGCAAATGATATCAATCGATGTGATCCTGAAGATGACAAGAGTCCAAACGCAAGTGGTGTGAATGCTAATTTTACACAAGATGTGGGAACTTGTTAAGATCGATTCATCTTTTCGCGATTTTATGGTTGGGCAAGGCACGAGCAAACTTCAAAATATTAATGCGGAAATCCCACAGGATGATACTGGACGATCTTTAATCAAAACTTGGTTTGAGAAAACTTTCAAAAATGGCGAACGGATCGCTCGCACGTGGATGTGTTTTTCCCTGATCAAAAATGCTTTGTTTTGTTTTTGTTGCATCTTATTCCCACAAAAAAGTTGTCAGAGCAGTCAGATTCACTTTACCAATGCTTTAGGGATTTCATCGATGGAAGAGAAGACCAGTATCAACACAATTGGACGAAGACACTTCAGCGCTGGAACACTTGAGAGACACGGTCACAGAAAATATTGATACCAGACAAGAGTCAGCGTTGGTTATCAATGCTGTAGAAACATTTGATTTCTTCGCTCTTTTGTTTTTTTGGGCAGAAATTCTCGAATCATTTGATAGAGTTCAGAAACGGTTACAATAAAAAGGAATCAGTTTCACTTATGTACTTGGACAATTGCAAATGTTGACAGACAAACTGAATGATTGGAGAATCGACTTGTGCGACCGCGCCATTTGTAAAGCTACAGAAAAATGTAACGAGTTGGGTGTAAACACCGCCAAAAGAATTCGATAAAAGCGAAATATGCCAAGAGAAACATCTGAAGATTCTGAATTGAATTCCGAAGAAGAAATGCGACGATCTCTGATTGAAATTTTGGAAAAACTTTCAATGGAAATATCTACACGTTTCACAAATTTGAAGAAGCTCGATGAACGTTTTGGTTTCCTTTGTAACTTTGAAAAAATAATACAACTTCCCAGAGATTCTTACAAAGATAAGCTTCTCAAAATAGAAGGAAAATGCAAGAAACTTGCCGAGTTTTATTCAGATGACTTGGACAACAAAGACTTGTTCAATGATATTCAAGACGTCCTACTTTTATTAAAAAGAGCGAGGAAAAACGAAGAGGAAATTGGATTTTCACCTGAACAACTTCAGTTATACATTTCATCAATGGGACGAGAAGCTTACAAGACATTAGCGACAGCTTTGCAAATTTTACTAACCATACCTGTTTCAGTTGCTTCTTGTGAAATTAATGATCTTTCTTAAAGAAAGATAAATTGATCAGAAGAAAGATTAAATTGATCAAATCTTACTTGAGATCAACCATGAGTCAAAGTAGATTATCAAACCTTGCAATTCTTTCAATCGAAAGTGAAACTGCTGCAATGTTAGATTACGAGGATATAATACGTGAATTTGCAGCAATGAAATCGAGAAAAGTTAATTTTTGAGTTTCTTCATTATTATGAAGAAAAAGTTTGAGGTTTCACTGTTTCGAGAGTATGAAAATAAGATCGAAGTTTAATTTTTCATCAAAAATTCATATAAAATGTCAACGTCATCTTTTCATAGATGTAAAACTCAATTTGATTGTGATTAAAAAAATTTTGTATGAGAAAATTTTTTTGTGTATTACTTCTCAATTTTGAGGAACAGCGGAGCTTATTTTGCTGCCCCCATATCGTTGCGCCCGGGGCGACCGCCCCCCCTGCCCCCCCCCCCCCTAGGCACACCACTGCTTACCAGCCTCGCTCAGTACAATTTTCATTAGTTTTCCATTCATTCATCTCAAAAAACATTGCAATTTTACAAAATGAACCAATCAACTGCAGATGTGTGTTTATTTGCAGCAGTTATGCTGGTCCTTCTTATTGAAGAGTTAAAATGCAATTGCTATGCCATCATTTGCAATGTTTCTTCTTTAAATAATATGACAAGTCTTGTCACTTTAAAAACACCCAACATCCGCTAGAATATGCACACTGCAGTCAATTGACGGCCACTGCTGTCACAGTGTAAACTGTAAACTTACTATCCTAGGCGCAGAGTGCACATCTTGTAAAGACATGTGATTGTTGCCTGGATGTGATTTAATAAAAACAAATGACAACTGTCAACTACTGAAATTGCTTGTAGGAGATAAATAAAAGACAAAAATCATAAAAGCGAAGATAGGTAGGTTTGCTATAGGCTTCGGCTTTTTCTCTTATTTTGTATTGCGGTTTCTTTAAACGAAGGAATTAATGAGCGCTTCATAGGGGCACTAGAAGAAGCCTGGTATATGTGTACGACAACATATCAACATATACAAATACATACAAACTTCATGGGATATCTTTGATAGCAATCGACCATTTAACGACCAGTCAACTTGGTTGATGAATAGAATGGGAAAAAAGGGTCGAGGTCAGTCAACACTCTGGGATGGTTTCACACCATTTTGGCGTTATTCAATATGAAGGCATGTTTATGGTTTACAAATAACAAAACTCTTGAGCAACAAACTTCTTTTACGGGATTGTATGAATTTTGAAAAAGAAATTCTTAAGCGTTGTATCAGAGAAATGGTGGGTTAAGTCAGCAAAAACTGAACCTTGCCTATTTTCTTCGAACTAAGAGTGTACTTTTTTTGAAGCGAAGATTGTTTAAATCATGAAAATAACTTTACTCATTGTAGAGAAAGCTCTGAGTCAAGTATTGAGCGCTGATTGATGTCCCAGAATTAGTATGCAGTGTTACATACTTTGGGATGTGGTTCTTGGTCATAATCTAAGAAAAAAAATTGTTCTACAATCAAATCCACTTCTCAACTTTGCCATCACTTTTCGACGATTACCTAACAAAAAGACTAACTTTGGTATATCTTGTTCTATGTTTAATTCGGTTTCACTGTCAATACTGATGGAAAAAACTTTTTTTGGACTTTATTTTTAGCAGGAATACTAACCTTTAAAACTGTATTTAAATTGGGATGACATGGTTTTAGCGTTGCCAGCTTTTCAATTTAAAATGGCGTTCAAATTTTCTTCCCCGAGCAAAATTTTGACTTTAAGTTCATTTTTTTTTTTTATAAAATGCCTCATAAACATAAGGTTTCTTTAATTTAAAATTTTACTAATAAGTGCACTCAAAAAACAATACATTTTATGATATTTGCAAAAATCTAAAACCGGAAAAAATTTTATTTTGGATTTTTTACCGACTTTTATTGCAGTACCTGTCAATTGGACTAGTTTCCCAAGAACTGATAGTTTTAACGTAATTTTATTACTGTGCTTTGATGAAAAGGATTTAAAGTGTAGGTTCACAATCCTGATTGATGAATGAGAATGTATGAATGTTCAATGGCTAAATAAGTGATATAAAATAAAAAGAAAAACAAATTTGTTCATCAGTTTATCATATTAAGGAACGATTGCAGCTGGATAAGAGCGCTATTGAAATGCCTTCATTTACGAAAGAAGAATACGCAGACATTTTATTCGTATTTAGTATTTTAGTATTTAGTACTTATTTCAATAGAAAACGCTGTACAGTAAGAATAAATTCTTATAATAATACAGGTAGTGTTTTAAGTTACAATTAGTATTAAAAGTAATGTCTTATTAAAAATCATAATACAAAATTAAAGGGATGGGAAGAAAAGAGACAATGAATCAAAGTGTTTCAAAATCGTAAATTTTCTTAAATTATATATATGCAAGTTAAAATTAAGTTTAGTGAGAAGATTCCAGTGATAGATATGAAAATAGTAACGAAGAAAACTGTTTGTGTCCAATCTTGTTCCTAAGTGACAGAGGGAGATGATTCCAAACTTCCACAGCATGAATGAAAAACTGGCGACGTGAGGTGGCGCAACTATGTGTTTTGGGTCGTATCGTTAAGCTTCGAACAGAAGCCGACAAGGTTAACTCAGCAAAAAGATAACCCGGCGATCTATTTTTCATTATTTTGACGAGTAGAGAAAAACTTTTGAATCGAAAGAAGCAGCGAAGGTTACATCCCAGAATTTCAGGCGCATAACTTGAAACGTGATCATATTTATATAGATTATACACAAACCTAGTTATAGAGTTAAACGCCATATTGACTTTTCGGAGTGATTCAAAGTCCATGTCAGCAAAGATTTCACAACCAAAGGTAAGGATTGGTAAGATTAGAGACTTGGCCAATTTCATTTTAACTTCGATGGGTAAGAAGAATCTAGTATTCGATAAGCTACGAAGTGAGGCATATACTTTTGAAACTGTTTTATTGATATGGTCACTCCAAGTAAGAGTATTATTAAAAATGATACCAAGGTTCCTTACTTTCGAGACCATTTCGACCAACTGACCATTCAGGACTATGTCTGGGAAATCATCAAAATCTAGTTGTTAGATGCTTATCGGTATACACTTAGTTTTAGTCGGATTAAGCAAGATTATTAAGCAAGATCTTCAATAGTTCTTGCTACTGCGTCTTCGACAAGCCCCAGACGGAAACTGCGATAAATTTGAAAATCATCCGCATAGATATGATAGGAGGAGTGATTCAGAACAGATGGAAGATCGTTTATAAATAATGAAAAAAGTAAGGGTCCCAGTATCGAACCTTGTGGCACACCTCTTTTTAAGTCAAGGAATGATGACAGTTTACCTTTGTTGAATACTGCTTGTGATCGATGATACAAGTAAGAGAATATGGGTTTTGCAATGGAAATTCAAGAAGAGCACAACGAAGATACCCAGGAACATTATCCTAACAGACTAATTCCTACTCAAAATGTTTTTGGAAATACCTTTCGAAAGCTTCGAGAAACTGGATCAAAACAAACTGCAAGACCTAACGCAGGAGCTGCAATGAAAAGAGGAGTTTCAATCGATGAAAGAACACTGGCAAACTGTTGAAATCGGTCCTTCAATCAGCATAAGTCACTTGGTTCTACAGTTTAATGTTTCCAAACAAAGAATTTTCAGAATACTGCATGGCAAAAATATGTATAAATATCACCATAAACCTGTGAAAGAACTGCTTCCGAATGATTTTAAAAAGAGAGTCGAATTTTGTAACTGGTTGTTAGAGAGAAGCTTGGAAGATAACCTGTTTCTAAACAGAATTCTTTTGACGGGCGACTGTGAATTCAGTAGTGATTTTATTACGAATTTCCATAATCTCCTCAAGGGCCTCAAGGTCCACATTCAAGACGGCAAAGATCGTTTCAGCGCAGATTTTGTGTCAATATGTGGGCAGTTGTGATTGTAAATAAATTAATGGAGCCTTGCAAGTTAACACCCCGACTTTATTCTAATCTGGAGTTTTTACAAAATAATCTATTAGACCCATCGGAGGATGTTCCACTGGGTCAGCTAGTTTCATCATATTTCCAACAAGATGGTGCTTCGGCCCATTATGGTCCTGAAGTTAAGGATTGGTTGGATGAAAAATATAGTGGTCGATGGTTAGACAGAAATGGACCAATTCAGTGGCCTGCACGGTCTCCACATCTCACTGTATTGTATTTTTTTTGGATGGGGACGAATGAAAGAAATTGTTTGTTCATCTGAAGTAACTATCTTAACTGAATTAGAACAATGTATTAATGAAGGATCGCTACCAGAAAAGAGGTTTGTCGACCCGTTTTGTCGATAGGCGGTTACGTTCTAGTAATTGTACTTCGAGCTTTCGAAAACAATCGTTCTGAAGGCACTGAATTCACGGGAACAGAAGAAAATACTCGTGCCAACTTATACACGAGATACTTTCATATTTTCCCATTGTTTTAGAGGATCGAAGAAACCTGTGCAGATAAGTAATGACTCAATTTGTCCTTATTTTCAAACTGTAACGAAGAACTGCTTTTTCTTCGCTTTTCGGGTGAGCGAATTTCTTATGGTGACTCCTAAAATCGTAAGTTGTAGGTAGGTATTATTTTACTTTATTCGATTTATTTATTTATTCGATACGATACCTGTCAAAAAGTACTTGTTAAGTAAAAGTATCAACTACAAAGTATCAAGTACAATAAGTATAGGTATCGAAAGGAAATATACTCGATACCATAAAGTATCGATAACCCTTTTCGTGTCCCTATACCCATATTATTGTTTTATTCAAACCATTTTCACCTCAATTTTTCTATTTTACTTATTTTGTATTTTTCCAAATATCATAAAATGTATGGCTTTTTGAGTGCACTTATCAATGAATTCTTTTTAATATTGTTAACTTTGTCATATTTCATTCTCTTACTGAAGCAATTGGATTATAAGAGGCTTTAATCAATGATAAGGTAGGCGTGAAATTGCGGGGAGCTCCACGCAATACAGCCAAACCTTGTGTGGAATGGAGAGGCCCTACAATTTTTTGCTGATTCCGAACGGCTAATCGAGAAAGAGCTTTTCATGGCAATGAAGTCACTATCAGAATACTTTCCAATTCTTTGCGAAAGGCGATACACGTGAGAAAACAATTTTGCTTCTGTTGGGATTCGAACCACGAACCTCCCGGTTACAGATATCCTAACCATCACGTCACGGGCACCATACAGCTTTGGTTTGCCTTCGCATAATGAATAGACTTATTTTGATCTGCAATGGAGCTTAGTTTTGGTTGAATATGATGAGTTTCATCAAATCACAGTTTTCAATTACTATATTAACTTTGTTGAGACGCAACTCAATCATAATTATTTAAACAAATATATTCATTCTTGGAGTTTACCATTCAACTACACACAGAACTTGCCAATGCCCTTTGTATCTCAAAATGTGGTCTAGATGCAAACCTATGTTGAAAACCACTAATAGCTCGTCGCCTTAAGGCGTTACCATAAACATTGTCGTGCGGTAGGTCGTTTACAATTCTCCGCAAAGAAAACCATCCAAACTCTCTACGATTGCATACCTACCATTCTCGGCTTCACATAGGAAGCTGAGGACAAAAACAGAACTACTTCAGCCTAACCTGCCACAAAAGACGTGAGTGCGCACTTACACGTTTTGTATGAAGATTTATATGTAGGTAGGTACGTACAGATGCGAGTGCCTGGTAGAATCTTTCTACTGTCGAAAACAGATACCGAATAATTATATTTCAGTCAGTGTATTGTGGCGTTCAGGTGGTTTTTTGCTTTTAAAAGAACCTCGACGAACAAAACGCTTCATGAATCATCTGACAGAAAGAAAAATTTGTATTCCGGAGATCCTTGAGGTACAACTTGTATCGCAACCATCATATCTACACTCAAAGTGTATGAATGGCGAAGATAATACATAATTCGTTTTTTCGCGGGCAATAGAACATTTTCAATACCAGAGCCTTTGTTCATGTTTGATGTGCTTTTACCTCTTTGGCCTGCTTCTTCGTGGCTCATCAGTGCCTGCTGCCGTGCCACACCCCAACTCGTGTTCTACTCCCGTTTGACGAATGTATGTAGCTATCCCAGATGCCAGATCCCACTTAAGTCCTCCACTTTCTTTCTCTTCATGTTTAGTAAGTAATACGTAATACATCAGAGAAAGAGAACGTGTTGTAATTTAATATTCCGGTCAGGTTCATCCTATACGAGGGATCCTTTTGTTCTTTGATTTAAGAAAAAGAAAAAAAAAATTACTTTAAGTGGTGTATGTAATCCTGAGTATGTTTATCCCTACGTTTTCATCTGTCGCGATTGATTCTTGTAAGAGGGATTTATTGAAATCATACACAGATAGCTAGTAAAGTGAGAGGAGGAGTTGATCCATTTTCGGAAGGCTCTATATTCCCTCACAGTAGGCACAGCTTCGAGTGCGTGCTTAAAGTATACAGTTTTTCACATATGCTTCGAATAAGACATAGACTCTTGGGGAGAGATATCTGCTTAAGCCCTAAATACATTCTTCAGATAATAAGTGTAATTAATATGCAATTCCCTCCAAAACATTTTCAAACAGCCACTTATGCTGCATGCATGGTCTTTTGAAGGAAACTAACACTTGTATACGATATACCCCAAAGCCATTAAGATTATGGATGCATTTTAGAAAAATTGAATTCCCATTCGAGGGAGGAGGCCTTCTTCTTTTTTTTTTGAACATATGAAACTGTATAATTGATTGACTTTAAATTGACTTTGCGTGAATGAGAAACTCAATTGAGTAAATGTTTTGTCTTACTTATTCTAGTATCTTATCTCATTTTGTGTGTGTTTGTGGTTTTTTCATGCCCAACTCAAGTACCTTCATATTTTTTTTTTTTTTTAAGATGCAACACGAGTGAAGAAGGAAGGAGCTTAGTATTTGTGAATGTTTGGCTGCGTTCAGCGAAGGAATTTCACTGCAACGAGATTTGAACGAATGAAAGGCACTTTCAGAGGGGAGCATATTAATTCAACTAAAAGACCCAAGGATTGACAGACGTTAAGTTTGATGTCAAAACACTTCAAGAGGAATAACATTAAATAAACTTAGGGGAATAAAAACATCAAATCCAGAATTGGAAAACAACAACGCTCTCTAGCGCTATTTCACTTGGAGTTTTATAAATACGTTAGGTTGCTTTCAATAGCGCTCTATTCAATTTATTGAAATAAAACCAGTTTGATTTGGAAGGCTTTCGCTGGAAGTTACACGGAACGCTATTTTAAAAAAGACTGAATGAGAACGGCTGTTATTTAAGCTAAGCACTGCAGTGAGCTATTACTGAATTAGAATAACTCAAATAGCCAAAAGAACGAACACATAAAGGGCCCAACAGTGCATGTGGCGTAATGGTTAGCATGTTTGCTTAATTCGTGGATAGTTCAAATCCCAACGGAAAAAAACGTTTTCACGGGTATCGTCTTTCGCAAGGAATTGACAAGTTCTTCGATAGTAAATTCATTGCCATGAATAGCGCTTTCTCGACTAGCCGTTCGGAGTCAGCAAAAAAATGTACGTCCCCTCCATTCCGCACAAGGTATGGTTGCTAGAAATTAGCATGGCTCCTTTGCTCGCCGCTCTGTTACGCTTGTGTTTACAGGCACACATCAAACCTATGGAACCGACCCCCTAATACAATTTTCCTATACAACCTACAAAACTGTTAGTCACTTTGATACCAAAAATTGATAAGCAAGACTATCCACTTTTCCTTATCGCATTAGTCTTACCTCATGCAACATGCAACATCCTTACCAACGTCCGTAAGTCCGGTGAGCGACTCCTTTACAACCGAGACGTCGCCGCAGTAGGCGGAGACGTTGAAGAGCTCCTCCGGTTCAGTTTCAAATCGCAATCGACGGGACGTTATTAAAACGTCAAAACTGTTCTGGTGGTTGTCGGAGCAACAAACTGAAAATGATACTGATAGCGAGTCGACAATGGCTGGCTTGCAAAGCTTTAGAGTGTAAGTCTCAGGGTACGGGGGGTGACAACCAAAAAAATATATATTTCATTTTCTGTGGTACATGCTGATCGACTCTCTACTTAAAACGCTACATGGATGTAACGTGCACACTCAAGCATACTCCGACGACACGACGCAAGTCACCGTGCTCTCGGTTGGATCCCGCCTAAAAGCTTCATGAAGCTTGATTGATACCTATGCCGAGATTTTTCTAATTTCACTTTCCCGGGAGTGAGTGAAGTGAGTCACTTTCCATTGAAAATCGATTTAGCTAAAGGAATTCAGTGAGTGAGTTATTGTAATTGGCTGTCAGATTACTCACTTAGCATTTCAGCAGTACTCTACTCACTCACTCACTCTCTGGAAAGTGAAATCAGTTGAATCTCGGGGTGTGTTAGAAACGGCCGCTTCGTCAATCCTCTTAAAACCGAGGTTGTTCTCTTCACAAGACACCAAAAATTGACTGTTCTGACCTTACTTTATTTGATGGCTGTGGCGTAGTAGCAAGTCTGCCTGTTACGTGCGACGTTGAAGTTTCGAACCCCAGAAACATCAAGGGAAAAAATATTTTTTAACAGGTATCGGCTATCGCGAGGAATTGGCATTTAGATAGCTTTCTCTATTAGCCGTTTGGAATCGGGACAAAATTGAACTGCCTTCTATTTCTCACAAGGTGTGGTTGTGAGAAATGCACTAGGATCCGAGGCTTCTTGCTCTGTTTTGCCACCCTATTTATTTCATCAGCAAGATTCACAAACAATGTCAAACTTTAAAGTAATACTAGATAACAAGTTCCTTTGAACTAAACATGTTGAGCCGAAAATTGTTAAGTCACACTTCTGGCAATATAAGGGAGCCTTTGGCAAAACCTGGGGTCTGGTACCGAAAATTATTTTTAGGCTCCTGTGCGTCAGTTTTTTGGTGGAACAAGCTCTCAAGTAAATACGTTTTTGCTTCGTTCACCAAATTTAAGAAAACAAAATGACTTCGCTTTACTGATGTGCTGCCCCAATACACCGTGTGCTGCTCTCGATGCACTACTGAATCTTCCTTTCCTCGATGTCTACATCATGGGTTGTACTTTCAAGATCACGTGCCGTTTAAAGAGATGTGGTCTTTGGCACAACTCGCATTGAAGCTTTCAGAATCTCGATCTTTTGACTCAAGTTTCTTGGATATGCCATCCGATACAATGATCTCAAGGCTCAAACTCCGTTCAAAATAAACGGTCAAATTTACGTTGGTTCACGACCTGTCCACTGCAGATTCTGAACTAAGAAAGGATTGCTATCGTATCATAAAGGCTAGGATGGTAACGAGAATGTAGATATCTTATAGCTAAAGACGGGGCATCTAAACCATTCGTCGGACCTGAACCCTTCTGCGGTGTAAATAAAAGCACCTTCAAAAACACTGCCAAGAACATCTTACTGGAAGAATCAAATAAAGCTTGGCTTAACTCATCTGGCCAAACCTGTTCAAAACTCTTTGCCAGAAAATACTGAGAAAACATCAAAATTCCTACTGAACTTCAACAGGAAAACCCTAAAAATTTCCACAGAACTACTAACCGCCCACTGTTCTTTAAATAAATATCTTCACCAAATAAGGCTGGTAGCGGACCCCATATGTAGATAGACTATGCCTCGAAAATGAAGAAACATCTCTGCACATTATTACAGAATGTCCAGCACTTTTCCGCCTTAGAAAGCAAATACTTGACTATGGGATCATCCCCCTAGATAAACTCAAACTCATTCACTCACAGAAGATTACTAACTTCTGGTTCAACTCAGGAGCAGAAGAACTGCCCTGAAACCCCACATGGGCTGGCACAATATAGGTTTCATTCAGACACAGCAGTGCCCAGAGCTGAGCAAGCTCTACCCGTCCCCTTAATCTAAACATCTAATCTATCGTATCATCACAGATGGTTCCAAAACCGATGACGAATCAGGCGCTGATGCCTTTTCGGAGAGCGATGACATATGACTGCATGCCTCTTCAGACACAATGCGTCCGTTTTTCAAGCGGAGGCCTATGCTATAAGTTATGTTTGCGAAGAATGGCTGGATAGGGAGATGTACTTTTGTCAGCAGCGACAACAAAGCTGTACTTAAGGATCTACTCAACCTTCTAACTACTTCGAAAGTTATCCATGAATGCAAAACCTCTCTGAATACGGTCCATTCAAATATTAAATTCTTTGAGTCTTTCAGGGAAAACCAGAAACGAGATCGCCGATGAACTTAGATTTGAACCAGCTCTTGGTCTGCCATCAGGGTCCTCAGTGAATGCTCCCGCCAAAGACTGGATTTGTCAAAAACACAGATGCAGACAGACTAAGCGTATGCTCCCCAACGTGAATAAGAAAACTGGAACATTTTTGCTATCCCGTAGCAGAAAAGACTGTAGAAAGCTTGTTGGTTTTGCCATGAGGCGCTTTTCTTTTGCTCTTTTGCCAAGCATTTAAACGTGTTATGGGCTTAAGTGATATCACTCTGTGAATCCTGTGGAGAATATGACGACATCGCAGAGCACTTCCTCTGTGAATGTCGTGCATTTTTTCGAATCAGGTTACAGATACTCGACACAGACATGTTAATAGCTTGTAGCCTAGGGGTCTTATCATGGCGTCGTCTTCTTGCTTTTCTTCAAACATCTGTTAAAGCCAAAACCAGAGAAGGTTGATATCTGGAAGTACAATGTTTGTGTTTAGCTTTGTAGGTAGGTTCAGTAGGTATTTTAAAAACCTTCGACAGAAAAAAGAGAATACAATTTACTCAACGCTTTAGAACTTACATTGGGTTCCCTCCAAAAGGGCCACAAGAGAACATGTGAAATTAGATAAAATTCAGCTTCAGAGTCGATATCTCAATACTTTCCCAAGCCATCTAGCAACCTAGATCATCCATTTATGATATTTTCTCCAGTAATACCGCGCAGATGACTATGATATCATTTCTTCTACAGAAATTCAAGACATTCTGGGCAGATTGGCGTAGAAGAACAAGAAATCTTTGGTATCCAGTTCATCTCACTTATGTTCAACATCAACAAGATTCCTACTCAGCGGCACAACAGCATTATTCCAAATAAGCAGTTCAGATTCCGGGAGAAGCACTTAACACTATACATACTTAGTTACTTACTTACTTAGGTGGGCATTACAGTTCGGGGTGAACCTGGGCCTCAACCAACATCCTCCTATAACGATTTCGATTTCGGGCGAGCTCTCTCCAGTTTCGCACTCCAAGTCGGTTGAGGTCTTCATCCACTTGATTGCGCCACCTAAGACGAGGTCTTCCCCTTCCGCGATTTCCCTGCAATGTGCTTTCGAACACCCAACAACAACAACACTATACATCCGCTTTTGATATTTTCGAACGTCATCGCTTCATCTCTGAATGGTCACCAAGTCACTGTTTGTTACTATGACGACATCAAGAAGCCATTCGAAGGAGTTGGGAAACAGGGACTAGTGAACAGCTTGATCCGGTCCAAAAGTCAGATCACAACCACTCACAATGTTCTGAACTGTTAAGAACCACATCACTCTTTGAGTATTAAGTGGAGAGTTGAGACTTGACTGGAATTTTGTGAATTGTATAGTATCAGTGGTGTCGGGCAGAATCAGGCTATATGTACGTTTCCAAAACACACCAATTGAAATGATTTACGAATTTTTCATTTCCGACTATTCTACGGATAAAAATGTAGTTCCATGTTATTAACAAGGATAAAACCTTGCCAGAGTCCAAGCTTACTCAACAACAGTTCAATATGATTCTACTATCGTCTTTATTTTATATGAGTATGCGTACTGCAAGTACGATTTCAACCATGAAATGAGTGGAAAAACTCCCACCAACTCTGAATCCGAGTTCATTTTAAATGAATTTCAAATGTTGACATTTGAACGACAATTGTTTCGAATTTTATTTAAATCGTTGTTTTTGTCTTCGAATGAATAAGCAATGATATCTGCTATATGTAGATTTTTATTCATTGTAAGTATGTACATACATTTCTTCGTCTTTTCCATCTCGTCAAACAGTCAAGTTCTTCCATAGAATGAAAGAGTGCTTCCCCATGAACACCCGTGTATTACTCATTAAATGACATCCATATGACCACAAATTCGTTTTCGTAACTAATGAGACGAGTATGCCAGCATTCACTGTTTAATGGATACCCATTTCCGGCAAACCAAGTTGGCCCTTTGTATTTGTTTAGCTAATCGAAAGCTTAAGGTGTGGTTTGTTGTCAATCCATTGGCTTCTTTAAATGTGCCCTAAAAGCCTTCAGTTCATGGTCATTCAAGCAGATGACTGAATGAATGGGTGAAATTGGAAAACGAGTGTAAATAAGTTTACATGCGATCTCTTCATTTTCATTATTCTCTTCACACACACGAATATTTGTCAAAAAAAAAAAACTTTACCTTATTTCGTTACTCACTGTTTTTTCCACTTGAATGGTGCAAACTCAAATGTTAAAAACTTTATCGTTCTCATCATGACAATGACGATATGGAGAAAGTTTGCTGCCACTTTAAGGTTGGTCAAGGTTCAGCCCAAACATCCGAAAGGGTCATAGGATACCAGCAAACATGACACATTCACATGAAACTGAATACTTGGGGCTTTTTAAGTGCAAAAGCATGTGTGAGACCGAAAATAGATATTGTCCTACAAATTTAAGGCATATTTGAGGAACGACCTGTTGAGTCTCATTGTTCTTTGTTTTGATGAGGGAATTATCGCATGACAGATTGTCAACTTTTCGACTTTGGTTTTTTTTTGCACTATTCTGTTTCAATTTGTATGGACAGTTGACAAATAATTCCCATATCAAACAAGAGGATTAACTATTCTGCTTTTTTATTGTAATTTTCTCATGCCTAAGTGTCTTACGACCACTTGTTTTTAAGCTGAACCCAATACAAGGCCCGGATTAAAACAGCGCCTATCGAGACAATTGTGGCGCCACATACAATCCCCAACGAATGGAAATTGCTAATCTTCATTTTGCCAATGGGAAAGATAAATTGTTTTACAACTCGTATATCGAATCGTAATCCCTGTTAAGCACATCATGTAGGGGTAGTAGATACACAAAGAGGTGACTAAGTTAGCCGATACTAAGGTGTTGAGAAGATAAGTTGGCATGGGCGATAATGACGATTGTCATCGTCAACATGCACGCACACAATTATACAAAATAAGTCGTAAAGCACTGATGTAGATATAGCCTCTGGGATTTAATTGGAATTGGATAGCCGAGATTACACAAAACACAAGTCATTAGAATAAATTGCTGATGATTACTTCATCAATTAGATGGAACACCTTTACTTATAACTTCATCACCCGCCTTAACGGCAAAAGTTCTCAAGGCTTTGAAAAATATATTGCACCACAGACACACTTTGGTACTTTTCTTTTCAATAAAAAAAAACTTCTATCTTCTCTGTGCGTTACTTTAGAGACACAATAAAATTTGAAAAGCTTATCTTAATGGTCAGAACCACTTCGTTAAATAATGGGAAGAAGATGCTTCATCATATCTCAAGTGAATCATTTTTATTGTATGGTCTTTGGGAAAGCTGCATTGGGCATTGAATTAGAATTCTAAGTGGATTGGGACGCGGCACTTATGTTGTGACAAGAGTTGTTCCGGTTTTCGTTAGATTTATATGATCTTTAAATGCAAGATGAGAAGAACAAGTTGAGTGATTGTGTCGAACGTTGTTATTGCACATGTGTTGTTTTATGAGTGTGAAAAAAATCTAGGTGCTTGCTTCACTTGTTTCTGAATAAGAATAAGTAAGTCAAGAACCAGTAAAGACACTCACTTTGAAGTGTAGGTCTGATTCATCTATGAAAACTGGCTCTGGTTATGACTTCTGTGGTCAAAGAAGCTGAGCTTGTGCTTGTGCAGTAGTTAGTGAGATCAGTCTATCTTGATACCGATTTTGCATTTCCCTTTTTCCAGCGTTATGAGCAACACCATCTCGAAAGGATCAGAGCTCATCCACTTATTTGCTTTACATTTGTGATTAGCTCGTCTGTTACGTCGCGTCGGTATTTTGTTTCCCATTGCTTTTAAAATTAGTTGTGAGTTGGGTAGAAATGGAGGTTCTGAGCAAACGAACTGCTAGATTGTCATTTTGATATCACAAGCTCCTTCGACCTTAGTATGAAAAAAGTTGGCTGAGACCAGGAGGAGTTGGATGGGCCAACTCTCATAAAGAGAACTTTCCAGCAGAGAAGATGGCCTCACTAGAAACGAAACAGACGAAGAGAAACAAGGTGTGGAAGGACGAAGGAGAAAGGCACACCAAGCATTTGCCACAAAATCAAAATGCGTTGTGACCAGCTCGGCGATGTAATGGTTCAAAGTACCCCAGCATCAAAACTAACAGGAACCATCGAAACAAACAACCAGCAGCAACACCAGTATCACTAAACAGCAAAGGCCATCCCCAGCAAAGACAGCTCCAACAAAAATGAACCTCAACAGTGAAGCTGAATGTGTCTTCGGTAACTACTAGTTCTCAATTATGAAGAGAACACAAATCCGTTCTCTCAAACTATGGCGGACAGACAAATATGTAGAAGAAATTCGTAGCTTTGTGCAGCCTTCATATATGAAATATGCAATTGACGAAGATCGCCTTCCGCGAGGAATTGGCAGGTCCTCCGAAAGTAATAAATACACTGCCTCAAAATGCGCTTTCTCAAAAACCCTTTCAAAAAGGAAAGAAATGCGCTGCGTTCCAAGGCTCACCGAAATCAGTTGTTCCATTTTATTTATTTGTTCTGAAGTGGAAACTTTGGAAAAGCGACAGTAAAAAGAGACAGACTTATAAAATAATAAAATTTAATGAGATAGGAAGCTTCTTTAGTTCTTGTTCTCTTTACTCAGCTTCGTCCCCCCTTCACTCGTGTGTAAGTGTAGTTAGTCCGGTGATGGTTCCGAGAAGGTTTGATCCACACGGGAACTGGTTTGAGAATCGGAACCAGGAAACTACTGGACCGTTTTCCAGTTCTTCTTCTTCCTACATTAGGATGCTACAATATCCCTTAGTAACATAGGTTATAAGAACCCTACATCAATCGTTGAATTGAACACATAAATTGTGAAGGTTTAACTTCTACCACGTGCTCCTTGAACACATACATTTTTTTTTATTGGAGAAGATCCGCAAACAGACGTAAGACGTGACATCATTGTATATTCTGGAAGACTTCCTTTAATAACTATAACGAAAAGAGAACACTATTTATTTGATTATAAGTTTTGATTTCAGGAACAAGACATTTTTAAACGCCTTTAAAAAATTGTGACATGGATTCCTTAATCTGTCTCGTTTGTAAGAAAACTTCCAATGAAGTGACAGTTTCTTGTGCCGTATGCCTGCAACAAGTGCATGCTAAATGCATAGGTATGAAAGGTAAGGATGTCGATAAATTTGTTTCAATTGCTGGATTACGTTACTATTGCACCAAACATGATAAAATCTCGGTTGATAGAATACGTTGGAAAATTCTTAAACTCCAAAAACTGTTCAACAATGTTTCTGCAATTTTTTCGGACATTCAAAAAGCATTTGATTTTGATGTACTTTCTTCTGAGACAATAGGCGAAGGCTTTAATGCAATTGAAGGCCTATCAACTGGTCCTGCAAGTCAGACACCGCAGATTTTGCTGACACCCACACCACATTCAAGGGAAAATGAACCAGATCGTTCTCAAACTAGAACGGAGGTAGCTCACCAGAAACAAACCCAACTTTTGGCATCACAAAATCCTCAGCTTCAAGAGCTTGAGGAATCTTCTTCTAGACTTCTTCGATCAGACCAAAGAAGTCAAACTGAAAACGCTAAGGTGGTAGTAGCCTTAGCAAAGAAACCTCAAAGGAGACTGCAAATTCATTCTGTTAGTGAGCCAACTGGCGGTCCACCGGATTCTTCAATAGCTTCCATTACGGATGAGAGGATTTCTGACCCGGCAGTTTGCTTATCTGACAACAATGAACGCGTACCCTCAGTTTCGACAGTGGTGAATGAAATAAGCGCTGATGATTTCGATCTCGTTGCTATGGAGAGACCTTTACCAATTTTCATTTCAAATTTCCCACAAACATCAACTGAATCAATTATACAGTCATATATTATAAAACAATCGCCAAATTTAGACCCATCTTGTCTTAGCAATCGTAAAATGAAACTGAATGCTGATCGTAATTACTCTTCCTTTATTATTGATGTGAAACGTAACAATGATGTATACAAATTGTTAGTTGAGTAGAAATTCTGGCCACTAAACTCTATAGTTCATCCTTTTCGGAAACGACGCACTACAGCCAAAAAAAGATCAAATGCTCGAGAAAATCAATGAGTTATTTCTCAATGTTTTATCAAAATATTGGCGGCTTGAAGACAAAGCTAAAATCAATTTTTTCTTCAAGTCTTGGACTTAATTATGATGCTATTTTTCTAACAGAAACATGGCTAGATAAATCTATTCTAGACAATGAAATACTCTGCAGTTCGTACCAAACCTTTCGGGTGGATCGCTCTCATCTTACAAGCAGTAAAAAAATCTGGTGGTGGAGAAAACTGACTTCAGAATGCATATCGATTCCATAACTGCAAAAGCTTCGATTCGTCTGGGAATGATTAAACGTTGGTCTAAAGAGTTCAGTGACCCCTATGTCACAAAAAGCTTATTCATTGGGCTGGTTCGTTCGGTCTTGGAATATGGATGTCAAGTGTGGTGCCCGTATTATGCTTGTCACATTGCTCGAATTGAATCCGTTCAAAAACAGTTTCTCATATTTGCTCTGCGTCATCTTAACTGGAATAATCGTCTTCATCTTCCTCCATATCGCTCGAGACATATGCTTATTGGCCTTAATACCCTTGAGGACAGGAGGTCATCACTTAACGCCACCTTTATATTCAAACTTTTGAAGGGTGAAATAAGTTCACCTCATCTGCTTTCGTTACTAAAAATAAATGTGCCACTTCGGCAAAGTCGAAATTTTAAGATTTTGCGAACTAATGAATCAACATTAAATTATTTGAATAATGAACCTTTTTCTCAATTATGTAAACAATTTAATTCTTATATACAATTTAGTTCTTATAAATTCAAAAAGGAATTATTACTTTATAATCGCATTAGGCATTAATTATAATCTTTTAATTATTCTTATGCAAAATAACTGTGAACAATTATGTATCTGTAGTTATAGTTAAATAATTAAATAAATAAATAAATAAATAAATAAATTTAGTTGCAAAAGACAGAAAAGAACAGAGGTACTGCGCCATTTGCATTCGAGAAAAAAACAACATGGATTTAATTAGAAAAGATATATTCCTAGTTTTCTCTTTACACACAACGCCATAAACGACATCGGAATTGTTAATACTTTTATCGCTGAAAAGACGTACAGACTGATGGGCGGTGACATCAACGCACGACATCGTCCCTCGATCGATACTATCTGCAGCACAGAAGGAATAGTGAGTCTCGATTTGTATGAGTAGGTGTAGCAGTTTTGGTATCAGGAGAGAAGAAATCTCCAAGATATCAGTTGTGGGAATACTAATCTGATATTGAGCTTCTCCGCCTATATGATCGACTTCGGTCAAAACCTCTCTTTTGAGACATATCGCCTTGAATTGATAGATCGGGAACAGGGTCGTGGGGAAATTTTCCAGAACTCCAATTCTCTGCTTTGGTGAATTGCCAGGTCGGAACTGGGTCCCACAGAAGCTTTCCTGAACATCAATTCCATTTTGGATCGCTTGGTTGAAGGCTAGGTTCCTTCGGGCAAACTGTCTTGAAACATCGATTCCCGACCCCCTCTCGTTAATATCTGTGGCTTTGCTCTAGCCGCCATTTCTTCGTACTTTTTCTAAGCGTTTGTTCGGGGTTAATTTCCTTCAGAAAATACCCAGAACAACGTTCTTAACTATCCACGCTTAGTTCTTTACAGGAACACGTCCGTCGGAGTGAGGAGCCCCCAGTTCAATACCAGAAGAATAGGTACGCCAGACCGCCGAAACCTGTACAGAGATTCCGCACCGTGTAATCAGAAATACCGATTAAACAGATCCTACTCCAATATAAGAAGGGGAAACCAGAAAAAGTTCCTTCCGCACTCAGAACGATAACCTTCCGAAACATTTAACGTAACATTTTATCAAGAGTTCGTATAAGAATAAAAGGTATAAAATATAGTTGCCATTTCGGACTTGTTATTCCCAGAAGTTGGGCCGCCATTGCCCAAGCTTTCGAGCTTCCTTGGGGAAGGAACCCTGGGCCCGCTGATTACTACTCCAGCTGGAAACCAAAGAAACTTTACAAGAGTAAAAATATTTTTGATGTACTGAAGAAGAAAAACCCCAACAACCTTTCCGCATAAAAGCCTATTTCACTGCTCACTAACACCAGCAAAAGTCTGGTAAATTTTGTTCTTCGAAATTGAATAGGTTACATGAGTTTCAAGGTGGGAAAACGGTCTATTTTCAACAATATTTTTTAATATTAAAAACAAAACATTTTATTCAAGCTTTTGATAGCTTAAGATACACATTTAGTAAACAATTTCTGAAATTTTCTTACAAAAAATATTCAGCAGTCCGTCAATGTCATTTCATTACCGGCGACATTTTTCGGGTAAAGGTGCGTCCACATTGATAGCAGAACTTTTTACAGCATCAAGACCATAAACTAAAATGTGGACGAAGTAAAGAGTGAATTTTTGGCAGACGTTTTACAGAGCAAATGTAAAATAGAGCGTTAAAATTGATAGGTGATAGTTTAATCGTAGAATCGATTGATTCTCTTGAACATCGTTGAAACGTTACCTCTCTCTCTCTCTCTCTCTCTCTCTTTTATTGCTTTTTCTACAAACAGTGCTCTAGTGAAATAGCCAGTTGCAATCCTCCCCTGAATTAATCTAGCCGCAACACCCGCCTCGCTAGGAATGCTCATCAGTTTTACATTGAGCCCAACTTCGGGCGTACAATCAAGTATAGAGATTCATATTTTAGTCGCACAACCCAAATGTGGAATGCTCTGCCTGACACTGTGTTTCCCCTTCATTACGATTCACAAAAATTCAAAAGCAACGTGCATCGATGTCTCCTTTCAAATCCTCTCCTATTTTTCTAAATGCTCGAACTGTGTTCTATAACATTATAAGGGTAGTCATAACCTCTTGATGTGCGCGTTAATTATAAAAAAAAAATCCGGTCAAAATATTTCTCCATTTTTTTGAAATTGTAAGCTTTGTCAATGTTCTTGTGAATTGTATTTCGAAGATCTGTGTTAAATTTCGTCACGATTGGTTGAGTAGTTCTCGAGAAATCTTGGAAACCGATTTTAAAGACACAGTCGCGAGAAAAACGCGTTTATAGTATTTAGTAAAAACAACAGAATCATTCTCGAATTAAGGGAAAAAAATCTGTCCCATTCCTGAAGCTACAAGCCGACACAAAAAAAGTCTTACAACCATCAAGTTACCACCGGATTTCGAGACGTTTCGAGAAAGCATTCGTCAGAATCCACTTTACGTTTTTGAGGTAAAATAGTTTAAATTATATTCAATTTTTTTGATTCCAAATCTTTCTATTTGCAAGACTATACCGCCATTCTACAACCGGATCAATCAGAGTAGGGGTTCCCCAAGGATCGGTGCTGAGACCTTCAATACCTATCAAGTTACAAGCAGTAACAGCTTAGAAGAGACAATTCCTTTCTTTCTCTATGACGATGAGCAAGTATCGCAAAGTATTTATGAAAAATTCAACACTTTTATTTATCTTTACTGACTCAGTTATTCAATGTACTAATCCTTAACTCCCTTCGTCTCTCTATTAACCATTATGCAAACCATTACAAATAACATACATATGCTTGAAAGGACTTTATCACATGTGCATCTTAACTGTTCGAAATTGATTGATTTAAACAGACACCAAAACTGAATGGTATCCTTCACGTATACACAATTCTTCACTTAATCCTTTATAAATCGGCATCCGCTTATTCCAATATAAAGAATTTCTTGAGGGGTCTTCGTATTTCGCACAAGTGACATAAAACCCGCATAAATCAAATTGTTATAACAAAGAAAGAACACACAGTATGGACAACAAAACACAACTCTTGGGTGGTCTTTTTTTTTACATATAAAGTTAAATAAAAAATGCATTTATATAGACCCCACCATGAGAATGCATTTCCTAGCCACTGACAGTAAGAATCTGCAATCAGATGGACTATGAAACCACTTAACCCTTTGCACGACGACGCAGTTAAAAGTTTTTTTTCGAATATAGTGTTCAACCATAGGAAGGGTCAGCCAGTCCCCAGCTTTACTATAGTGCCACAGTGTGCGCGTTAATTCAAAAAATCGCCCCAAGGAAATCGCGCCAGGCAGTGTGTTCGAGTTAAAATATTTAACGCTTAGAACACTATCTGAGTTGTGTAGTTTGACGATGTTTTTGCATCGTTAATCATTTGACATTTAAATAGTTTTTGATTGAGGGAAGTGAGTTTGCATGGGTAATGGACTATAGGCAGTGGGTGAGTAGAAGAAGTGAGTGTGTATAGGAAATTCATCTGTACATTTGGCACGCGGACAGATTTAATGCGAATCGAACTCAACATAAGACCCATCGTGTGGTGGCGACATGGTACTTTGAGTTTATTAGCGGCATACTAATTATACCTCACACGAATTAGATTGGAGTAGCATTGTAAACACTCTTTTGTTTGTCTTGCTTTTTTTCGCAACAACTAGTTAGGCATACTACGATGGTTGTTTATTTTATTAGTGTAGCCATTTGAACCAATCAAAGCTGAATTGAATTTCCTGCCATCGCTGTTTGTTTACGCTCGAAATGATGCTCTCCGACAACGTAACCACCTCAAGCAATCTGCGGACAGAAGGTCCTTAAGTAAAGAAATTGTCCAATTAAACTAGAAAATTAACAATAAATTACTGATCTCATACGAGTACTTTTAATGATTTTTACGATCGTACTAAAATATTTGTTGACTTTTTGAAAACACCAAACCGAAAATAATTTTGATTTGTGTTTTTTTACTTTTAGCAACAATGGACTTTTTCATGCGTAAGTCTCAAGATGCAAGAAGCTGCGTTCGCAAAAGAATTTTATATCTCATTTCTTGTGAAGAAAGGATAGATTGTTGCCCAATAGATCTTTGAGAATGGTGCAGTAAATTTGGCCAATTGTCAAGAGATTTATCCACAAACTGCAGTTAATCTACTGCATTTGGATCATGTAGCAACGCTGCTCACTTATAGCGAATGTGGGATGTCTACAAAAAGGTGAAAAGATTAGTAAAATTTTAACAGTTAAAACCCTTTTAATATTTCCTCAGATGTACATTTCGGAAGCAATGCTTCAATCGTCAGGTTTCCCTCCTATTTAGTAATCAACATTAACATTAACATTAACATTAACATTAACATTAATTCAATATTCAGCGTATACCTTAGCCCTAATGATCGGATGGATGATTTCCAACAAAAACTAGGGGACTTAGATGATTTCATATGTGAGATCGATGGAGAAATCATAGTTGCCGGATACTTTAACGCACGAGGACTGGAATGGGGAATGCCAACTACGGACTCTCGAGGAAGGCAAATACTTGAGATGGCGGCGAGACGTGGCTTTAGCGTAGTTAATACAGGGAACACTCCAACTTTTAGAAGAGCAGGGCAAACAGGGACCATACCTGACATAACCTTCGCAACAGAGGGTTTGATGTCCAAAATAAGGAACTGGAGGGTCATCGAAGACTACACAGGTAGCGATCATCAATACATCGTTTTCGACATAGAGAAAAATCGCCAAAGCGCTAACCGAGAGGCAAACCAACCTGGTGGATGGAACGTCAACAGACTCAACGTCGACGTCTTGAGGAACAGAATTGATGATGGAAAGGACATTGTGCTACAATCGCTTGGAACAGCTGAAGAAATAGTTGAATCAACTATGCAACTCACTCGTCTGGCATGCGACGCTTCAATGCCCACAAAGATATACTCAAATAGAAGAAAGAATCCTGTCTACTGGTGGTCGAAAGAGATAGCCGAACTTCGTAGAAAATGTCTACGCCTTAGACGAAAAGTGACCAGAGGCAGAAGAAGCCAAAATGAAAATAGTGAGAGTGACGTTGAGGAATTCAGGACAGCGCGCCACGAATTGAAGAGAGCCATTAAACTGAGCAAGAAACGAAAATGGGAAGAGCTGCGACAAGATATCAACAGCAATCCCTGGGGACTAGGCTACAAGATTGTTATGAACAAGTTTGTAGCTCAAAAACCCGTTGAAGATTTTAGCTTAGAAAAGATGAATCAAATTGTGGACACACTGTTCCCAACACATCCTATCAGGCAACCCGACACTCCTAGGCTGCAACAAGAAGAAATACCACCGTTCAACGAAGAAGAACTCAGAATTGCGTCTAACGCGCTGAAAAACAAAAAAACTCCCGGTCGAGATGGCATTCAGGTGGAAGCATTGAAGCAAATCGCAGAAAGCTGTCCCCAACTACTTTTAAAAATGTACAACAGCAGTCTAGCTGAAGGAATTTTCCCTAAGCGTTGGAAAAAGCAACGGCTTATACTTATCAGCAAAAATAAGGAAAACTCGGAGCCTCCATCCGGATACAGGCCTCTGTGCATGCCGGACACAGAAGGCAAGCTCCTAGAAAAGCTATTGCAACCACGACTTAAAGCCGCGATTCAAAGAATGGGAGACTTGTCTGAAAGACAATATGGCTTTAGGAAAGGGCGCTCAACAATAGGGGCAATAGAGGAAATAGTAAGGGTTGTCGAAAATGCTGGTAACACTTGATGTACGAAACGGAAAGGAAGATTCCAAACTCCAGAGTATCTCTTACGGATGATAAAAGATTACCTCAAAAAACGAGAACTTATCTACCAAACCACTGATGGAATGATACGAAAATATATCACAGCTGGAGCAGCACAGGGATCTATCATTGGACCAGACCTCTGGAACATCTCCTACGATGGCATTCTCTGTATGGAAATCCCCGAAGACTGCTTTTTGGTTGGATATGCTGACGACGTTGCTGCGGTGATAACTGCAAGGGACACCGAAAGTGCACAGAGAAAGTTGAACCAAGTGATGCGAAGGAAAAATTCCTGGATGGAGGAACATGGGCTGTCGCTGGCTACTGAAAAGACCGAAGTATTAGCTCTAACGAAAAAACGAATTCCCACGGTCATCGATTTCCACATCGAAACCGAACTTATAAAAAGCAAAAACGTGGTAAAATATTTGGTCATAAGGCTCGACACGAAACTGAGCTTTTGGGACCAGATACGAACGGCAGCTGAACGCGCATCAAAGGTTACAAGCCACCTATCTAGGCTGATGGCACATGTAGTTGAACCATCCGCAAGCAAACGGAGACTTCTCCTGGCAACAACACATTCAATTCTGCTGTACGGAAGCGAGATTTGGGCTGAAGCACTTAAACTGGAAAAGTACCGGAAACAACTAGCATCGGTACAGAGGCGCGGTGCCTTGCGAATAGCGAGCGCGTACCGCACAGTGTCTGAGCCAGCAATTCTTGTAGTTGCAGGTGTCGTACCAATTGACCTCCTTGCAAATAAAAGACAATATATACATGAAAAGAAAGCAGAAATCAGCATGGAAGCGGCGAGAGTGGAAGCGAAAGCGATCACACAGCAGAAGTGGCAAGCACGCTGGGAGTCCGAAAGCAGAGGACGCTGGACTGCTAGGCTGATCGGAGACATAAGCGAATGAAATAACCGAAAACACGGTGAAGTGAACTACTATGTCACACAGTTCCTCACCGGACACGGGTATTTCAACGCTTTTCTGCACAAAATTGAAAAAAAAAGAAGTGCTTCGTGCCAGTACGGAGATTCGCTGACAGACGACGCTTATCATACAGTGTTCGAGTGTAGTAGATGGGAATCTCCCCGTCAGGAAATAAATAGAGTTATCGGAGAGCTCAGCCCGAATAATATCATCCAGGAAATGCTGAGAGACTAGGAGAGTTGGAGGCGAATAAGCATGTATCTGACGCAGATCCTGAATACAAAGAAACAAGAAGAGGTAGCTGAGGAACAAGAACCTGCCACCTAGACACGGATCCCCCTCGAAGAAATGCGCAAGTGGTCCCGAGGGGAAGATCAGCGAGAAACTTATGGAGTTTCAGTCGGTATGCCAAGTTAACACCTTGGAGAGTACGACACAAGGGGAAGTATGGATACTTCGTGTAAAGCATTTCTCCAACAGTAAAAAAAAAAAAAAAACATTAACATTAACATTAACATTAACAAGTATGCCGTAGTTTTGGAGTTATTCATGAAAAGTTAAGAAAGGAGATTTAGATATTCTCATCCCGTTAACTTCACCCACACCAATGGCATTATTGTAGATTAATTATAAACTCAAAGATTAGTAAAATAATTAACAAAAAACCTCTTCTGGGGAGAACGATTATGAGTAAATTAAAATTTTTTCAAATTTATTAAACTTTCCAACGAACAGACAAATTTTGTGACTCACAAATCCCCTCCCAACGATTTTGTGTATGTGAGTGCCTGTATAAAATTAAGCGTCATTTTTACTGTTGAATCTTTATCCAATCTTCGGGATGATGACATACCATCCATTTACTAACTAGGCTATCAATTCCATCGATTTTGTATAGCTGCCTCAGCTCCATTTCACTCCTTAGGCGCAAAACAAATTACTCTAGCTGTTTGATGATACAAATCGTTCATCATTATTTATAATCTATATCAATGAAGTGATGCGGAACCGACGCGCAAATGTCAAAATCAAATGAAGTCTTGCTTGCCTCTCGATTCACTTGGTGTGTTCTATGATGTTTTTCGTTTTTGTTTCCATGGACGTTTATAATGTGTCGTCGTTTAGTCCCGCAGACCGTAGTCGGGGTGTTGCGTCTGAGTTCTGAGACCTCCCCAAAGAAAAAACAAACATTTTTTTTTTTTAATGTTTTCCTTAAAATGCCATCGTGTGTCGGTATTAGCGTTTTTCCACTCCTTAACAAATTGACAGAATATTAAAATGTAATTTAGACAGTGTCTAATAGAATGAGTAAACGCCTTGAGCTGATGGGTTGTATGATGGGTATTCATGGCATGAGTCGTATTTGGAATATGGTGTTGCCCTATTTATGTTGTAGGTTCGGTATTCTATGAAATGGGTTGTGCACGATGCAATTCATAGAAGCACGACATTGCATGCTTTTGGTATGTTTGATATACGATGCCCGATGCGTTGGGGGCAAATTTCATGCAAATATAAGTGTTTGTTCATAGACAGATGATAGAATAAGTCAAAAGTTTCTTATATCTGCGACGGCAGAAGATAGATGTCAGATGGCTGTGGCCACCCAAGAAGAGATGATTTGATGCGAATCAATGATTTCGTCTAAGATTTATAAACAGATTGTGTGAAAGATGACACAACGATTGATATTTGCTTCGATTGATTTATGGTCTTTTTTCAGTTAGGCGATCAGTCTGTCGTTTGATCGCAGATCTTCCAATGAGAAGACAATAATGAGAACTATCACATCAGGATATTAAGAACTCACATCTGTAAATTAAGAACTTCCTTAACGTTTTCAGAACTGAAGGGGTTCGAGGACTAAAAACAAATTTTAAAGATCTATTTTCTTTGATGAAATGGAAATTCACAAGTTGAAAATGTCTTCGCTCAAGGTAGAATGTAATGTTAGCAGGCTTCATAAGCTTCGGCTATAGAAGAAGAATGCAGTACCACAACGAGAAGAAAGGTGAAGGTTTTTAAAATTGCTCCAACGAGCTATTTGAAGGAACATATGTATAGGACAGTCCAAATATGCCTCGAATATCGTCCTTGTCGCTTATAACACAAAATAAGGGAAACAAGATTATTTTGTGCGAAAAGCAATCCCTGATCAACCCCCAAGTCAACCAGATGCCCCGCGTCGACATCGGGACAAGGTTCTGTTTGCTGGATCGCACTCTGACCAAAATATCGATAAATTGTATTAAAATAGACGAAAGATACTTCTCTAGTATTCTGGATGTTTGAACCATCGGAAGGTTAGCACTAAGTAGGACCACTACCTTTTGTTGTAGCCAAGATACGAGTGTGGATACCCTGTTTGCATCCGTCAAACCATAACAAATACAATAAACCAATATGGCGTCAGAAAGCTACAAAGACGCCAAACTGTTCAAGGTAGCTGCAGATCTGGTAGGGAAGAGCATAAATGTCAGCTGATCTGATGATATGGTTGAGGAAAGTGAGTGTTTGGAAAAAGGAAACCCTCACAATTTCGATAACTATTAGAAGTCAAACGGGGAAAGAGAATGGCTATACGGGAACACGAAACTAGCAGAAAACCAATGATTGCATGATTATAAAGGGTTTTTTAACGTGTGGTTTTCATTCAGGGAATACTTTTTCCAGAGTTGGTTGATTTTTGACAGTTGACTTATGCTCAGTTTGGTTTGCATTTTTATGGTAGAAGAATTGAAGCCGTATAAGCACTGGGTTCTGCGTACGTTTGGTAAGTTGTCTCTTAACGAAATTGCAGTTGACGCCTATTTTAATATAATTTCAAGTTTTAAACTAGCGAACTACCTCCAAGATCAGGCGATTTAACACCCTACACTATTTTTCGTGGGGTTTTGTTAAATCACTTGTCTTCGCTGATAAGCCCGAGATGACTGACCCCTTGGAAGAGAATATTCGGCGCATTACTATTGCAGACATGTTTTGTGGTACCCGTGGCGTGATGGTTAGTATGTCTGCCTGGTAATCGGGACGTTCGTGGTTCGAATCTCAATAGAAAACAAAAATTGTATTATAGAAATAAAAATAAAATAACAAAAGCAAAGAACTAGTTATTGTTTTATACCCGGAGTTGAAATGAATTTATCAAAAAGTCAAAAAGACAAGGAGAATCATGAGATCCAGTGACCTCAACTCAAAATATTAGCTTTAGTCCAGGTACGACAGTGGGGTCATCAGTTAGAAACTATAGTTTTTGGAGTTGAGGTCACTGGGATGTCATGATACTCCATGTCTTTTTGACTTTTTGATAAAAAATGTTATACCACTGTTGTCGTCCTTCGAGAGAAATTGGCAAGTCCTCCGATAATAAATTCATGAAAACAGCTTTAGCCGTTCGAAATCATTGGAAAATTGTAGGTCTCCTACATTCCCTCGCAAGGCATCGTTGTAAGAAATGCGCTAAGCCCCAGGGTCTCCGCCCTGTTTCGTCACCCAATTTATTTATTTTCATTTGCTTACATTAGGCTGCTCCAAAAAGTGAGTCTTTCGACTGGAATTCATTAGAGCCAATCCGGCCGGCCACTTGACGAAATCATGTTTAAAATACAATGGCTAGCCTTATTATTATAATAAAGCTAATTTTTGTTCTTTGCATCTCAGAGACTAAGTCGCACGGAGCTTAGAGCAAGCTCGTATGTACGCTTCTATCTATCAGGTTAAAATACAATAATTAAACAAGACTTCTAGGAATAAAATACGGTAAAATTAAAAAGGAAGTAGATTGAAAGGATCTTCCCAAGGAAAAACCTTCAGAGCAAAACTTATAAACTTGTGTTGTATTCAATTTCAAATTCCTCAATACAATACAAAGCTCGTGTTAAAGGATGATCAAATTCTTTTGCGAACACCTCTTTGGGAAATCTAGCCTAGAGTTTGCTTATCTAACAATTGAGTTTGTGTGCTCACTTAATTCAAGATTATTATTGAAGTAAACACCAAGGTCACGAAAACTTGAGACACTGCATAAAGAATAATTAGACAACAAGGTTTCCGTTTTTCCAGAAAGTCAAAGTTTAAAACTTCGAAGGGTTAAGAATAAGACCATTCTTAATAGACCATGCTCCAAAGCAATCTATATTTTTCGAAGAAGTTCGCAGTCAGAAGCTTTTTGAATGTGTATGTGTTTGAAAAAAAATTCATACTGTCTGGGAAAATCAAAATTTCAATATACGAAATGCACAAATAACGTCACTGATTGCGACAATGAAAAGCAAGGGTGGAAGCTGACTGCCTTGTGGTACACCCTACAGACCATTGAAGGGATTCGAAAAACAGTTACGAAATTTTGCGTGGTGCGTAATATTTTCGAGATACGAGCAAGTTCATACAATAAATACAGAAAACCCAAAGCTTTGAGCTTATATAATGTAACGTGATGAGAGAGTTTCGAAAAATCAGTGTAAATACAGTCGAGTTCATACCCGTTTTTACAAGCATGAAAACAGTTGTGATGAAAATGAAGATGGTTTGTTACCGTTGATCTTCTTTGTATAAATCCATACTGCTTTCTGTAAAAAATGAGAGGCTGTCACAAACAACTCGCTTAAAGGGATGCTAGGGATGCAAGAGAATTGGGATATAGGCCAGTAATTTTTTTCTCACCTTTTTTAAAAACCGGAGTGATGGAGGACTTTTCCAAAGGCTTGGGAACATGCCTCATTGAAGACTTCGGTTTATGTTATATCACGAAACCGTATGATGTTGTAGACGAAAACACTTATAATTTTCCTTCAAAGTTATAATTTTGTTGTAGGTATCGTTTTTATTTATATAGTCTCATGTCTCAAGACACAAGTTAGAGTTGAAACATTGCCCTTTAAAATCTGGGAAGGTGGTGGTTGGGAGACGTGCATTCGGCCTTATCTTCCCCGAATTTGTGGTCTTCGCCTATTTATTTACCAACCCCCACCGGATGAGATTTGGCTCGGAAAAATCTAATTTATTGAAATGATGCTACGATCAGTTGTTTGGAAGAAGAGTAATTTTACTATTTTTGCGTCTGTGAGTGGACCGGTTTGGAACCTGAAGAGCAGATAATATTCTTTGACAAACAAAATAACGGGATGTCTCAAATCTGCCACTGAATGGGATCCGTAAATAGGTAAATCCAAAACTTCATACTGTTATGTAATTCACTGCACATCTAAGCCTCCAATCCTTTCCAAAAACCTACAGATGAGAAGACTAGGCCTGTATTACGAATTACGGTACAAGTAAGAAACCATTCGTTATTATTACGTTGCGATTACGTTTGTTGCGATTGCGTTTGTTTTCGTTCTGACATATTCGTTGACCCATTATCGTAATTCACAATCGGTGTAGGTATATTATGCAATCGTTGTCTTGGGTTTTGTTTTTTTTTGCCTCACTGTCCTTAATTTGTCATACAGGCCCTGCCTTGCCAACTAAGTTCCGAAGACAAATTTAGAGCTTTATTTGCCACTTAATTTGTTTTCATTCCTTTTCAAATTAACAAAATTCGGGGGCTGAAACGCTAGGCGACTTGTTTTTCCCTTTCAATCTTGCTGTCAGTTAAGAGCTGATAGATTTTCTTCGGTATATTGGTTTTGTATGACAGCTAAATCAATATTTCAATGTATTCAAAGAGAGTAAGCATTTCACGAAAAAAAATACCTTAAAAAAGACACTTTTATGATTACACTCCTGCTTGTGTCTCTGCCATCAACTCGAAACTCGAAATAGCAAGAACAACAATGTCCGTTCTTTCATGTCATCGATGCTCAGATGCAAACCAAAATATGAGACTTTGCATGGCTATACACAAAGAAATGTTCCCCCTTAGGTTTGATTTGATATAAAAACTAAAGAGCATAATATTGCTGTCGATTCAAATTTAAAGATACAAACACATTTATGTGTTGTAGCAGGTCAGTCTTCTTCATTTGATGCACCTCCAGCAGCGCATCGTTTGGATGGACTCTGAGGGGCTTGCTGGCATCTTCATCGAATATCCGATTTTTTTTCTACTCTCAATTTTATTGCCTTTGGTTGGGTTCTGTTGTCCTTCGTCCACATTCTACTTCGGCTTATGAAGAACAATTTGTGTTGGCGCCAACGATTGATTTATATTTCAAACACAAAAAAAAAAAGATGTGAAAGACCTGCCGAAGACAAACGAGCTGCATGAAAACGACAGTTCTTAGAAACTATCAAGAAAAAAGAAAGGCCGCCTGCTGCTCGGTCGCACAATCTTGAATTTCAAATGAATGAAATTTGAAAATAACATTAGTGTACACAACCAGCTTCTCGTCACGTTACAATGGCAAATAAAAGAAGAGTCAACTAAAGAGCGGCATGTGCAAGTGTTCAATTGAGACTAATAATGCCACGGTATATATATAATCGCATTAACTATTCCGGTCAATCCTTTACGTTTATTGATGTGGGATCCATCTAATAGCAATTCACAGATCATATCTGCTAAAATAAATTTAGGAGCATCAACATGCATGCGCGGGTAAGCTAATACGTAGTGAAAACTTGTGTTTTTTCACGTGCCAATGCCATGGCAGTGTTTAACATTGATAACCACCCATTGGGACATTCATGTCTCGTCCTGGCCTCCAAAAGAGGTCACGTGCAAATGATTACAATCTAAAAATACACTATAGCATTGTAACTTTGATGTACATGAAGTAGTTTTTGTAGATGAAGAGCTTATCAAAAGTTTTTAATTTAACTTTTGTTGGATGAAGAGATGGACTACCCGTTGGCGTCACGTAGAGGCACAACTGACACACGATTCCGGATAGGAAAAACAGACGCAAAAATTAATTGAGGAAGAAAAATGAGCATGAGTGGTTCATATTGAGGACAATGTTGCAGTATTCGATGTTGAAATATGAAATTATTAAAATTTACTACCGAAATTCGGAGTCATTGGCCTCAACGTAAAGAGCACTACGTCAAATCAGCGATGAGGCTGAATGGCTTAGTCAATAAACAAAATATGGGGTATTGGTCAGGCAACAATCCACACGTAATCCATGAGTCATCATTGCATCCTGAAAAAATTACGGTTTGGTGTGGTTTATGATCAAGACTTGCACGTTACTGTGAACGGGGATAGCTACCGTTCAATGATAACCGAATATTTTTGGCCCCAATTGGATGATGTGGACTTGGAGGACATGTGGTTCCAACTGGACGGCACCACAAGCCACACAGCGAGTGTCACAATGAATTTATTGGAAACCAAGTTTGGAGAACGTTTTATCTCACGAAATGGTCCAGTCACTTGGCCGTCTCGGTCATGGGATTCGACGCCGTTGGACTATTTCCTGTGGGGCTACATCAAG
This sequence comes from Melanostoma scalare, assembly GCA_949752695.1. NCBI lineage: Eukaryota > Metazoa > Arthropoda > Insecta > Diptera > Syrphidae > Melanostoma > Melanostoma scalare. The sequence continues at coordinate 73,700,007 of OX456985.1, forward strand.
TCTGGTCTATGCAAACAAGCCAGCGACGATTGATGAACTTCGTACGAATATCGAACGTGAAATTGCAGCAGTATCGGCCGATTTATGCATGAAAACCGTCGAAAATTGGGTTCAGCGTCTGGATTTCTGCAAGCGTGCCCATGGTGACCATGCAAAAGAAATCGAGTTCCATACATAATGCCATTGAACGTACTATCACAGAAATAAAGAACGTCATTGATATCCACAACCATTTTTGTTTTATTTAAAAAAAACTTCTGTAGCGCTCTTATTGAAAAACACGATACATACATAGGGTGGCACAACAGAGCGTTGAGCCACCACTGTCTTGTGAGGTAATGGAGAGGACCTACAATTTTCAGTCGATCCCAAAAGGCTAATCGATAAAGAGCTTTTGTAGCAATAAATTTACAAATAGAGGAATTGCCAATTCCTCGCGAAAGGTGATACCCATGGAAAAAAATTGTTGGTCTCTGTTGGGATTCCAACCACGGAAATCCCGCGTAACAAGCAGACATACTAACCATTACGCATCACCTAGTGTTTATAATAAGGAATTAACAAGGATTTTCGTCACAGCAAAGTTCTAAACACTTAATGATGCTCATGTTCATCTACATCTACCTCTACTTCGTCCCTACCTCTACCTCTACCTCCACCTCTACCTCTACCTCTACCTCTTCCTCTACCTCTACCTCTACCTCTACCTCTACCTCTACCTCTACCTCTACCTCTACCTCTACCTCTACCTCTACCTCTACCTCTACCTCTACCTCTACCTCTACCTCTACCTCTACCTCTACCTCTACCTCTACCTCTACCTCTACCTCTACCTCTACCTCTACCTCTACCTCTACCTCTACCTCTACCTCTACCTCTACCTCTACCTCTACCTCTACCTCTACCTCTACCTCTACCTCTACCTCTACCTCTACCTCTACCTCTACCTCTACCTCTACCTCTACCTCTACCTCTACCTCTACCTCTACCTCTACCTCTACCTCTACCTCTACCTCTACCTCTACCTCTACCTCTACCTCTACCTCTACCTCTACCTCACCCTCTACCTCTACCTCACCCTCTACCTCTACCTCACCCTCTACCTCTACCTCACCCTCTACCTCTACCTCTACCTCTACCTCTACCTCTACCTCTACCTCTACCTCTACCTCTACCTCTACCTCTACCTCTACCTCTACCTCTACCTCTACCTCTACCTCTACCTCTACCTCTACCTCTACCTCTACCTCTACCTCTACCTCTACCTCTACCTCTACCTCTACCTCTACCTCTACCTCTACCTCTACCTCTACCTCTACCTCTACCTCTACCTCTACCTCTACCTCTACCTCTACCTCTACCTCTACCTCTACCTCTACCTCTACCTCTACCTCTACCTCTACCTCTACCTCTACCTCTACCTCTACCTCTACCTCTACCTCTACCTCTACCTCTACCTCTACCTCTACCTCTACCTCTACCTCTACCTCTACCTCTACCTCTACCTCTACCTCTACCTCTACCTCTACCTCTACCTCTACCTCTACCTCTACCTCTACCTCTACCTCTACCTCTACCTCTACCTCTACCTCTACCTCTACCTCTACCTCTACCTCTACCTCTACCTCTACCTCTACCTCTACCTCTACCTCTACCTCTACCTCTACCTCTACCTCTACCTCTACCTCTACCTCTACCTCTACCTCTACCTCTACCTCTACCTCTACCTCTACCTCTACCTCTACCTCTACCTCTACCTCTACCTCTACCTCTACCTCTACCTCTACCTCTACCTCTACCTCTACCTCTACCTCTACCTCTACCTCTACCTCTACCTCTACCTCTACCTCTACCTCTACCTCTACCTCTACCTCTACCTCTACCTCTACCTCTACCTCTACCTCTACCTCTACCTCTACCTCTACCTCTATCTCTACCTCTACCTCTACCTCTACCTCTACCTCTATCTCTACCTCTACCTCTACCTCTACCTCTACCTCTACCTCTACCTCTACCTCTACCTCTACCTCTACCTCTACCTCTACCTCTACCTCTACCTCTACCTCTACCTCTACCTCTACTTTCGAGATTTAAACGATTTAAACGGGAAAAACCTGCGAAGAACTGCGAAGTACTTTATCAACTAAGAGGTTGATCGCCTCTGAATGGTTTGTACCGGAAGTTGTTATTTACAATTTAAGAATGTTTTTCGACCTAAACGTTCTGAGTCAATAAGTCACTACCTAATTATGAACTAATACAGACATTTAACAGACGACAGAACTGCGCATTAGACTTCAGGTACGGCTATGACATTCAGCATCTGACGATAAAAGTCTTAGCTTCCCCAATTTTAAAAGCAACAAAACTTTACGATCACTGTACTATGGTTCGCAACCCACGAAACATCAACATCGGCTTGTTTATGTTTTTGAAAATTATGAAGATGGGACCTTGAAGTCACGAATTCTTTGAAACCATTCAAAGAAAAAGAGAAGACTCCCACATCTGAAAAATTGTGTTACAAGGCAAAAAGTCAAACTCTTGATATGTTTTGGTAAACATGTTATTCGGACAATGCTTCCTGGCCATCCTCTTCTTTTCAACAGAAACAATAATCGCCAAAAATATCTTCACGTTCGCATCAGTGAGCTAAATCAGGGTGATTCTTATGAGTAAATTTAGAGGCTCCTACTACCGTCCAACGCTTTGATCGTAGTCGGTTTTTTCCTTAGATTTTGATTTGTAAACAAAGTCATTCATAAATATCTCTAGGAAATCGAATTAATAAATGCAGAGTTTGTGTATACAAAATATGTTGTATTTATTTGGTTTTCAATGAAACAGACTTTCACTGCGTCATTTGAGAAATGAGAACTAAGAAGAACTCTCACCAAGTCGAGTTCATTGCCAATGCTTCAATTTGAAACCTTTAACTGGGATGTACCTATCATGCGAGGAATGTTTTTCCGCATTACACAATTTATCGAACTCCTTTCAAATGTCAACATGCCAAATCACCCATCGGACTTTAAAATACAACAACAACAACAACAACAACAAAAAAATCGAGTCGAGGTTCAATGTTCGATGGGGCATTTGTAGAAGATCAACACAAGAATCCAAGTTTGTCTAGTAGGAGAGTGCTAGTCTGGCTGGTGCTGGCTGCATCACTCGAACAATGAACCTCCTTTGGACTCCGTTGTGATTTGCTCTAGCATAGGTTTCCTCAGATTTTTTGCTTACTTTTTGTATTTGTTCATCACCAGATGATTGCATTGGCATGTCGTGTGCGATCGGAGCAAGCGATCGGAGCAAGAAGAAGGCGGTTCCTGATGACATTACCTACTATAGTGTGCCCAAGATGTGCTAAAGTTGTTTTGCACACTTTTTGTTGTTCCATGGACTATGGTATTGGCGCTATTGAAGCAATTATTTCACTTTTAAGGAATAAATGAATAATGCATGAGTTGCATGGAAGACAGGAATACCTTTTCCGATTTCTTCGGCGCTATAGGTAGGAGTGCTTGGGTTACGTAATTATTACTTTGCATAGAAAATATCAAATAAGTAGGTATTTGTTATGGCATAGTTGGAAGTATGTTGGTGTAGCTGTAGAGGAAAAAGACTTTCCGCGGAAATGCATCCATAAGCGTTCGATGTACACTTGTACTTTCTTTTAAGTTGTTCCGCTCTTGAAGTGTACAGGTACACGTTCATTTACACATGTGCGTTTGGTTTGCATTTTGTATTCAAAATGTTTGATCGCACCTTTTGCGTTTCCTTAATAAGCAATCCCTAAAGCATAAACTAAAAAAGAAATTCATTGAAAATAATTGTCTGCTTTGAGTTTTTAAGAAAAAATTAATGAAAGTATCTGTGCATCCTAAGTAGCTACGTGAAGTAAAGCAGTTTATTCCCTTTTCCACGTAATTTAATCCACGTATTTTCAAAAACTATATTTGAATAGGATGGTCGTAGTCTCAATCTATGTAAAAACGTTGGTTAAACTTTAAGAGATTACTGCGTATCTGGAAAGACCACTTCACTAGACTGCTCAACGGCGCGGCGGGCGGCGCGGCGACGAGGAGACTAATTCCGCTGTCAAGCTGAATGCCGTTCTACCGACCAAGAAAAGTTAAGCTTGTCATATGAAAACTAAAATCAAGTAAAACTGCAGATGGCTTTGATGCCGAACTTTTCAAGGAACCTGGATATCAATTGGAAAGGAGCATGCACCATGGGTATGTCCGACAAATGGAACCTCGGTATGGTATGCCCAATCCTAAAAAGGAAGATCCTCAAATTTAGGCCAGTGGTTTTAGACCAGAAAAGTCCACAATAGACCAAATTTTCACATTACGCCAGAACTTGGAAATATACCGAGAACATATATCGACATGCCATGTCTAGTCGCGGCATCCCTGCAGAACTCTTACGACTATGCAGAATGACTTTGGATAATTCACACTGCTCCGTCAAAGTCGGTAAAGAACTCACTGAAACCTTTGATGTCGAAAAAGACTTTAGGCAAGGCGACACACTGTCATGCGATTTCTTTATCAATAAATCTTTCAAAGGTCTGTACAATTACTCGCTAACGCAGACGATGTTAGGGCCGTTCAGACTATGCAATTAGTTGGACAATCTTCGTTTGATGGATGTCGGATGTAGTTTGCATTCAAACTTATCAAATTTGTGGTCCAACTTTATGTCGTAAATTCCTCCGCTCCGTCCAACATCAAAATTTTCAAAAATATTTGAAAGCCATCCAACAAGTTGGTCAAGCGGTCGTCTGACGGTTCACAATCGTATAGTATGAACGGCCCTATTGACGCCGTAATGGGAAGAAGGAAGCATGATGTCTTAGATCCTTTTGCGAGCATTAAAAAAGAAGCCTCAAAAATTGGATTGATGGTTAATGAGGGTAAAACGAATTATCACAAAGGACATACATAGCTTCGAAATAGTGCAGGACTTCGTCTACCTAGGAAGACAACATCTACATAGGTGCGGAGATCAAACGGAGAATAACTCTTGCCAAACACTACTTTTTTGGGCAATGAAGGCAATTGATAAACAAAACTCTCTCTAGAAAAACCAAGGTAACCCTTTATAAGACCTTAATCATGCCAGCGACATGCGCATCGCAAGGCTACGATGGGTGGGATATGTAGAGCGGATAAACCCAAACGCTCCGGCTCGACCAGTTTTCGAAAGAACATTGCAGGGAAATCGTGGAAGGAGAACACCTCGTCTTAGTTGGCGCAATCAAGTGGAAGACGACCTCAACCAACGAAGGGTGCAAAATTTGAGAGAGCTCGCCTAAAATCGAAACAGATGCCTGTCAACGCGTTCTAAAATAAATGCGTCGCACCGTAAAACAGATCGAAGAAAAAAGAAGAGATTTATTTAAACTTTTTGAAAACTGTTGGAATTGGTTGCAATGTTAAAGAAATTAAAATGGATACCTATTAGAACACTGAAGACCAAAAGGCGGACTAAAATTAACTTCAATTTTAAATGACAAAAAAAAAACTATGAGAACTAAAAATTTGATGGACTAAAGACGTTAGTCATATAAAAAGTTTGCCTGAAAACCAACGCTATCGCTTTGGTTGAATATAAAAATTCCTTATCAGAAAGAGGCAGCAAGCAGCTTAAGCTTTCAATGGCAACCGTAGTACAGTGATATAGTGTTCAGTAGATATGCCGAACGCTTGGGTTCGAACCCTGCTCTGGACATATACTTTTATTTCAGCCTCCCAGTTTCATCTGGACGACGCGACGCACTGTGGGGCCAAGGCGGAAAAAAGTCCATTTTCCAAAGTGCTGAACACGATCTGCTGATTGACATTTAGTTTAATTTATAGTAATTTAACCAGATAATATAAATACGCTAATGATTTGACCCAGAACTTTAGTTTTTGCACATAAATAGACGCCCAAAGTCAAATTATTTGAATACGTGTGTCGATTTGACTCAAGTTAGTTAGGTTGTTACGTAGAATCTGGGTTAACTAAGCATGTGATTGTTTTTGATCATAAATCTGATCATAAATCTGGAAAAAAAAATTATTTGTTTATTAGAAGAAATGTTTTAGTTTCATTTGTGTTTCAACAGTCAAAATTTGGTGAGGTTATAAATAAATAAATTCAACTTTTTTTGGTATACAAAAAGTACTGTAGCTCCTTGTTCACGAAATCATTTTTTTTTTTGTAATGCTGAGCAAAATATGTCTTCCAAACATTTTCTAAGATTTGTTTTGGTTCTGCTTTATTGGAATTTTGCGCATTACTTGATGCAAAATTTCAGTGAGCTCTTAACATAAGAGGTGTTTGATGCATTTATGTCTGTTTCAATATTCATTTAGATTTAAATTCGCTCGTCTAACAAAAGGCAAAATTGAAGGTCTTAATAAAGAGTGAAAGAGCATGATGGCAGAGGGAAAGTCGTCCCGGAGTCATAAGTTCCGGAAATTATGACCCACTATACGGGTTATTAGAAATGCCGCAAACAAAATTCTAGGCTTTTGGCGTTTGGAAGGTTCAAGTTTTTTTTTTTTCCTTGAAAGATTTTAGTTAACAGCAGATCATCGAATCTGAGAGTGACATCAAACTTAACATTATGGCACACGTGGTGTAAGGGTCAGCCCCGGTTCTTCAATTTTTTAAAGGCGGGGCAAATACTGGAAAATGCCGCCCCCACCAATTTATATTTGCTTTTACCTTTATAATCTTTATTACTTCAGCTATCATATCTTCACTAATTGACTGACAACTGGACACAAGCCTTTCAAAAAAAATACATAAACCGCTGTTTTTTCTGTTTTAATCCTATTTATTTACAGATATGATAGGAATTAAAATAAAAATGTTTATAATAAAGACAAAATCAAATATACTAATGTATTTATCATTTGCAATTACAATTTTACTCTTCGAGCTTTTTGCTCAGCAAATAAATCTATGACCTTATCATAATTTAATTCGTGTGCGATTCGATTTTCTATCGCTAAGATTGCTGGACTGGATAAGCGTTCCTGGCTCATAGATGATCGCAAATAATTCTTAATTTGTTTTAGTTTGCTAAAACTTCGCTCTCAGCTTGCGGATGTAGTGGGAAGCGGAGAGTAAATTCGCAAGGCAACACAAATATTTGGAAAAGCATCCTGCAAAACATGCGCATAGATCTGTTGCAAGAGATAGAAACCGTTAGCTTTTTCAATGTCACCAAATAAAAGCGGAGCTTGCTCTTTAAAAACGTAGAGTTCCTGACAGAATTCAACGGTGCTCACATCTCGCTAATTTTTTTTAACCAGATCCGCTTTATACTTTTGCAGTTCTTCAATTGACATTTTCAAAATATTAGAGCCACTAAGAAAAGCGAAGTTCATATTCAGAATGGTGGCACAATCAAATCTCTTTTTAATTTCTGATATGATTCGATCAAATACCATCATTATTTCCTTAGAAAAGAGTTGAACAGGTTTGAGTGTTCTTCACATATCTCATCGAAATGTTTTTTATGTTTCTGAATTCCTTTGTTTTGCAAGATAGGGTCAACACCACTTTTTTCAGCAACTTCTCTAGCCTCATTTATCCAATACTCCATTGGATTTTGTCTCATTTTTTGTAAAGTTTTGAGCAGACCATCCATTAGTGCGACGGAACGGGCAAGGATAACGGCGAGGAAACGTGAATTTTATGGAAAAATCCAGTTTAGTGGCCCGTACCACTTGGCCGGTATGAGTAACGACTTTGCCAAAAAGAACATTTTTGTAGAGCGCTCAATTTTGAGAAAAAACCATCTTTGGTTGAAGCGATCCCATGAAATGCCGCTGAGCTATAGAAATTTAAAAATTAAAAATCAGAGTTTCCGTGTATTTTCAATGGGAAATCTTCATACCTCTTGATCGAGCACTTAAAATTATTAATATTAAGGGCTCAAAGTTTCAGGGCTTATTTTTTTTAGTATTTAAACAAAATTTCAAATCAAAATTTGTAAATACATAATATGAGTAGGTACATATTTTTTTATAGCATTCAGTAATAAAAAATAGAAACAACAAATAATTGTTACTTTCAAATCGTCAGACTAAGAGTACGCCCCCATATAATTGTCAGATTATCATCCTGGAGGACGAAGACATCAAGTTGATAACTCTGTATAAAAATCTGACGAGCTCGTGTATTTCAAGGTCACGTGTTTTTTTTTACATTTTTAAAAATCAGCCATGACTTATGGCCCCACTCAAATTGTCTGATTATTGAAACATACACTTTTTTGAGTACACTTAACATTCACTTTAAAAATCTGAAAGAAAAGTTGTCCACTTCTCGGTCGCAGCAACCGATGCTGCTTTGAAACCGAAAGGTAGAAAAAATGTGTACTTCTCGATCGCAACTAGCGTTGCTGTTTTGGAACCGAAAGTAGCTAATTTTTTTTGCGCTTGCAACCCTCGTTACCTGCACAAGATATGCTGGGTCTGGTAATGAATATGTAGTGTGAAATGGTTTTGATGCTCTTCTTGTGTGATTTTTGTTTTAGGGAGCAATGATTTATTGTAGCAGATACAAGTGCTGCAGCGTTCTGTGATTCCTGTGAGCGAGCGGCAGCAAATTGTTTTTTGTTTTTGCCGCCCCCTAAACTTGCCGCCCGGGGCATGTGCCCCGGTCTGCCCCCTCCCCTAGATCCGGGGCTGGTAAGGGTTAGCATGGTTACCTGTTAATCCTGGGGTTCGTGGCTCAAATCCCAACAGACGCAAAAATGTTCTTCCACGGGTATCGCCTTTCGCGAGGAATTTGTAAGTCTTCCATTAATATATTCATAGCCATGAAAAGCGCTTTCTCGATTACCCGTTCGGAATCGGCAGAAAGTTGAAGGTCCTACCCATTCCCTCATAAGGCATGGCTGTGAGAAATGCGCTAGGCACTGGAGGTCCTCGCTCAGTGGGCCATGGCAATAAAAAAAACATTCAATAATTTATGATTTTGTTTAAAAAAATTTTAATATTGGATCGAATATGATGACATTCTGCTGCTGTGATTTTTGAGCAAGCGGTAGAGGGAATTTTCTTTATTGATAGTTATAAGTATTTTTTCGGCAGCAAGCAAATATTTTTGTGGCCACCTTTATTCAAAAACGCGCAATTCCTAACGTTTACTGGTCGCAAGGCCTGGATATGTACCAATTTTATCGCTTTTTTGTGGGTGTGGCGTGAAAATTTATCGTAGCAGCTGCTTTCTATAGTAGCTATCATTCCTGAAAATTTTATCACAAAAAAAAAAAAGAAAATTTTACAGCACAAAAATGGGGAAGGCTGCTACCCTGTTGGTACAATGGACCGGCACTAAGGTCTGGGTGCTCCAGATAACCATAAGAATCCTTTTTTTATTAAAAAAAAAAAAAAAGACAGCTGTAATCCGTTCAGGAAATATTCAAAGGTGGGAAGGTAACTTTATCTTTCTGATTAACAAGTCGAGTTCCTCGTATGCTCTTGCCAATAATACGTGCCAAAACCATCAATGCATTTTAATATTACAATTGCCTCTGATTTACAACCTAAGAGGAAACCAGTTAGTGTTCTAACTATCGCAACAGTTAGTGTTCTAACTATCGCAACTGACTGAGAACCAATCGCAAATGAAATCCATTTGAAAATTGACGTTAAAAAACCAGTATTTGACTACTTTGCAACCGATTTGGAAAAGTTTTCAAAAATAGTTAAAAACGTTGAACAAACCAAATACTTCAAGGAAAGTAGTCAATCAAGTACAACGTGTTAAGAATCAGCTGCATCCGGTTTTTAATTACTTTGGAAAACCAGTTGCTAGTCACAAACAGTTTGCAACTGACCGATTTCAACCAATAGTAAACCACTTCGAGTGAAAAGGCTGAAATCAGTTCAAATAAAGTGAATTGAGAACTGTTGCGAATGATGCCCGTATGTTTGTTCACTTACCTCTTTTATTGTTAATATACGCAAACTTGAATTTTTAACTCTTTGTTGAACTTACCTGCAAAGAAAAGAGAAAAAAAAATAGTGAACTCGTTTGTATTTCACAAGAATGCAATAAATGTATAAATTTAACTTAACCCAACAATCTTTTAATCCACTGAAATCAATTTGAGTTTATAAAGGATTAAGTGATCCATAAACAATCTTAGAAGTTTTTTTTAAAGCGCCTAAGATTCTAAAGCATTTTGTTGAAGTTAAATCGACAATTATTTACTCACTAGAACGAGACGAGATAGACTCATCAATTCAGCAATGTTTTCAATTTGACGAGACATTTTTTTCTGCCTCGTGCCCTACAAGAAGATGAAAGTAATCCAGTTTATCAAAAAATCGAATTTTGACATCATGGAGTAAGATAAAATGCCGTAGGTACAACAATCACGTCTCGTTTGTAAATCATATAAAACGAACCGATCATCAATTACCCAAAAAGCCTGCTCCCTACAATACCTACTTCGAGTACATAATTTATCACAGGTATACTTCCAAGAACATCAATGATAGGGACCCACTTGAGTGTAAGCCCATTTCCCAAATAAATTTTTAACGTTCCCTTCTTCGCAGGACGGGTTTCTTCTCCTCAGTAATTTTATTCTTTTCATTTGTTATTAATGGGTTATTCATCTGATATCAAAGTAAGGAAAACCACACAATAAAACAGGACAACAACCAATTGAAGGGACCTCCAAAAAGTTGCTGCATCTGCTTGGGTGGTCTGCCGTTAATGTCATCATCATATGGGATAGTTTCCCTGTCTCCAGATATCCATATCCATATACACTCACTCACAAAGGGGATGTCCGATGTACCTAAGTGTGCATTCTCATTGAATTTCTGTGACTTATTCAAAGTGCACGACCGTTGCACTCTCAAACACGGAGAAGAACCCAAGCCCCAAGTTAAGTTATTAAATTTAAGAGCAGAGTGCTGGAGACAGATTAAAATAGGGACACGAATAACCACTTTATTAGCCCGTCGAGGACTTGGTGGTTTTATGAGCCTCTCCCTCAGCTAGAAAACACACATATAATTTATATCAACCTTATCCCAATGGTGTGTTAACATTAATTTTTTTTTTATTTTAATGTTTTTTTGAGGATCATAATGGGCACTTGAAAACACTGTTAATTTGGATATTTATGACCGCGCTGGTGTGATATAAACTCAGTCAAACCAACCGAAACCATAAATATAACCAAGGCAATGTTATAGTTTCAAATTTACTAACGAAAACAAGCTTGAAAAAGGCGTGAAGTCAGAGGGCTCTTTGTAGGTATAGAACAATAAATTTCCTATAACACATTTAGTCTGAGACTCTGCCGCTGGCGGCTTAATTTGACAAACAAACAAGAAGTGTGGAACATTTGAGTCGGGCGTTTCAAAGAGGAACCGAGATCCCTTTTATGCAAATGATGTAATTTTATTACATCTGCGCTTATCAAAGATAAATAAGATTATCCGATAGTTAAGTTAACTGATGTAAACGCAATTGGGGAGACTTTGACTGATTCCCTTTCTTCAAGCCAATATGGTTATGTAAATGCGGGCTTAGTGACACGACACGCGACGATGTGAAAAGTGCTTTTTTGGGTATGCGATTTATGAAAAAGTTGGATTACTTGTAATTGAAGCAATACTTGCTTTGGCAATAACCTTTATTTTTATATTTCAAGATTTGCAATTAAGTTTCAGGCCGAGGCCACGCAGTCAGCGATAAGCGAGCGAGCGAGCGACTGAGCGACATGAAAAAATTAAAACAAATGAAATTGCATTGAACTGGCCATGCATTGAGCGAGCGATGAGCGATTTTTTTAAGCGACTGAGCGACGTCGCTCTGTCACCAAACTTGTTCTAATTTTTAGTTTGTCGCTTAGCGTCAAGAGCAACAGATAGAGAAAATACAACAAATATAAACGTAGGGCTCTTGACAACGGCATTTTAACAACTAATCGCTAAAGAAATGTCGCTCACGAAACGAGTGGCCCGTCGCTCGACTTTGTCGCTTAATCGCTGATCGTTCAATCGCTCGCTCGCTTATCGCTGACTGCGTGGCCTTAGCCTAAGGAAGTCTTAGGCCGAGGCCACGCAGTCAGCGATAAACGAGCGAGCGAGCGACTGAACGACATGAAAAAATTATAACAAATGAAATTGCATTGAACTGGCCATGCATTGAGCGAGCGATGAGCGATTTTTTTAAGCGACTGAACGACGTCGGTCGCTCTGTCACCAAACTTGTTCTAGTTTTTAGTTTATCGCTTAGCGTCAAGAGCAACAGATGGTTGGTGGACAACAAATATAAACGTAGTGCTCTTGACAACGGCATTTTAACAACTAATCGCTAAAGAAATGTCGCTCACGAAAAGGCCACTCGTCGCTCGACTTTGTCGCTTAATCGCTGATCGTTCAATCGCTCGCTCGCTTATCGCTGACTGCGTGGCCTTAGCCTAAGAGGAAAATTCAAGTGCTTTTCGTATGGAATACAGGCTTGGAAGGAACACGGTACTCAATTGAATTTGTTAAAAAGGGGAAAAATGGGCGCGTCTGCGTCGCACGTTCTTGCGATTGTGTGCTAAGTACAACATCAAAATCAAAAGTCTGAACACAATGTTTTTGTTTTTCTAATGTTGATTTCCTTTCACCCATTTGCAGTCGACTGCAGTCGCTACTAAATTCGATTTTTTTTTGGGTAGGTATTTAGGAAATAAAAAAAGTTGCGATTTTTTTTATGAATGTGTGTGTATCCAACTGACTGATGAAGAAAAAAAAAGCACCAAAGAACAAAACAACTGCATTCATATTGTTAAGCACACAATATTTATATTTTTTTTTTTTAACCAAATGTTTTGTAAATTCACAAATAAATACAAATCAATCCTGCTTCCTTAAATTTTTTTCATATTCTGATGTTTTTGTTTGCCGTCTTCGATCTGTCAAAATTGCTGTGTGTGTGAAAATCAGTGTGCAAATCCGTCTCAAAAAGAGATCGACTGCAGTCGGTTTTTTTTACCTCCTTTAAGTTTATACAGGGTTGCCAACACATTAGTTATGAAAATTAAATAAATTCACATAAAATATTGATAAAAATTTTATGGCTTGTTTAACTAAAATTGAAAAGCTCCACTTTTTTGTATTTTCTTAAACATTTACAAATGTAATCAAAATTGTTAGAGCGGTTTTTTAAGAAATTATTTTATGTTTTTCACGTTCTTTTGCTTAAAAAAAGATTTTAAAAGTCAAGTATTTAAGTTTTAAAGTTTTGCCAGAAGATATTTCGACCAAAAATTTGAAAAATCAAAAATACTGTTTTGAAAATATTATATTTTCAAAAAATGGATAAGCAATCTTTTTTAAACAACTTAGTACTTCTTTAATATAAAATGTCGTCACAATCGTGTTAGGCATCCCCGAGAATATTGGTTTCGAAAAAAAGTGTACTGTGAGAAATGCGACGTACCGGTTTTAGACTTTTTCAACTGCACGATTGCAAAATTTGCCTGATAGTACCTACGTATAATCACAAGTTAAAACCATTTGTTGCATTCGAAGAACAGAAAGCCAACTTTCATATTAGTCATTTGAAAAATTTTTTGAACATAATAAATCCTCTCCATGTTGATTTAGTAGGACAGATTACATAAATATCCGCATTTGATGCCGTAGAAAGTTGAACCACGCGTACATTTCTGTCAGGTAGACCGCCTCGATAGGAAGATGTTAATTCATCCCAATTTTCGACCCACATTTTGCGGCCCTATGCTAGCAATAACGCGGTGAGTATTCTCTTAAAAGGCGTCAAACCTCTCGGGCTTGTCTGCGTAAAAAAGTAACTTCACATAACCCCACAAATAATAATCCAGCGGTGTTAAGACGCCAGACCTTGGAGTTAACTTACAGGTTTAAAACTCTATAAAGTAAAATTCGGCGTCAACAGCGATATCGTTTTAAGACAATTCACCAAACGTACGTAGTATTCAGGGGTCGTACAGCTTCAGGTTTTCCACGATAAAGTGGCAACCAAAACTGAGCATAGTCACTTGATTTATGCTCAGTTAAGTAGTCAAAAAGTTTAACAGTCAAAAAAACCAATTTCGAAAAAAGTATGTAAAGGATCCACCAAATAACTTTTCTTTTTTTTTTAAACAGAACGCAAAACATCGAGTGTAGCTTGTGGCACGTAGCACCGTCCTGTTGAAACCAAATGTTCCCAATATCCTCCTCTTCAATTTTTGTGAACATGGCCCGATAACGATCGCCATTGACTGTAACGGCCACTCCTTGCTCATTTTCGAAGAAAAATGGCCCAATTAAGCCTCTGGGCCAAAATCCGCACCAAACAGTGACTCGTTTTGGATGTATCGGCTTTTCAATGCATGTGTGCGGGTTTTCTGTGCCCAAATGCGACAATTTGCTTGTTTACATACCCGCCAAGATCAAAATGAGCTTCATCTGAAAAGATGACTTTTTTTTTAAAATCGGCATCGGATTTTCAAAGTAATGTCGCAATATTTCCCAGCATTGTTCAAGCGTGTACAAAACCATATTCGTTTAGCGGAAGGATAAAACTAATTATTTGTCAAATCAGACATGAGCTAAGTGTTACCATTCACGAAATAAGCACTAGTTGAAAAAAAAAAAAACGTTTTGATGGCGGACCCTTTATATTCAAAGTCCAAACTTCTGAAGGACTAGGATGACCAGGCTCTTATAAAATGCCACCCTGATTTTTTCTGTCATTTTCTTTTCAATTCAAAGAAATAGTGATCCCCAATTGGGTAATTCTGCACTTGATCTCGACACTGATGTTTTTTGTTGTGCTTTTAACGAATCTTATGACGTTTCTGGGATTTAAACCACGAAATTGACACGTAATAGGCAAACATGTTTAATGTTTATACCTGTACCACAGCAGTACAACTATCACATATAGTATCGGTTTTTGGCTCTTTTACTACCTGTAGAACTGTAGCCATTGCTTCACTTGGACTGATTTTTGACGTAGACTGTTCTTTATAGTTTAAGTAGTAGTAAATAGTAGTAGCTGTAGTATGAGCAGTAGGTTTGTGCTTTGTATTCAGTTGCATTCGTCTACCTATGTTCTTCGACAAATCTGGGCGTTGGGTAAAAATGAACAAAAATAGGCACAGATTGAAAAAGAACTGATGGTTATCATGTTTGCAAGTGAAAGATTTGATCATTTCAGCCATGGCGTGAATTCACTTTTGAAAGTGATCATAAGCCCCTAAACAGTTGAAAAGCGTGATATTGATGATATTTTTTTTTTTTTTTTGCATCTCAGAGTCTTAAGCGGTACAGAACTTAGAGCAAGTTCAATGTACACGCTTATCTACGCTCTTCATCATTAATGCAAGTGTTAGTGGTTAATAAATAACGCCAACACAAGCACAAAGAGAACGTACACGAGGAAAAAAATTAAAGACATTACAATTTTTAACAAAAAACAAATAAAAGTACATTATTAAATAGAACTAAATAAACTTGAGAAACATTATTAATCAAAAACTATAAATAAGATCAGAAATTAAATAACAATAACAAAATATTAAATATAAGTCATGCAGGTGGCACACTGGTTCTTAGTTTTAATTTTAAAGTATTTTTACTTAGGTTGAAATCGGAAACAAAAGGATAGGAGTTAGATAACCTACTCATGCGAGCTAACGGCTCATGCATGCCATAGTTAGTTCTGTGGTGGGAGCAATGTAAAAACTCCAAATTACGTAGTTGGTGAGATCCTCCACGATAGTTGAAACTAATGTGGGAGAGCAAGTCTGGGGTATCAGTTGAACCGGTTATTAATTGATGAAAAAATACTAAATCATTGTTGATTCGCCTCTGTGAGAGGGTTTGAAGATTTAATAGGCGAATACGATTTTCATAAGGGGGGAGATTGAAAGGATCTTCCCAAGGGAGACCTTTGAGAGCGAAACGTATGAATCTATGCTGTATTGCTTCGATTCGAGATTTATGAATATCATAAAATGGTGACCACACCTGAGACGCATATTCTAGATGCGGACGAACATAACACTTATATAAAGAGAGTGTGACATAGGGGTCATTAAATTCTTTTGCCCATCGCTTAATAAAGCCAAGCATTGAATTTGATTTGTTAATAATGAGGTTGATGTGTTCATTAAACTCGAGGTTGGTTCTAAATAGAACACCGAGGTCACGGAATCTAAAAACTTGAGATAGGGATTGTTGCGATATTGAATATTCTCCAATACTTGGCGATCTTTTGCGAGAGAAGGTCATACTTTGGCACTTGGAAGCGTTCAAACTAAGTCCGTTTTTAGAACACCATAGAGCAAAACAGTCGATATCTTTTTGTAAGAAGTCTCGATCTGAAGCATTTTTGATGGTTTTAAAAATCTTCATATCATCTGCAAAGATTAAAATGTCGCTGTAGGAGATGCAAGAAATTACATCATTAATTGCAACAATGAAAAGTAAGGGACCAAGATGACTTCCTTGTGGCACACCAGACAAAGCAATAAAAGGTTTTGATAAAACATTTCGAAATTTGACTTCATAAGACCTATTTTTTAGGTAGGAGCTTATCCAAACAATAAAAAATGGGGGAAATCCAAATGCTTTTAGTTTATATAGTATAATATTATGAGACAGTTGGTCAAACGCCTTGGAGAAGTCAGTGTAAATGCAGTCAAGCTCGTTCCCATATTCAAGGGCGTTGGAACATTTATGATATGAGGTTCGTAGCCGTCGATCTTCTTTGCATAAATCCATGTTGCTGATGGCAGATAACATTCTTTGCAAAGAAGGATAGGCTTTCGCAGACTACTTGTTCAAATAGCTTGGGTATACATGAGAGCTTTGAAATTGGCCTGTAGTTTTTTATATCGATCTTTTCACCCTTCTTGAAAACTGGTGTTATAAAAGATTTTTTCCAAAGAGTGGGAAATTTTCCAGCTTTTAAAGAAAGCTTAAAAAGATATTCGAGTGGAAATGATAAACATGAAGAACACTTTTTCAAAACAATTGGCGGAATCGTGTCCGGACCAGAAGAAACGTCATCATTAAGAGAAGAAAGGTAGTAAGTAATTCTGTCTCTGTGAATAGGGATACTATTAAAATTTACTTGCGAGCAGTGAGTTAAATACTGAAAAAAATGTTCATCAATTTCTAAATTCGTACTACAAAAAGAACCATAAAAATGATTTGCAAATGCATTGCAAATCACAGCAGTATTTTTTAAAAAAGTGCTATTATAAACAAAGTTCAGTGGATAGCCGTCTGATTTTTTTTAGAGTTTACAAAAGTCCAAAAACTTTTTGGGTAATTTTTCAGAGAACGCTCCATTTGATTGACGTAGTTAGAGTATAGATTTTGAGAAAGAGTTTTGAAGTCTTCAAAAAAACTTATGAATAGTTGGTGGTCAGTTGGAGAGAGGGTAGTTAAATAGATCTTCCAAGCTTTGTTTCTTTTGTTCCTTAGAGTCTTTAATTCCTTGGTAAACCATGGTTGACTGAAACTACTATTTCTAAGCAACTTTAGGGGAATTGTTTTTTTCATGCTATTTTCTAAAATTGAGTAGAAGCAAGCGACTGCTTCGTCAATATTTGTAATAGTTGATATATTTTCAATACCAGCAATGCATAATTCATTCGATAGCAAATCGAAATTCGCTTTTCGAAAGTCAAAAGTATATACACAGTCTTTTAAATTATTAATATCTTGAGAGACGTTGCTTAGTTCTATAAAAATATCTAAAGGCGGATGGAGATCATCAATTCTAGTAATGCCCGAATTTGATTGAACAACTACCGTGCTAATAGCTTCGGATGAGAAAACTAGATCTAACATACGATTTTGGAAATTTCTAATACAGCTTACTTGCTGTAAGTCAGTTGATATAATATTACACCACGTTTGCAAAAAATGTTCATGAGGCGTTTAAAATATCCACTCATGAATATTGTTTACAAACCGGGAAAAAGCATGTTGGTGGTTGATTGTCTTTCACGTGCACAATTAGATGAAACATCTGAGTTAGGTGGAATGTCTGAAGTTGTTCACACTATCATAAGAAATGGTTGTGTTTCCAGGGACAATTTTGATTACTACAGAAAACTGCTTGATAAACATCTTAAGAAGATTTGTGAATATATTCAAAACGGGTGGCCCGGATATCATCATCTAAGTAAATACATAACGTCAAAAATTTCATAAGTTGAAGTCTGAAATGCATTTCGAAAATGGCTTATTATTTCTGAATCATAGACTGATTACTCTGGCCAAATTACAAACAGTGGTCGAATGCACAACATATGGCTGTTGAAAAAACACTAGCGCGAGCAAGAGCTTCACTATTGGCCCAGAATGAATGTACAAACCACAGAAATGATTCCATGATGTGAAATTTGTGAAAAATTCAAACGGAATAATCAAAAAGAGGCATTGCTTCAGCAAATGAACCCAAAATATCCATATCATATGGCATCAATGAATTTGTTTGAATATGCTGGTCGGGATTTCTTATCAATGTTTGATGCATATTCAAATTACTTGGTTGCAATTCAAGTGAATATCAAGATATCTGGTTATCTTATCACTGTCAGTTGTAAAATTTTTGATAAAGTTGCACTTGATAACGACAGGGCAGCTTCAGAATATGAAACTGCTGGAAGTAATGGTTCAGATGCAAATGATTAGGAATGGTGTTATGGTGTTAGAACAAGAAGTGGTCGTATTAGTAAGCCTCCACAAAGGTATGGCTGGTGAATATTGTAACAGTGATTAAAAAAAGCGACACATATTATGTGAATACACCATTATAATCATATTTGACACTTGACAGTTGTCAGTATTATGTCAGTTAGTTGAGCTTCAACCGTCTAAGATAGCACACGCATTTAATAACAAGCAATTAAGAGAGAATAAATTTAAGTGTAAAGTTTTTCGTTTTATTTCATTAATTTGCTTGTTACACTTACAGGAATGCAAAAACTCTCTAAATGGGGTCGGAAGACTAAATTCTTTGAGTCTCGTTTGTGTTCCAGATCATCACGGCATAACTGGAAATGCTATCGCCGATGAACTTGTGAGGAAAGAATCTCAGACAGCTTTTTCAAGACCTGAACCGTCGCTTGGTCTACCGGGGTCCTTCAATCAACTATTAGATCTGTCAAGAGCACAACCGTAGATGGCATGCCTCCATTGGATGCGGACAGACCAAACGCATGCTCCGCAACGTTGACATGAAGACTGCAACGTTTTTCCTATCCCGTAGCAGAAAAGAATGTAGAAAGCTTATTGGCGTTGTCACGGGACACTTCTTTCTACCAAAGACTTAAACGTGTTTGGCTGGAGTGATACCACACTCCTTGAATCTTGTAGAGAAGATGACGACACAGCGGAACACTTCCTCTGTGAATGTCCTGCTTTTTCTCGCATGAGGTTACAGATACTCGGCGCAGACATGGTAAGCAGGTAACGGCAGCGCCTTTTGGCTTTTCTACTAATATCTGGAAGGCTATAACAAAGAGAAGGATGTTATCTGGTCTTACCGATATTTAGGTCAGATAGCTCCAGCTGGTATTTTAAAATCCTCAAACAGGAAAAAATCCATATCTCAAAAACGAAGCAAGCTATCGAAAAATTTTATTTAACATTTTCTTATTATTTTGCCTTAATTGAGCTAGGTTCACTGTAAAATAGCGGTGAATACTCAAAATTTACATATGCAAGTCAAAAAATAGTTGACTTTGAGTATCGATATCCGGCAAACGAAGCGAGCTATCAAAAATATTTATTTAACATTTTCTTTTCATTTTGGCCTTTTAAGCTTAGTTCATACTCAGATTGCGGCGCCACGGATATAGTACTATCACTGTAAAAGTAATGCTAAACCAGATACGGTTGTCAAACGATGTATTGCTTCCAAATCAGAAACATGAGTTTTTCTCCCTTAACTCTAAAAGAATTAGTTTGAGTCTTCTTGGTTCGAAATATACTAACATAATTTATCATTTAAATTTCGAGTAGGTAAAACCGGTATAATCAACGATGTCAAAAACAATGGCAGGGGGTAAACGTTTTCTCAGCCCAATTTAAAATCACAAAAGGCGGCGATACAATTTAACGCGAAGAAAAGCGATTTATGTGAATTGAATTAATGGTGGGTGTGGTGGTGGTTGGTGACTGCCCAGCATTATTTGTTAAAATTAAATCCAATTTCAAATGTACTCACCCACATTGTCTGCAGAGAACCACTGACCAACTGCATCTCAACACTGTCATCGGCCGGCGCGCCGCTTCTGCCGCTTCGGAAGCATACGGGTGTCTTTTTGTTCTTTCATATTTGGTTCAAAGGCCACGAAATAATGCTTCGAAGCATGTTTTGGAACTGAGACGCATGATTTAAACATTTAAATTTTGTATACAATTCTCAAGAGAAATTCTCAGTATTCAAAACAAAAAATGTAAACTGACGTTTTACGAAAGCGTTTCTAGAAATCAATCGAATCATGTCAAGTACCAAGGCAGGTATAGTAACCTACATAAGGTTTTTACTTGCGATTATAGGTACTATAAGGCAAGTCTTGCAATCGTGCAGAAAAAAAATTTTGAGATAACAATTAAACATGACATTACGATGATAGAGAATACGAAAAAAGTGGGTCCTGAAATTCTGTCTGTCTGTCTGTCTGTCTGTGTGTCTGTGTGTCTGTCTGTATATGGATCTACAGCCTGAACCGCTTGACCGATTTTCTTCAAAATTTGCAGTTAGATTTTGTTTGGCATCCTACAGAGGGTTTTTGGAATTGGGTCTCTAGGTCTTGAAATAACGGTACCTGCCATACAACCGATATGATAATACTTATTTTTTTCGAAAACGGCTCCAACGATTTCGATAAAATTTTGTGTGAAGGATTAATTTAGGATTGTTTTTCTTATGATGTAAGAAAAATTTTTGGAAAAGGCCTAAAAACGGTACCTCCCATAGTACCGTTTTTTTTACAACCGACTTTCTCGTTAATGGCTGACACGATCTTGACGAAATTTTGGATTTAAGAAGTCGTAAGCTGTTAAAGAAAGACTGCATATCAATATTTAAAAAAACTTAGTTTTGGAAATTTTTATAAATTTTTTTAAAAAATTTTGATTTTCGAAAGTTACTTCGAAACTATAACTTTGATTTTTTTCAAATTTTTTCTCAAAATAACTCCTGTTAAGATCTAAAACCTTGCATACTCGACTTTCAAAAAACAGTTTTTAAAAAAAAGTGAAAAATAAAAAACCGTTTTTTGGAAAAACTGCTCCAACGATTTTGATTAAATTTTCATCATTCATGTGTATTAGCGATTGCAAAAGAATGGCGTTTTTAGATTTTTGCTTGAAACCTTTGGAATATTTAATTTAATTTTTTCATTATTTTGCGTGATTTAATTCAATTTCCATAATTAATGTGTAGTTGGCAACCCTGTACCACAAAATATATTATGAAGAGCTAATACCAAAACCTTTAACTCAGCCTTTAGATTTTGAGATCGTATTTAGAACACAATCGCAAGTTCGTGCGACCCTGTCGTGCCCATTTTTTAAAACGCACTTGACGTCATAAATGTTGGAAACCTTGAACAACTCGAGCTTCATCATTCTCAACAGAAATGTTGTGCTATGACATTTATTATTCCGCCAATATCTATTTCGAGATCAGAAGTCGACTACCATCATTTTTATCTTCCATCTGCTCACATCGAAATGAGGTCCCTTTTTGGACAGGAAATGTGTTGTCCAACATAAACAAAACCCGAAAAATATAAAACTACCCTGTGCTCATCTCTACTGCATAACTCTGTCAACAACCACATATCATTACCGAATTTACACCGCACTCGTGTCCTCGTGTCTTCACGCCACCGATCAACACCGTGCGTTGGACGACCAACTAAGTACATACATAAAAAAAGAACCTCCATGCATATGTGGTATTGCTTTAAATTTTCGGATTACATTAATTGGCAGTTGGTTTAATACCCACAATGACTTGTGCTAATGTATACTTCCGATTGAATTGACGGCCCTGTCATACATTTGCCGCCACCAAACCAAACAAACATTTACACTAGTTGACATCTGTTGAGTTTTTAAATTGCTGGCCACACTTGTGAATTGTGATACTTACTCGGGGTAGTGGTAGAGCCGTGTAGAGCGAAAAACAACCATTTGTAAAATGCAAGGGTATAAATGAACGAAGTGCAAAACAATTGGGTTGACAAACCCCTATGTGCATGATAAATATTCTGTCAAGAATAGTAAAGTGGTTAAGGTAGGGTAGCAAACTATGAAATAAGGGTTAGGACTTAGGAGTTCGAACTGTAATCTCATACGCGTGTGTCGTTAATTGAAAGTACCTACTTACTTTTTACTACGCAGTTTATTTTTATATTTATTTTGGCAGTTGGGGGAATTTCTCAGGCAGGATAGTGCATTTTGATAACAAAAGGATTAGAAGGGACATGAGATGACTTTCTTTTTCTCTTTTTTTTTTGTCTTTTCACAACCGGAGTGTACCTATTCCTACCTATATTTTTATTTCTTCAAACAATAGTTTCTAGCAAAAGGGTGAAAGTAGACAATTGAATTATTAAGGAAGTCAATTGTGCTGTGCTTTGGTTTTCCAACTTACAAAACGTGTTCAAAGTGGTCTTCTCAATAGTTAATGCCTAGTCATCAATTTCGACTTGGACTTCAATCAACACAGAATGATCGTTATCGTAATTCATGGATCGCTGCTCAATGCCAATGGGCTTATGAGTTCATGTTTACCACTAAAAGATAAATCAGTGTTTAATGGTTTTAGATAAACGTGCAAAACGTGAACATGCACTCAGAGAAAAAATCCCATAAAATCAATAGGAAAACTATTGTTCCAATAGTTTTCTACTATTAAATTTGGTCAATGGGATTTGTACTATTATTTCAATGGTTTTCATACCATTATGTTTAGGTGATGTGAAATAATAGGTTCATACTATAAATTCAATGGTATATCCTATAAAACATTCTATTATTTTATTTCGAAATTCTAAATTAGAATAATTTCGAACACACACCTTAATGGTTTAATACTATTGAAGTAATAGTATGATACTATTGATATAATGGTATAAGACTATTAATTAAATGGTGTAATACTATTAATTTTATAGTATTGTACTATTTATATTATGGTATCATACTATTAATTTAATGGTGTAATACTATTAATTTTATAGTACTGTACTATTAATATAATGGTATCCTACTATTAATTTAATGGTCCAATACTATTCATTTTATAGTACTGTACTATTAAAATTATGGTATTTTACTATTAACTTAATGGTAGTATACTATTAATTTTATAGTGCTGTACTATTAATATTATGGTATCTTACCATTAATTTAATGGTGTAATACTATTCATTGAATAGTACTGCAGTATTGATTTTACAGTATCGTACCATTAATTTAATGGTAGTATACTATTAATTTTATAGTGCTGCCCTATTTATATTGTGGTATCTCTCCATTAACTTAATTGTATAATACTTTCACTTTTAAGTTTTTTTTTAAAAAAATATTTCAGATTTTAATGGGATACCATTAAAGTTAATGGTATATACTATTATAAGTGTGAAGTTTTAATAGGATACCATTAAAGTTAATGCTATATACTATTAAAATTGTACACTAATGGTATTCATACCAAGAAAATATAACGGGACTCTGGTGACGCCTGATAGTATAGGGTTTTAGATTATTGAAAAATTATTAACAAAAAACATTACAAAATCTACATATTATTTTGAAAAAATTTAAGTTAGGAATACCTGACTTATTTTCGATTGAAATATGTATACATACATAGTTTAAATTTTTATCACTTTTTTTTGTATTTAGCTCACTACTATTTTACTTACCTTCCATTACTTACCTATGCATTTTGAGAAAAATTGTAACTTCTTTAACATGAACTCCAACAATTCAAATATCAATGCTTAAGCCCGTCAGCAAAGATAAATTGCGTTAAACTTTCGAAAATATATTAATTCTATTTTATGATAATATTAACAGGACTGGATTAGTTTTATTTTTACAACTGGAGTTTTTTAGATTTTATTTTCACGAACACTACGAAGTAATATGTATGATGTCGAAAAAGTAATTTTTGGCAGTCCCTTCGTCGTCATATGTCTTTTTCTTTTCAAAGGCAAACGAAATGGCTTCGAGGATTTGGTTGATATTAAGACTATAGTATATACGATTAAAACCAATGGTACTTGTCTTTTTAAAACATAAAATATCTAATAGGATCCACCATTAAAAATTACTTTTCGAATTTCGACAGAGTTGATAGTATGGTACTATTAAGACTATAGTATATACGATTAAAACCAATGGTACTTGTTTTATTAAAACATAAAATATCTAATAGGACTCACCATTAAAAATTACTTTTCGAATTTCGACAGAGTTAATAGTACGGTACTATTACAACTATAGCATATACCATGGAAGCCAATGGTATTTGTCTTATTAAAACGTAAATTATCTAATGGGATCCACCATAGCAAATAATTTTTCGAATTCCGAAATAGTTAATAGTACGATACTATTAATACAATAGTAAATACCATAAGTTTAAATAGTATTTACTATTAAATCAATAGTTTCTGTCCTATAAATAATAACAGTTTCAAAACTATTAATACAATGGTACAAAACTGTTGAAATACTATTAAAAAGAGTTTTTTTTCATTAATGGTAGTCCCATTACCGACTTATGGGATTTTTTTCTCTGAGTGTGTGTAACCATTCAATAGCCTTGAATTTTAATGCGAATGATGCTTGTTTAAATGTGCAAAAGTTCGGCGCAGTTCTTTTTTATATTTTTTTGAGGGCCATGCAAGGAGAGCGAAAGGATGCATTCTTCATCAAATGTCGCTCTAAATAAAACAATTCACAGCCATTACTAGCTCCAAGTGAAAACACCGCAAGAAGTGAAGAAAAAATCAGTAAAAGTCTAGAGAAGTCCTTAAAAATAGAGACGAAGGTGGTAATATGGCCCCCAGTTTGCTTGTGAAGCTTTATTTAAGAAATACAGGAGTCAGAAATCTACAAAATACATTATTGGACTTCTTAATCATTTGTTTAAACATGACTCATAAGGGAGTAAATGACACTCACGATGGATATTCAAAATTAATTATTATTCTTAATTAATCAAGTTTGTTATCTTGAAATCAAGCGATGGTCACAAATGGAATAGTCATCTTCAGAGCCTATATAGGCTACCTGAGCGCATTAGTCACAACTTTGTCACTGTACTCATGGCTCTCCACGTCTGTCATTGGAATAAATGGTTTCGCAGAACATACACCGCACGTCCGCATACGAATCACTCATACATGCAATGTGACCCCCCCGATCACATTACAAGCAATTTGAGGGGAACAAATTACAACTATTGCGAATATTTAAACAAAAGTACCAAAAATATTTATTAAAAATTAGACTCCATTTTTACCTTTCAATTTCCGTACGAGAGCACTCAAGTGTTGGAAAACAAAAGCCAAAACGCTTAAAAGTTTCGCCGGTCGCGAATTTCAACTAGTTCGAATTACAATTGAACGTGACAGGCTCTGCTGGATTTGTGCGGTACCAAATTAGTATCATGGCGCGTTCGCGTGCGCGATCATATCATTGCACCAAAATTATACAAGACGACTTTGGTACCCGTGGTGTGATGGTTACCATGTCAGCCTGCTAACCCAGAGGTTCGTGGTCCCCTACATTCCCTCACAAGGCATGGTTGTGAGAAATACGCTAGGTTATGAGGCTCCTCGCTCTGTTGCGTCACCCCATTTTACTTTATTTACTTGACTTTGCTGACATTAAAACATTGAATTGATCTGGAAGGTACAACGACCTTCATAGTTATAAGAGATCCGCCCGAAGGATACACTTTAGTCATATCTGGTGTTTGACCTATTTTACTACTTTTTAAACTTAAAGCACTTTTCAGATTAACAGATATTTCTATAGCGCAACCTTCGAATATTTTCCTACACTTGTTTGGTATTTTTCTAGATTCCAATCTCCAGAGCATGTCCCTGTTTCCTAGAAGATATAGACTTGGTTGTGGATTAGTTTTATTGTACACCAGAAATTCAGTATAACTTTAAGTATGAGTTTTATCTGGACTTGACAGCAGCTTAAATACAAAACATAAACTGTGGTATTTTATTGTAATCGAAACTCTTTCATCAGTTGCAGAGATAAAGTCTTTATGAACAATGCGCAACCGCACTTTGTGTGAGGAAAAAGCTACCTCTATTGTACTTTTATTGTAGAATGTGTATCGTAATTTTATTTATGGTGATTGGTTTGACGTTGCAATTGCAAGAAACCTGCAGCAGTAGTCAAATACAATGTATTGACATCTAGAGTGCTATAGAGAGCATTGTTATAGAGTACTGTAAATTTTGTTTTCTCTCAGCTTCAAGAATTCAAAGCGGAAACAAGTCAATCGATGGGAACAAGATGGCGTGTAGGTCTAACGAGCGTTGGTAAGAACGATGTTTGAATTTTCGGTTGTATCACGATCTTCGAGCAACCACCACATTCACCAAAATATTTGGTGGACCTCATATTTGATAATGATTTTTTTTAATCAACGCGCACTTCAAGGGGTTATGACTACCCTTATAATGAATTGAACACAGTGCAAGGATTTAGGAAAGTAGGAGAGTATTCAATAGGAGACACCGATGAACAATGTTTTTGAGCTTTTGAGGATCGTAATGTGTGGGAAAAATAGAGTAGGGTAAAGCATTCCACATACGGGTAGTGCTACTAAAATATGAACTGATGAGCATTACTAGGTAGTCGGGTGTTGTGGTTTAACTGTTTCAGGGGAGGAATGAAATTGGCGTTTTCACAAGAACACTGTTTTAGATAAAAGTAATAAAAGAGATTGAGACAGGTAACATGTCGACGATGTTCAAGAGAATCGATCGAATCTACGAGTCAACTATCGCCTATCATTCAAGTAGGTGCAAATATGTTTTCGGAGCACCTGACTAGATATGGAAGTCATACTCTAGTCTTAAACGGATGTAGGTAAATTGTAGCCAGATCAGAAGGGGTGGAAAGTCTCCTACGTCGTCTCAAGAAACCTAAACATTGAGCAGCATTTTTGGCGACTTCAAATATGTGATCATTACTGACAGATTTTCGGTTTCTTGGATGCAGGTATTATTCATGGATAATGGCCATGGGGGATGTTAAGTTTTAACGACAAATGACAACATTGTGTTTTCGAAGCATCCTCTGAGAAATTGCGATTCTTTTCCATAAAAACCCTTGAACTTTAGATCTGCTGTTGACTTACTCGAGATCAATCCAGCTTTATTATTTGTCACAGTCGACCACGCGACACCCGCTCTACGAGGTGCAGTGCAATAAAGCCCGCTGCAATTAAACTCGTGAGTCTTATTTCCTCTTTGTTTTGGAATTTAGACCCACGGGGGCTATTTTCTTAATGAAATGGCAGTTAGAACCGCGTGTCTTAGTTCTTTTTTCTGTGAACGAAAATACCATTATTTCGTACTGGAAAGAAGTACAGGAAAGAAGTCTCACCCTTTTCACTTTTGAATGTGAATAAACTGGCACCAGAACGTAACTCCATTAGACATAAGTCCATACTATGATTGTGAATAATGACATACCAAAGAGGAACGTCCACGTCCGTAGGAAATATCCATGGAACTATGTATCACACTATATGTTATGTTGCGCGGTCAGTTCGCGCGAATTTCTAATGTTCAACCACAAGCCCGTATTACCTGGAGACTAATTTTGTTCGTTTGGCTCTTTACTCACGGATAGAATAATAAAGCTAAAAGCGAAGCCGAAAAAATTTTCCCAAGGGAGTATGGATGTGTGGTGGAAAAATAGAAAATTCGCCCGAAAAATTTTTACGCTTCGCCTTAAGCTTTATTATTCTATCCGTGAGTAAAAAGCGAAGCGAAGATAACGAAATTTTCTTCCGGGTAGTATAGATTGAACATAAAAAATTCACGAAAACTGATCGCACCGAACTGACTGATTTAGTTATTATGTGCGCATAAGAAAGTGGACTGAACTTCCATTATCCTGTGTCACGAAGTGGGAGATAATGTGAGCTATGAGTTCATATCCAAGGAAAGCTGAAATAAGAGCCCAATTTTTGGAGCTTTGTTTTTCGGTACCTCAAAATGTTGTTTCCTTCAAATAAAAAGAAACTAGAATACATGCATTTAGGCCATACACTATATTCTAAGTCCTTTCTAAGAAGGACAATTAATTTTAAGATCCCATGTGCATCAGATTCTATAAATGCAGCTCCAAAATGGCAACAAAAGCCTTGGGGCTTAGTTATTTTCTTTGATGGGTCTTATTGCGTCTTCAAAGTGGAAACAAAGCACGTGGACTTTATATCTATTCTTTTTTGCCAGTAGAACCCACGGATTTTATTGCCACGGGTCTTTTTTGACTGAAGCACTCAACGATCGTCAAAATGCAAAACTTTTGTTTGATCGGACGGTAGCCTGTTAATTTAGCTCAGCTTGTGGAAATCTTTCATTCAAGAGGCCATCACAATATTTCCGCCACCTATGGAGAACATTGTCGATATCCACAAGAAGGTGACCTTGGGCATCGCTGATTAGCTTCATCGAACGACTCTAGTGTCTATTCTATAGTCTATATTGAATAATAGTCTATAGTCTATTTTGAAGATGGTCGTTCGGTTATTTAAGTTGCGTTTAAAGCAGCCGTTGCTGATATTTCTTCCATCTTCCAATATATGCCCTTCTTCAATTCTTTAAGTAGCCATTACATTCCACCTTACCTTTTCATCTCTTATTAGAGAGGCACTTTTACTGTGCTTAAAAGCTCCTTTTTTATTATTTACTTATCACTGCTTTCGTTTCATCATTTCAAAATCGTGTTCTTTCGTTAGTTGGTAGGGTGTCTCTTTGAATCCCCAAGAAATTGTTAGGCTCTCTTTAAGAAAGTCTGTTGTAGGCTGACCAACGCATTTTGTGCTGGGCTACCTGCTTTTTGGACTGCTTTGACTTTTCTGGGCATGTTCCGTTCATGAATAATTGCAATATGGGCAAATTGAGCCTGAACGAAAGACAGTCGGGCTTTGAAGCAATGAAACCATCTAGTTCTGTATTACCCATTGTAAAAATGGTTTCAAGGTCAAAATTCAATGGAAGATTATCACGCAACTGCTCCAGTTCTACTTTCTAAAAGCAAGGACCTGAATTTGTAAAAAAAAAAAATATGAAAAGCTGAAGCTTCAGCAAAACAATCAAGAGGACTACTCAAGATATCATTTATGAATTCAGCTAAGAGAGTCGGAGACAAAAAGAAACCCTGGGGCATACCAGCGTTTATTATAGTGGGTAAATAAAAAAAATAAATAGGGTGGCGCAACAGAGCGAGGAGCCCCTGGGCCTAGCGCATTTCTCACCACCATGCCTTGTGAGGGGATGGAGGAGACCTACAATTTTATGCCGGATCCGAACGGCTAATTGAGAAAGCGCTTTTCATGGCATGAATTTACTAACGGAGGACTTGCCAAATTCCTCGCGAATGGCGATACCCGGGAAAAAACATTTTTTTGCCTCTGCTGGGATTCGAACCTCGAACCTCTGGGTTAGCAGGTGGACATGCTAACCATCGCACCACGGTACGGATTATAGCGGGTATCAGACTTAAATTTCTTACAATCATACCATGTGCGTGAGGAAATGGAAGGGGCTTACAATTCACTAATGGTTCCGAACGGCTAACGAGAAAGCACTTTTCATGGCGATGAATATTACTAACAGATCACTTGACAATTCCCCGCGAAAGGCGATATCCGTGGAAAAACATTTTTGCCTTTGGGATTTGAACCACTAACCTTGCTAACCATCACGACAAGGGAACTATTGCCCTTATTGCTACTTTTAAATTGTTCTCAAAGCTTTACCAATTCGCAATGCTCAGTTATGTAAAACGAAATAGGGTGTCATTTATCGACCAACGAATTTGTTTGAAGATAAAATTATAACAACAATGAATTGAACCTTAAGAGGGGCCAATTGAAGAGGGTAATAAATCTTGTCTTTAATCTTAAATATTTAAAAAAAAAAGTCCCCGTCCCAACTTTCAAATGACCCGCTGTGTTAATTGTTAGCCTGTACTCAAACTCTTTCTGAGAATACAACTTTCACCCACGCAAATTGTTTGTTTAACCTCCCATATTAACGGTTAAATTCTTCCTTCCTTAGTATTCAATCATTAGTCAATTTCAATTTCTTACGGATCAATGAAACATGATGCCGCTTCTTGTATAATTTCCTTTTCCTATTCAAAATCAATCAAATAGGAGCGTCAGCAGTGAGTAGAAAAAGACGCCGCGCAGCCATTCACAGCGATGGGCCTTCCATCACATTCCAATTGAGAAAACATTAATAATCCTTAAACACAAACTGTAGGCACATTATTCCCATAAAACAAAATAACGGTGCATTATTTGCATGTGAAAATTAATTATTTATAAGCACTTATTAGCAACAATCAATTGTTGCCGGTTTCAGACATGTGTGACATGATTTCTTTTGGGGAGCTACATGGGTGCAGGTGTGCACAATATGAACTAACCCTTGCCTCCCCAGCGTCTGTCCACTGAGCAAACTCAAACCAGACTTGTCTCAAAAAAAAAAAAAAAAAAATATTAAAGTCGTGGAGTGTAATTTGCTAAAAGCGAATCGTTGAGTGGAACCCTTCGATCGACATTGCCCGTCTTTTGAGATGACTCTATAGCCGCGCCGCCGCACGCCGTCGCCGTACTTGTGCTTTTATTGCATGATTCATCGCGTCGCGTCGGTCGTACCAACTTCCTCACCGAAAGCGATTGAAAAACGTAGAAACGCTGCCTTTTGCTGCCGATTTGTGGTTATAAAAGACGTCGAGTTAGAAATGGACTTGTGACAAATAGCGAGCTTTATCATAAGTCAAACCACTGTCATTGATAAAAAAACTATCGACGTGATTACAGAATCCAAAGTCCTTTAACTCCATCTTCTAAGACAGTACAGGACCTATGTACATTTATCAACTTCCAAAGTCAGAGTCCAAAGTCCTTTAACTCCATTTGCTAAGACAGTACAAGACCTACTTTACATATCAACATCCCTTTTGGAATCGATTTTTACTGACATTCACTGCAAAAATCATACTTACCAACATTTTATCAAACCATCGACTCAGCAAAATATTTTTCAGGCAACCAATACCTGACACTTAAGGTGAGGCTCTAAAATCTGTACAAATTCATGCACAAAGTCGCGGTGTCTTCGTTGCTTTTTTTTAAAGCGAAATATCGGCAACCAGTCGTGTGTTAAATGAATGAAGATCACTGGAATGCACAAGTGCAACAGCGCTGCCGCAGGGCTTTTTTTGTTAAAGAAAGTCTTTGATCAACGAATTATGTCTGCACTGCACTCTCATATGTGTGTATGCCTATGCCTATATACGTAGTTTTGGTGATTAAGATACACAGCCTTACCACCTTGCGGCAAAGAAGTGCATACTTCAAATTTGCAACGCGCTCGTCACTGTTTTTTGTCGGTCGGGCTTGGGAAAAAAAGGATACACAAAGGTAACCAACAGATTGCATTACATGGAATGCAGTGAATAAGTAGGTACCTTTGTTGTATGCTGGAGGAATCAAATACCGGTTATGTTTTCTTGAAAAGGAGGAAAACTGTTGTGCCACAACGTCAACCAGAGGGAATCATATAAATTTGATGTGATTTCACTGGATGAAGTTTGTTTTTTATTTTTTCTCTTTTCGATTCTGAGACTTTATTATAACCAGCGTAGGTGGTTTGTCTATGTCCTTTGTGTATACTCGTTATCTTTCGTTAGTCTCTAACATAAAGGATGACATGAGGTGTTGAGCTTTGACAGATTATTCTGGAAAAAGTTGTTCCAAGTGGTGAGATAGATTTTGTAAGAACTTAATAATGAAGTTTATGTTTCAGAAAACATGTTGTTCAAACAAGCAGGTGTATTTTTGGAATTGTTCAGATGATAGTTTTCAATATAACTTTAAGGTAATGGAAAGCTATCTTCAAACAGGCAAAAGGGCACTTCTCGAAATGAAGTAGAAAAAAAGAGTATTCCGTCTGTGAAAGTGGAACCTTTTACTGTCACCATCTCTTTTCATTACACCATGAGGTAGAACATGAGACGGTTTACATGCAATGAACCAACTTATTAATTTTTCTAATTTTTTGGGTTTGGATCAAGGTACGTGCTAAGCCTTCAATATATTTCATAAATCTTGAAAAACGGAAGTTTCTCAATGACAAAAAGTATTGCTTCTGAAGCACAAGGTCTGCTGGTGATTTAATTTTTATATAATCAGCACACATACCAAGTGATTATGAACATCCTTATAATGTTATAGAACACAGTGCGAGCATTTAGGAAAGTAGGAGAGGACTTGATAGGAGATATCAATGCACGTTTTTTTTAAACTTTTGTGCGAATTGTAATGTAGGAAAGTCGGGTAGAGCATTCCACCTATGAGTAGTGCGACTTAAATATGAATCTCTTAACTTGATTGTACGTTCGAAATTGGGTTCAATGTAAAACTGCTGAGCATATTCCTAGCGAGATGGGTGTTACATTATTTCAGTGAATGCAGTTGGCTATTTCACTAGAACACTGTTTATGGAAAACAGATAATTAGACAGGTAACGTTTCGACGATTGCCAAAAGAATCAATCGATTCTACAATTGAATTATCACCTATCAGTCTTAACGCTCTGTTTTATACAATCTCAAAAAAACGCAAAGATGTTTGAGGAACATCTGACCAAAAAGGGGAGCAATACTCTAGTTTCGTACGGATGCAGGCTTTATAAATTGTAACCCGATCAGAAGGGGTGAAGAATTTCTTGCATGAAACCTAAGCATTTAGCAGCATTTTTGGCGATTCAAATATATGATAATTCCAACGAAAATCATCGTTTACACACATACCGAGTACTGAGAGCTTTTTGATTTCTTGGATGCAGGTACTATTCATAGTTAATGGCAATGGGGGGTGGTAAGCTTTAACGACATGTAACAACATCGTGTTTACGTAGCATTGAATGTTTTTCGGAATTTATTACCCGATGTAACAAACTTATCATACGCAACCGTTCCAGTTCCGGTTCGAAAATCAAGCCTGATCAAACTGAATTTCAGTTAGTTGTTGATTAAACCGAGCTTACAACGGCAAATCGAATGCAAATTCTCAGTTTAAATGCTCTGATCAGAGATTCCATAATTATAAATTAAATTTAATTTAAATAAGTTCGGTCAAATTAGACCAAAATATATGAAGGAGTGAGGCTACATAAATACACAACAAGCAGAAAATTGGTGAACTTAATAATATACCTATACCCGAAAAAGATGTTGATGAGAAATACCTGAGGTTGGAGGAGGACAAGCTAATTGAACTTGTTTTTTACTTTTAGTGTTTTTAACGATACATTCATGTCTACACTAATATACGCAGGTACCTAATATTATTTGAATAATAATAATCATTGATTAAATTTAATCAAGCGTGAAAAAACCCGCCCCAACATGGTCAAAGAAAATTTTGAAAAAAAGAGTTAACTTTCCATTTTTCCAACTTTTTTGTTCTTCTTGTTTCTTCTATTTACATATTCATTTGAAAAGTTTGACGTTCCTGTTCAACGTAGTACTAACTTACTTAGGTGGGCATTACTGTTCGGGGTGAACCTGGGCCTCAACCAACATCCTTCTATAACGACCTCGATTTCGGGTGAGCTCTCTCCAGTTTTGCAGTCTTAGTCGGTTGAGGTCCTAAGACGAGGTCTTCCCCATCCGCGATTTCTCTGCAATGTGCTTTCGAGAATCCGTCGAGCCGGATGGCTGTTGGCATTGCTCCCTCTGGTCTTCAGTGCTTAATGCTGGTAGCCTAGGATTCAAAGATAGCTAGTGGGCACTGGCAATCTCTAGCGATTGTCCAAGTTTAGTACCGATAAAAGTTTCAACTTTCACGACAGTAAAATTTTTATCGGAGGACTTGCAAATCTCCGGCGATAGGCGATACACGTGGAAAACCACCCAAGAAACAGACCACGGGCATTACAGAAGTCTTAGGACCTTACAATGTGAATCGGTTCTGCAATAAAAGTGTTCGATTGCGGCAATTTTAACTCTGATGAAGTTTTAAAGAACGAAGGAGTAAACGTATGAATCGAATTAAAGCTTTTAATTGTTATTTTTTTTGCTATTTGCAATAATGCCAATATTCGAAGAAAACCGTATAATATCAATGCATTGGATAAAAATGCGCTGCATTTTGAAAATTTTAGATTTAAGATTTTTTTAAGATTGCAGGTACTCAACAATTGATCAAGTGGTAAACTTTTGAGAAGGTTTGGACAAATGAATGTATCAAATTCGAACTGAACCAAGTTGTGTCAAAAGATACTGTGCTTAGTTACTTACTTAGGTGGGTATTACAGTTCGGGGTGAACCTGAGCCTTAACCAACATCTTACGCAATCAATTTCGATTTCCGGCGAGCTCTCTCCAGCTTTGCATTCTGAGTCGGTTGATGTCTTCTTCCTTCCTTCCCCTTCCATGATTTCCCTACAGTTTGCTTTCGAGAACCCGCCGAGCCGGAGCGTTTGGGTCCATCCGCTCTACATGGCCCAACCATCGTAGCCTCGCGATGCGTACTCTTCTGGCTATGCCCTTGTCGCGGTACAGCTCATACAGCTCGTTGTTGTATCTTCATATCCACACATTATCTTCGCATACGAGACCAAAGATCATTCGGAGAATTTTTCTTTCGAAACGACCAAGGGATTCCTCATCCGCTCTCGGTAAAGTCCATACTTCCACGCCGTAAAGCAGGACTGAGATGATCTAGGTTCAACGTAGTGGTATACAAAAAAGTCCAGAAAGTTTTCTTACACGTTTTTCTTAGACTTATCGTTACTAAATTGCAATTGCTTTGCTGTTTTGTAATAGTAACTTTCTTCACGACTCTTAAAAACCAAAAAAATTATCTATGTATTAGTTTTACGTTTATAAGAATCCCCAACAAGGAATTCCATTCTCCAATGAAAGAAATTGCAGTTGGCTGTTCTTTTCCCCATAAAGATTGGTTAAGGAATGAAACTGTTGAAACGACATACTCTACAATAAAATTTTAAGAAGCAATCATTTCCATTAGGAAAAGGCTTTGTACAAAATCTAGCCTTCTTCCAACTTATCCAAAGTTAAACTGATTGTATGAGCATGTCAAATTGTACATAGCTTGCTCGAGTATAAACTAAGGCTTTACGAACCTGAGTTTATTGCATATTTGGAGTAGGAAATTGCAAACCCATACACATTAATAAGGATCCCTTCCGTAAGAAAATTTTTATGTTTTTCAGTCTCTATAAGGCCTAACTAATTTTTTTACATAGAAGGTACATAAGGCTTTGTAAAAAATTTGAATTTCATTAATTAGTGTGAGAAACTGAAGAGTGTAGACATTTGGATTATGATCCAACTACCTATTTCTAGTTTTTCATATTACATATTATCTAAGCGTTTTCTTTGTTTTTTTTTTTTTTTAATTAGTTCCGTCTTTGTTTTTTCCGTAAACACTCTTCTCCCTAATTTTTAAGTTGTTAAAATATGACAATAATTTAAGTCAACATAGTTTAGGAAAGAATTTTAAGTTACCATGGAAATCACCATTAAAAACAATCAGACATTCGATGCTGAGTAACAACGCAATTTATTCATCTCATTATAATAGGCATTCAAATCAAACCGTGACAAGCGCATCCCCAATTAGAGTTCATGTTACGTCCAAACTTCAACAATCGCCAGTAGCTTTTGTTTTAAATAATATTTTCCTCTGTGATGTAATCAAATGCAACCATTCCACACCAGACCATTGGCTACCAAAATTCGATAAATTTTCCTACCTGATTCAGCCTCGGGGATATAATACCGTTGCTGATTGACATTTAGAGTGACTTAACGTAACAAATCATCTTGTTGGCTGCCTAGGAGCAGGCAAAAAAATATAAAGCCGAACTCAAGTCTGCCACTGCCACTTTAAATAAAATAATCACCTTAGCGGACAAGAGTGCGAACAGGGGAACCTTTGAGAACGTCAATAGGCATAGACACTATAGAGACATAGGTGAATATACGGACTGAAACACATGTTGAAAACCTGAGGCCGTATACCTCGTAAAGTTGCCAAAATTGTTCATAAACAATTTGAACGCAGGCGACACATTCCAAACGCAACACAACCCGCACACCCCTCCCTCAATTCAGGCAAGGCTAGGGCGGGCGGTCAAACTGAATTTTCTGCTGTTGGCATCGTTTCCAAAGCGGAACGGACCAACGACCCATGATGCCTATCACGGCCTGTGACAATGACGACAACCACTAGGATAGACCACGATAGTCACAATACGAAATGGAACGCATTATGCGACAGAAATCAAAGTAGGTACATATTTTTTTTTGTGAATTAGATACACGGACAATATAATAAAAGGCTTGGTGCTTTATCATACCTTGGAGTGTATGTTGCAATGGTTGATTGGAACAATAAAAGCTGGCGGATAGGAAAGACAAGAGACAAAATTCATGAAAGCTCGTATAGGTATACTTTAAGATTTTGAGAACTTGATTGGAAATGGATTGCGACAAGGCATGTTACTTGGATTCACTTATGGCACAACTCACACAATGTTCATATTCTGTACAAGTGCTTGTGACACACTTTTATTTCTGTTCTGTTCTAGTTTATTTATTGCTGAAATTTATCTTGGTAGCAATTATGTGTGAGATTTGGGGGCGTATTGTTGTTCCCATTTTTTCAATAACAAACATTTGCTTGTGCGGAAAATGATTGGCAAAAACTTGCTTTATCAATGTTTAGAAAACAAAGTCAATAGGCACTGATCAGTTACATCGATTAATATGCAAATAGAATAATTGCCGTTCGAACCAGGCCAGATGATGGAACAATGTTCGAGAAATTGAGCAAAGTCGCAAAAGAGAATATAACAACAATCTTCAAGTTTTCACAGTTAAAAAAAAAAAAATTGGAAAGCTTTTCAAATCACGCCTTGGATAAGTATAGGGAATAAAAATTTGAACATCAGCTGGGGATGGATGTCCCTAGGTCTAGTG
This sequence comes from Melanostoma scalare, assembly GCA_949752695.1. Taxonomy (NCBI): domain Eukaryota; kingdom Metazoa; phylum Arthropoda; class Insecta; order Diptera; family Syrphidae; genus Melanostoma; species Melanostoma scalare. The sequence continues at coordinate 73,737,349 of OX456985.1, forward strand.
AATTTCTTCACCATTCCAGAAGAATTGATGGGACCTACTTTTTAGTTTTTAATGGGTGTACCCAACTCTGCTGATGGCATAATTTCTATTCAAATTTGAACTGAATATAAGCTCCCCGTTATCAAAGTTCTACCAAACTGTTCCAGTTGAGTTTTTTATGTTAATATTCTCTTAGGAGTTTATTTAAAATAAGGTAGGTATTGACAATACCTTAACGTCGCTTTTGATCTCTTTCATTTTCCATATAACCATCTAACGTTTGCAGCGAAGCATTGTGCATAGCCGTACGGAATCGCTAAAAAATTGTGGGTCCCCTTCATTCCCTCTCAAAGGCAACGGTTGTGAGAAATGCGCAAGTTCAGGGGCTGCTCGCTATGTTGCGCCACCCTACTTATTTATTTATGCATTGTGAGGGACTGGAGGGGACCTAAAATTATTGAGAAAGTGCTTCTCATGGCAATGAATTCACTATCGGAGGACTTGCCAATTCCTGACGAAAGGCGATACCCGCGAGGAAACATTTTTACTTCAGTTGGGATTCGAACCAGGAACCTCCCGCGTAACAGCAGACATGCTATCCATTACGCCACGGGCATTAACAAGAGTTTGACATGTTTTCTAAATGATGCTATTTTGATGTTATTAAATACTCTATCATGAAAAGCAGTTTGTCCATACGAAGAGGTTCCTTTTGTTAATGATTTATTTAATTTTTCAGTCGTTTAATGCATGGCCTTAGATTTGAAATCAATTCAGCTTTACATTGTGAGATTGGACCTTTACCGAACAGCTTATCATTTACCACATTTTCTAAGCGGGACTACTCTAAGAAAAAAAAAATACAAAAAGTGGAATGTTAAGCAAATAATAAAATAAAATAGTTTATCCATTGAAAATTTGTGCCTTTGATTTTAAAACAAAAAAAAATGGATAATTATAATAATTCCAATGATATAAGGCCCGCAAGGCATATTTGGGCACGACAGGGTCGCACGAACCCGTGATTGTCTGCTTGGTATCAATATATTGAAGCTAAGTACAAGGTTTAAGCATTCGCTTTTAATAATATATTTTGTGGTACAGGGTTACCAACTATAGGTCAATTATGAATATTTAATAAAATCACATACATAAGATATTGAAAAAGATTAGGTTAAATATTCTAAAGGCTTTTAGCGAAAATATAAAAAACACAACTTTCTTGCAGTTGCTTATTCATAAAAAAACTAAAAATCTAATCACAATGGTTAGACCAGTTTTTTTTAAAACCCGGTTTTTAATTTTTCACTTTTTTCAAAAAAAGTTTTTGTTTTTTTTTAATTTAAATCAGCTTGCAACATTTAAGATCTTGACAGAAAATGTTTTGGAAAAAATTTCAAAAAATTTTATAAATAATAAGATTTTCAAACATTTAAACTTTGCAAATGTCGATAAGCAATCACTATTAAGCAATGTAACGTTCGCTTAGTTCGCAAAATGAAACTTCACTTTTCAATTTATTTCTACCACTTTTATTCAGTATCTATACTTTATTCGATCTCAACTCGACTTTTGGACTATCACTTGTTCATAACAATTCACTCTTAACTTTATCACTCTATAATCAAAACTCTTGTATATTATTTACCCTCTTGTAATGTTTCCCTTTCCCAAAGCCACAATTACGGGATGTAGCTAACCTTTGCGAGTGAAAAGACAGACCACCTTTTGCTCGTTTCGTTGTTCTTCAATCAGCTTCTTTTGTTCGTTTCTTTGTGTTTCAAGTTGTTCGAGAACATTCTGCTGTTCCTTCTTTTGCTCGTTTCGTTGTGCTTCAAGTTGTTCGAGAATATTCTGCTGTTCCTTCTTTTGCTCGTTTCGCTGTTCTAACAAAAGTTTCATCATACTAGAAAAATCTACAGTTTCACTTACTTCCTCTTCCTCCACTTCTGTTTCAAAAACAAAAGTGTTTACGTCTTCCCCTTGCTGTTCCAAGTAGTTGCGCAAGCGCAGGACGAGCTCATTTTTTCGATCCCGCTCTAGAAAGATTTCGCTTACCTAACTCACTTTTAAGCTCAATGCAGTTGAGCTCTTCCAACAACTTACCCATTTTCACTGTATTTAACTTTTTGTTTCATTTTACACTTTACTAGTCAAATAAGTTTTATTTACGCTTCTGTCCAAAAGTCGAGTTGAGATCGAATAAAGTATAGATACTGAATAAAAGTGGTAGAAATAAATTGAAAAGTGAAGTTTTATTTTGCGAACTAAGCGCACGTTACATTATAATAATAAAACTGGAATCTTCTAAAATATAAAATTTTGGCAAAATCCCATAAGCCATTAGCGATAAAATTTATTAAAAAAACTGTTCTTGGGGGAAGTACCTACCGTTTTTCAATTTTTCAAAAAAATTGTTAGAGAGCCACCTAAGAAATAATCCTTCACTAAAATTTTATCGAAATCGTTTGAGATATTCTCGAGAAAAATAAGTATTATCATATCACGCTGTTTTTTTTTTGTTGGAGCATTCAGACCAAAAAACCACTCCTTTGTGCTACCAGATAGCAATTCTCCTTTTGTTATAGCTATCCAGATGTTATGAGAAAAACAGAAAAACAATGCCATGATTTGGAGCCTAAGTTACGAGCTCTCGCCATGTCTGCGCCGAGTGTCTATAACCAGCAAGCAAATGCAGGACATTCACAGAGGAAGTGCTCCGCCGTGTAGTCATCCACTACTTAGGATTCACAACTAACTGAGATCCTTGTTTCGAAAGTTCATCGGCGATCTAATTTCTATTTATGTCATAATGGCCAGGAACCAAAACGAGACTTTTTATCTTCCGACCGCATTCAGAGAGCCTCGTAAAGAAGACATATATATAGGTTGTATTTCAAGACCTAGAAACGCAGTTCCAGAAATTCCTCTCTAGGCTGCCCCACAGACCCTAACTGCAAATTTTTAAGAAATTCGGTCAAGTGGTTCACGCTGTGCATGTTATAGTATACTACCTGACCCGCTCGGCGTAGCTCAGGCCCTACGTTGATAGAATGGAGTAAATTAAGTAAAGTAGTCTCCAAGTTTCCAGTGGGGAAAATGGGGAAGTCTACGTTACTCAGGGGCAGTGAAGCACTCTAACGGTGAAAGAATTTTTGGAATCGGTCTAATATTTTTTAAGTTCACGGTTATATTCTGTTCTCGTCCAGTTCCCGTGGAATATGGGGATGTAATTTAGAGTGAACTGTTTTGGGGATAGCAGTCCTCGTTCCTGCAAGAATATGGGTATGAAATACAGTCTATGGTACTCAGACCAATTAAGCACTCTAAAGGTGAAAAAATGAATTATAGCCTTTCTTATTTCTCATGTTCTAAACCACTTTTAAGTCCCAAATTTTATTCAAATTAGCTCGATAGTTTTGGTGCCTTTACAAACATCACAAAGCGACTTTATTTGAAACTATTTAATGAAAAAGGAAAATGCCTCTCAAACAAAAAAAAAAATCATTCACTGTAACCATTTTCCGAAGTCAAAGTTTAAGCAGCATAACAGCACTTTTCTCTGCAAAAGACTCAAATTTGTAAGAGTTTTAAAACATGATAATACGATTGTATAAGGAATACAGACTTAAAATGGTCCGTTCGTTTTGACTGTATAAACAACTCCATTATTTATTTGGAGTCAAAACGATAACGGGGGCACTGCAGTCGCTTGATTCTGTTTATATCAGAAAACCATTGAATCAATGGCTTTGAAAGCACCAAGACTACGAATTTAGTATAAACTTGAGAAATTTGCAGACTCGACTAAATGACAACGCTTCAGCATCGAATTGTAAATTTTGGAGATGTGATTGCAGGTCAACAGGTGTCTCAAAAAATTCTCAATAACTTAGCTAGTTTGTGCGGACATCGAGTGGCTGCACAAATCAATTTTTCTTACTATTATTGAAGTATAATCGGTAACAGAGGCAACTGACTCAAATTTGAATTCTTTTTCAAAAGGAACAGAATCACTTCACTTACATGTGGCCCATGTTATATACATATAAAAAAAAAAGAAGAAACATATAACGGCTCTGAAAGAAGCACACCAAACATAAGCCGAGTTTTATTGGGAATTTTCTATATTCACTTATATTCACTTAACAATAAAACGATTTTTTGGCTATATTCACTTAGCAAGTTCACTTTTAATTTTACTTTCAATGTTGGTACCCAATTTAATTCTCGATTCTCAATTTATTTGCCGCGTTTCAACTTTTTACTTTCGAGGTAAACAAACCAATGTCGCTTTAATTTTTTTTCGCAATGGCTGTGTTCAAAAAGTTTCACTTTTATTTTTAGAATCGGGTAATCGAATCGGATTAGGATTCAGATTTCGATGCAGGTATATATTTCAGGGTTGCGAGTTTGTGAATTAAAAACTCATTAAGTCATAAGTTAGTAAGTGACTTATGAATTAAATAAGTCAAAAGCTTAGAGGAATAAAGAATAATAGGGAAAACCATTGCTTCTCCTGCCACCACCACCACTTTATTTTCGGATTTCAAACTGGTTTTGAAAGCTGAAAATAAAGCGGTGTTTGTGAAATCAGTTTGAGGACAGATGCCGTGGTGTGTGTGTGGTTTTGCCTCTTCTTGTATCTCCTCTGTGGTCAGACGTCATAAGCTAGCAAGTGACTCATGTGAAAAATCCCGTTCCAGCACAGCGATTTTTCGTAGTAGTGCACAAAAGAGAGTGCTCTCGAGAGAATAAAAAATTTCCCTACCCTGCGAATTTCTGCCACTAAAATTTCTGTGGACAGAAATCGTGCACAGCCAAAACAAATACAACAACTGTCAAACAGACGTTTTTCCAATCGTTGCGTTGCTGCGAATGTTTTGTTCAAGGCGTTTCTTTACTTTTAAGACGACTACGCTCTTTCAGAGAGTTTCTGAGAGAATTTTACAACCACTTCTTAAAATATGACAGATTGTGAATTTCTGTGCACAAAGTAAAGAAACAGACTTATTGAATCTGTTGTCGAAAATCAGAAATATTAACGAACACATCCCAAAGACTGCCAACCTCTGGGTTCCAAAAAAGAAATTTACCAACCATCCCTGTTGTTCACTTAGCTAACTGAGTTATTTTTGTTCACTTACGCTCCTTTCACATTACACGATTTCGCTCGTGCGGGAAAAAATCGCCCGATTCTTAATCGTGGTTTTGCTACTTTCACATTGAACGATAAAAATCGTACATTTTTATCAGTTCATCGGAACATTTGGTCTGGTCTGGATGAAAACCGTACGACTAAAGACCGTCTAGTGTGAAAGCGTGCATTTGGTCACGTAGGCCACTGAGCTAGAGGACGATACGGTAGCCGTGCGGTTCTAGTAGTACTGGACGACTGCAACACGATTACAAAACGTGCCCGTGTTCTAATCGTGCAATGTGAAAGGTCTCGTACTCTTCAACAGTCGATCAAGAAAAATTGCCCGGGCGATTTTTTCCCGCACGAGCGAAATCGTGTAATGTGAAAGGAGCGTTACGCTATTCACTTAGGAGTTGTTGTTTTTCCATGAGCGATGTTTTGCTTAAGTGAATATAAGTGAATATAGAATCCCAATAAAACTCGGCTATAGAAATTCAGCTTTCGTAAAAGTCTTTCAAAACAATAGCTCAACATTATATAGGAAGGCATTCCAAAATTGCAATCTTCACTGAATTGAAGTCTCGTAAGTCTCGTAATATCCGGCTTAGGACACGTTGTAATAAATAAATCTTTAAGGCTCGCTCAAATCAAAACCATTTTTCAGTTGCGGCACCGACAAGTTCTGAAGTGAAAAGAACAAAGCCGCGTTTTTAAACAAAATTCTGAAGCGATTCTGTCGCTGAAACACCTGGGAAATTGCTTTGGTTTGGCAAAAACTTAGGGCGACAAAATATATATGTGGCGGTATTGGCAGAATATAGAACCCGATAGTAACCTGTAAGGCATTGCAGTTTTTAAGAATCCGAATTCGTTAATAAATTCCAACAATCCATTGATAGATCAGACGTTCAAGAGCTATTGACGATTAAAAACAACTCTTAGAAACTGCGAATTGTAAACGAGCACACTTGAAAAATAACCTCAATTTCTTCCTCGTTAGGTAAAAAACGCTCAAGTCGATACAGGATTCTGGAGCCCTTTTTGATACCTATAATGAAATCGGAACAATGAATGACAAATGGCGCAGCACTTTAAAGATGTGGTTAATACAACAGGTAACAAAAAAAAAGGAAAACGAAAAACAATAAAATGTGTGTCTGTGTTAAAGAAGCAATGCTTCGGAAGATAGTAATCAAAAAATCAACAAACTATTCTCGATTCTATCAAAAAAAAAACTCCAATTCTTTTCTCAAAAGAACCAAAAAAAACATCCAATCAGTTAAACGACAACAGCAGGTACGAGTTTATTGTTTTCTATTATCTTGTTCTTCACTCCTCTTGTTTGCTGCGTATCAAGAATCAAGAATCAAGATACCATCTGTACTACATGGGATGTAAATTTTTCATTCCGCATTGAACAACTTGTGACACGACACATGAAATCACCATGTTCCATCTTCCTAAAACAAATTGAGACATTTTCTGGGCTAACGTAGTTTCTAGATTGGGGATGATAGATAAGATACATCGATTGATCTCCAACACCATCCTGCATCTCATTAATAAAACCATTGACATCACCAACAATTCTGAGACTGTGTCATAGTCTTCCGAATTCAGTGCAAGGATGCCATTAAAAATCCGTCGATTCGAATCGAAATCTATTCAAGTGCTAGTACATTTCGAATACATTTGTTAACATGAATGGGAAAGACTAAATTAACGAGTTGCACATTCAAGTCGTTTAATCGTTTGTGTATACAAAATTTTAATAACTTCAAAGATGAAACAGATACTTTCGTCGTTCCACACAATATGCGGATGAATCTAAATGTGCAATCTTCGTCGGTTTATGATCGTTATAGACTTAGGAATGCAAAAAAGATCCATGCAAGGCACTTTTGTGTTCTTTTTTGTGTGTTGGTTACTTAAAAATAGAATTGCGATATTTTTGTTTGGATAGAATCATTCTCTTTTTTTTGCATTAGCAACGGCATTGGTTTAGAAGATGGTTTCTATTGAGATGCGAATGGAAAAGAGTATATAAATAGTTTCAACTCAATTGCAATTTTCAGAAAAATAAAAATAATAAGTAGACATTTATGACTTTAGGAATTTTCTTTGACGTCCAGCTTTTGAACTGCGAATGGTTGAAGGCAAAACCAATGTGGGTAAGCGTAGATAAGCGTGTTTCATTGTTGAAATAGTAGTTTTTATTGATTAGACGCTAATGGTTGAAAATTACTATTTTTTCAAAAAGGGATATGAGGCTTGAGGTAAGAAGAAAATGTAGTTCTTGATTGACAGACTACTTTAAATTCTAGTTTATCAAATTAAAATGTAGATAGCAAAATTTTGGTAGGTACGTATGTTGTGAAAAGTTTTCGAATCAGTCTATAGACTCTACCAAAATAAACTCTTCTTAGCAATAGCCGATAGATAAATAAATAAAAATAAATGAATAGGATGACAGAGCTCAAGAGCCTTAGAGCCTATCGCATTTCTCTCAACCATATGTTGCGGGAGATGGAGGGGACCTGCAGTTTTTTTGCTGATTCCGAACTGAGAGAAAGGTCTTTTCTTGACAGTTTACTTACTCTTGAAAGGCTTGCCAAACACTTTCGAAAGGTTTTTGGGATTCGACATTCGAGCGTCGAGCTCACACTTAATAAGCAGACATACTAATCACAACGCGACATGCACCATAATAACCGTTAAGTAACCAACCACAAAGGCTATAGAAATTCTGTATAAAAATACAGTTTAGTATACAGGTTGTCCCGTACTTCGTGTATTATCCTTTGGGGTGTGATTCTTGGTCATATTCCAAGACAAAAAATGTGATACAGTAAAGCTCGATTCTCAACTTTGACATCACTTTTTGACAATTTAAAAAAAGGCTAGCTTTGGTGTACCCTGACCTATGTTAAATTCGATATATCTGTCAATACTAATGATAGAGACCTAATCTTAGACTTAATTTTTTGTAAAAATAACAATCTTTAAGACTGTATTTAAGTTTAGCTTCCACAGGTTTAGGGTTGCCAGATTTTCAATTTTGAGTGGTGTTCAAATTTTCTTACTGAAACAAAGTTTTTACTTTGAGACATTTTTTTGCAAAAATTGCCTGATAAACATAAAGTTTCTTTATTTTTTACAGATGAACAAAGCAATAATAAAAAAAAACTCAATAATAAGTGCACTCAAAAACCCTAACATTTTATGATATTTGAAAAAATACAAAAAGGGGAAAATTAAAAAAGAAAAAAAAAGATTTTTAAATTTGAGGTTTGTTTGAATAAAACAATAATATGGGCACTTTTAGTAGTTTTTTAAGTATTTTATACAAATACAATTATAACAAGTGCTCAAAGGCATAATATTAATGAAAGTAATTTGATCCATTTTCATTTAAAAACATGAAAAATACTGGCCCAATGACAGATTCCTGAGGCATCCCACTTATCACAGACAATTTTTGTAATGAAAATTGCCAGAAGTAACTCTTTGACATGGTTCAAACATCGTTGATTGTCGGAAGCAGCACTGTCTTTTTGGAGTTGTATTTCATAACAACGAGTCCACGGACGGAGATTATTTAATCGAGAAATATTTCAACCAACCATGAAACCATGAATTTCTTAATGTAGTCGTGCTATTTCCAGTAGTTGTTGGAACATGAGCGATCCTACTTTAAATTTTTTTTTTTTTTATTTTGATGTCGATGCTTTACATCTAATTTGACGGGTGTTGTTTTCTGTTTTCGCTTTTCGATGTAAAGTTGTAGTTTTTTTGTTATGACAGGGAAAGCAAACCAAGGCGTTTCTTGTAGCAGCCGAAACAAACTGAAATTGACTGCCAACTGAGCCCAGAAAGAAGCAATTGTTATTCACATCTAGGTTTCAAGGGCTCGTCTTGAGGGCCTTGAAGCAGGAAGGAAACATTAAAAAGAGCCCCAAAGCCTAAAGCATTTCTCACCACCATGCCCTGTGAGGGAATGGACGGAAATTTCAATTTTCTGCCGGCAGCGATTTTCATAGCAATGAATTTACTATCGGAGGACTTGCCAATTCCTCGTAAAACGCGATACACATGGAAAAACATTTTTGACTCAGTTGGGATTCGAACCACGAACCTTTGCGTTGACAGCAGGCATGCTACGGGTACCATACCGGAATTCTCCCATACGCCACCAAAAAAAATTAAAAAAGCGTAATCTTATGCAGCCCAAGAACCAACAAATTCGATTTTGGACGAGTGCTCTTCAGTTTTACACTTTTAGTCGGTTGTGGTCTTCTTCCAATTGATTGCGCAACCTGAGATGAGGTGCACTACAAAACATCTTTTTATATTAGAATGCACAAAATCTGCTCGCCGCTAGATGGCATTAAATTTCAGACAAAATAAAAAACGGCTTTGATCTTTAATATCTAGCTTAATTTTATACTCAGAATACTTTATAAGAAAACAAATTGTTCATTGTTTTACCTGCTACAATTTTGTTCTTTATGAAATTTTCGATAAAACGTATAGTTTTTGAGATATTTGCAAAAAACAGATGAAAAACGTGAAAAACTGCGAATTTTCAATTGCCAATAACTTGAAAAGTATTGGATTTTTTGAAAAACTTTATATTTGATTTTTTGCTTAAAATTCGGCCTTCTATCGATGTACGAGGTAATTTTGAAAAAAAAAAAAAAAAACTTTGCTCCCGAAAAGAGGTGGCAACCACCCCCAAGGTGGTGGCAGTGTTCAAATCATTTTCACTTTTGAAGTTAAGGGTAAGATGAGCCTAATTCCAAAATTTCATGCAAATCGGTTCACAGTGAAAAAATTCGGAGGTAAGAGGGTAAGACCGTATTTTTCGCTTCAATGACTGCACTATAAATGCTTTCAATAAACCTTCAAGCAGACGCGTTGCGTTGATATCCATCCGCTCTACATGACTCAACCTTCGCATTGTAGCGACGCGTACTCTTCTAGCTATGCCTGTGTCACTGTTGAATCTTCTTCTCCACACATTCTCCTCACATACGGATTAAAGTTTTATAGACAGCACCGTTAGGCAAATGAATCCATTCAACGTATTCAACTCACAGTGAGTTCTTTCCGAAAGCGCAATAGTATCCCGGGGGATTCTTTTTTCCTATGGGATTCGGGGATACATATTTTTTAAAAAGGATAAATTTTTTTAACAATCATTTGAACTCAAAGAATGTTGAGTTTATTAAAACAACAATAAACGAAAATTAAATATCTAATTAAAATTGTTTTTGTTTAATAATTATACTCACTCAAAAAATGTTTTGAGTAATTATTATTTATCAAATCTGTTCAAAACACCGGTGTAAGCAAGTATTTGTCAGCACGTTACATCGTGTGAACGGCCAACTAATTTATTTTGCTGAATGCATTCATTCCAAAAATGTTCGTTGGACAAAAAAGGAAAAGTTTGGACACCCCCTTAAATATTTAAAAGTACATAATGTGCATAAAATTATTTGTTCTTGAAAGGGATACATTTATTTTCAAAAGGACTCTTTTCTTAACACGGTAACACTGATAAAGAGGCAGGAGAAATCAAACAAAATGAGAACAAACATAGCTGCCTGGAGAGTGGAATCTCTCATCCACAAACTGCATATATTCTTATTATAGTAAGTGGGGTATCCGGATCAACTCAGCTAAATTAGAGCTCGTCTGCTTCAGAAGGCCTGGAGTTCAAAGAGGCTGTCGTACTGCTGGTAGCTGCAGAGCCAAATCCATTACTCTACCTGATGGAACCAGACTGCCTGCCCAAAGAAACGCGAAGTATATAAGCATCAATTTTAACGAGTTGCTTAGATTCAACCCGCACTCACGCGCTGTACTGAAGAAGGCCAACTTCACCTTCCACCGACTGTACCCTTTACTGAGGAGAAGGACATGACTAAGTCACCCAACAAAACTACTAATCAACTCATCTACTCATCTACTCAACATAATATTAAGTTATTATTTTTTATTCTAGACAATGTATTGGGTTAGGCCCCCTATATGCCAACATTCCTGCATTATTATTTTTTTAATTATCTAGTATAGTATCAATTGTACATATATAACGTTCAATAAAAAATAATTATAATTAGAACAAAATGAGTCCTCTGTGATTATCTTTATGGTCATTGTTATGAAGAACTGCCTCTACAACAGCCACTATCCAAAAGTAGTAGTAGACAAAAGCGAAGATAATTGCTACTCACAAAAATGGAAACCAAAACGTTGTGTCTGGTTGCAGACCCATATCACTACTCATCATCGTCAGCAAAATTCTGGAGGATCCGGTTCTTCGAAGGTTCAAGATATTCTTCAATTCGACAACAGCACTATTCCGAATATGCAGTTTGGATTCCGGGAGAAGCACTATACTCTTCATCCACTCATGAAGTAAAAAGGGATGTTTTAAGGAAGCTCAACAACAGTGTTTTGTTTTTTGGACGTTGAGAAAGCATTCGGACATATCCATAATTTGACCATTTCACGCTTTCCTGGTACATTGATAAAAATTTTATTTCATTTTCTCCATTCCACTTCAACAAACTAATGCGTTTCAACCCGCATGCCACTGCAGTTGGTAGGAATGCAAAGTATACTTTCCATCGCGTCCATCCGCTGGTGCGCAAAGAAGAGTACTAGGCCAAAAAACAAAACTACTCGTGTATGAGCAGCTGATACGACCTATCTTCTTCACGTACTACTTCCATGACTGGTCCACAATATCCAAGACTGGAATGCAAAAACTCGCTTTGTTCGAGAGGAAGGTTCTGCGCATCTGCCGAGGACTTGGCTACGATCCGATACGCAGAAAAACCGTCAGCAATAGAAAACTCTATGAAGAAGCGAGGATCATCCCTATAGAGAAGTACGTGGTTCAATCTGGTAGACACCTACTGGAAAAAACCCGGCCAACCATCCAAACTCCTCAGTAAGAAGGAGAGCAGAAGAAAATAGAGACCCGGATTCGAGATACACCGATGCGATGACCCTAATGGGCACCTACCTACCCATTCAACACCGATGAAGCAATGACCTTCTACAGGACCTCCTCAATCAAAAATAACGCCAAGGACGACAGGAAATTTAACACTCCAACAGTTATAAAATACAATTACATTTTTTATACTTTAGGAGCCTGCAGCGACTAGGACCTAGGAGAGGTACAGGTGAGCCTAATAGTGTTGAGTATTATCTCGCTTTAAATTTAGTGTCCAATGCTACCTCAGAACAAAACCACTAATCAACATTCTAGTCTCATTTCAGGAATCACCACACCAGACGAGAGTTGGGATTCGAAGCTAAACTGTGTAACACAACACACATCGCACTTAAATTCAGACGAAAGGGCACCAGAAACCCAGAACCGTCATCATCTCACCCCTTTCACCCGAACCAAATCGAAAGGCTGAAAATTATCGCAGTACCCTTCGAGTATCAAGGTCCAGACCTAGATCGCTGACTTGTCATCATCTCAAAACTAAGTCACACAAAACCGAGAATTATCTCCAGTCTAGCCAGACGTAAGAGTCGAACCTTTTCTCAGCGGAAGAGGCTTCGCTAGAATCTACCAGGGGCCGAATTACGGGACACGTGATCGAGTAATACGTGACTGAATTATGTGTTTTTGACATTTCTTCTCAAGTTGCGTCGAGCACTTAAGTACCATTCGATATTTTTTCATCAGTGTTTGAGCGAGTTGACGTCGATAAATGAACAGCAAACTAATGTTGTGTAATATAGACCGAATTTTGAAAGCAAAAAAGTACTCACTCACTCGAATGCGGTAATTCGACCGCAGATCTAACCAGTACACCGGAATGATTTACTGAATTATACCTATATGAATATCACTATGAATTTGTAATGCCCATTCCTGGGAAAACCATCGGAATAAGAATAACTTCAACAAACTAAAGTATTGCTGCTCCCTTAGTAGGCCTTGGATCCGAAGAGCTTACCTCAACATTCAATGAAAAGCTCACTAAGCCCAATTTTTGCATCCGTGTTTCACCACTTATTGAGTGTGAAAACTGAGTTTCATATTCTACATCAGATGTTTCCTTTAAGACATTTCCTCTAACGACTTTTATCTAAGTTTTTGAATAAGAGACTTCATGACCTGTTCTAAAATGAACCAAACCAAGGATCCTGCAAATAACTTGCAATGACCAAATTCTATCCTAGTTATCCTATGAGATATGCACACATAAGAAAACAAATATAATTCGCAACTTCATAAAACGTAACCGATACCCCAATTCTGGAATTGAAACACACTCCAATCCTTTGAATATAAGCTACAAAAATATTACGCAACAAGCCAACAGTTCATTGCTTTGTAACAAAAATAAACTTTTCTTTTGCGCAAACAATTCATGAAATATAAAAGGTTTCAATTTCTCTTTCCCACAACAAATCGACAACAAATTGCAAAACCCTCTGTTGACATTGAGTTCGAGTCGAGGTGTAGGTATTATTTATTGAAATCTATTTTGGTTCAAATCCATTCGGCCGTGCAAAGTTCTTTGACTGCACATTCAACCGAGCACAGTGGTGTCGTTGGGTTGTTATTTCATATTATTTGTTTAGCGGGTTAGTACATACAGGGTGTGTTGGCCTAACATGGCCAATACTACAGAGGGCGACAAAAAGGGTCTACGTCACGAATTGAATTTATAAAAAAAGATATTTTTTGTTTGAAAGGCTTGCACGAGGAAGCCGACCGACCGACGAGGTCCACAGATGGAAAATCAAATATAGGTACCTTCGAGAAACAAATGTGAACCACTTATTGGAGGGAACTTATCCTGGGAGCTCGCTTGGAGTGAGCCCTTTCAATTTCGTTTTGAAATTCTCTCCATCTTCAGGCCACCACAACGATGTTTTGAGTATAAAAGTGAAAAAAAAAAAACAAAACAAAACTAAAACAAAAACCAAAAGCAAAGGACCGAGATTTTGCAACAAGACTTGCGTTTTTTATTTGAATTCTAAAGAATTTCAGTTTGTTTTGCTGGCTGTGACCAGAATGCGATTGGCTAAGTGGCCGTTTTGTTTATCATTTGAATTATAGGTTGGAAAAAGGTACAAACTCATATAGGAGTATACCTATGTAGGTATATCCATGTGGAAGCAGATATGAATGGCTAAACAACATAAACAGACAGGGTCAGACGGTATTACGTCTGGACTGTGAGTTCCATTTAAATTGTTTTGGTTGTTTTTTTTTAGTTCGGAGAATTGTATACTCATAACTTTGCTGCATCGTACCACGGCGTTGTTTTTGCACATATTTTTAGATAGTAATAACATTAATTTTGTCTGGTTTAAATGACCGGACTTCCATGCCAGGTCAGGGATGCAAGCGTTGGATGATGTTCTTTATGTTCGAAGTTTTCGTCTTCGCCAAACTTTGTTCTTCCCGTGATAAGAAGGTATAAATAAAGGCAATTTTAACTTTGGCATCATTAGAAAAAAAAAAACACCTGTTCACAAAAGTGTTTCTATGCGAACGATTGTTGTTTATGTCCAAAGATCAGAATCTGGCCGCACCTTGGTAACCGGTGACGTCAAAAACCAACAGGGAAAGCCTTTCAATGCAAGTGAGGGTATGGGAATAGAGATATAGTGGAGATGATTACTAAGCGAACATATCCAAGAAGAGGGTTACTGGCACTGAGCATTTACCGGGACATTTATTTGCGCAAAGAGATCATTAAAGCGCCAGGGCCTCTATGACAAAAAATATTGTTTCGAAACACAAACAAGCGTTGGATACCAAACAAATGCAACAGGGACGTTGACTTTTAGATTGTCTCGATTTGTATCAGAACATGATCAATGAAGAGGGCTTACAAGCTTTTGACGATTCCGAACGGAGTAGTGAGAAAGCGGTTCGCATGGAAGTGAAATTACAGTCGAAGGACTTGCCAATTCTTCGGGAAAGGCGATACTAGTAGAATAGAAATTGGACCAGTAGAAAAGAAGCTAGGATTCGAGTTTTGAACTCCGGCAGACATACACACTACTGACTCATGGGCACAATTGAACGGGTATAGATGAACAAACATGTGGAGAGTCAACACAAGTATAAGATCCTCAGGAAGAGTAAGCGGATTGTTGATTGCGATTATAAAGGTATTACAACTCACCTAACACTAAAAGTGAGCAACTGCCCACATTCTGAATTAGAGCTTTACTAAAAAACAACCCTCTCAAGGAGAAAGGCGACTGACCTTCCCAGAGAAGAGTTCTACAATATTGTCTAGGAGCAGGAGGAATGTGAAAATTAGTGGATGTAAGGAAACGAGACTCTTCTTAGCAACTTTAACGGAAAAATCGAAGGCATTATTGCTTCGATAGTGGAAAGTTGCAGCATCAATGACTGCAACTATTATTTTAACTATATACCTATTGCTTTTGGTGATGCGTTACGTCTGCATAACAAGGACCAAATTTTCACCACATCTCAATCTCAATACCTATATGTGCTGCTTTTTAGATAAACGAACTAAATAGTAGGCAAGTCTTAAATGCTTTTGACGTTCGCCTAATCCAAATCATATATGTACCTAATCAAAACACAAGTCACCAGTAGTTTAAGTATGAATCCACGACCCTCCAAAAGGCCAAGGGTATTAGTTTCGGAGTAAAAAACTTAATGTCATATATAATCACTACTGTATGAAACTTAGAGAACCGTTACCGTCTGCGTCGCACTTTGCATTCTAACAGTACCAAGGGCAAGAACCCAGTGGGTACAACAAAACCCGCCTGGTTCCATAAGGAGTGCAGAGTGCCGGATATCTCACACATCATAGAGCGCGGTAGTCTATCACACTGCAGGCTACAAATAAAGCTGCTGAGTACGCAGCCTTTAAGCTAAAGAAATGCGTAACAACGACTTTCCATCTCCATTAACAAAAAGGGAGAAAGAGAGATGGAAAGAAAGAGACAAAAGGAGAGAGAGAGAGGGGGGATGGTGGATGAAGGGAGATATAAAGAAGGAGGAGATTGACAGAGAGAGATATATAAAGAAAGAGAGAGAGAGAGAGAGAGAGAGAGAGAGAGAGAGAGAGAGAGAGAGAGAGAGAGAGAGAGAGAGAGAGAGAGAGAGAGAGAGAGAGATAGAGAGAGAGAGAGAGAGAGAGAGAGAGAGAGAGAGAGAGAGAGAGAGAGAGAGAGAGAGAGAGCGAGAGAGAGAGAGAGAGCGAGAGAGAGAGAGAGAGAGAGAGAGAGAGAGGGGGGATTGAGAGAGAGAGATTGTTTTAAGGAAAACTTCGAAGGAAACTTGCTGCGATGAACATGGAAATGTTGTAGTAAGTGAACAAACGGTGCCGAGAATATAAAAAGATGCTGTCTTGGCAATAATGCTGAGGACAATACTCACGTCCACCCTTACAAAAATAAGTTCAAAAGGCAATATAAGGACTTATGCCTTACAAAGTGAATGCCTACACGGCTACGCTCCTCCGAGTATCTTTAGCTAGAGTTGGTAAAATGCATACTCGTTTGTAAAATTTTAATGAAGAATGTAACCTTAAGTACCATTGAATGCCAAATCTACAAGAGATAACGTGACCTCTATACTCAATGTCTATATCAAATCAATCTAAGCTACATTCAGCGATCGAAGACTTTGTGCGTCTGGTCCAGCGTCCAGCTTTCATAAGCGGTTCACAATGTTGGCCAGTGTAGACAAAGTATTGGAGTTAGGTAATAGTTGACGGCAGCTGAGATGAACATGCTTCGGAAGACAGAAACAGCAACAAAGCTTGAAAGAATCAAAAGAACGACTATCATACCGGTTCAGTGGTATAGTGATTAGCATTTCTGCCTATTACATGGGAAGGTTCGTTATTCGAATCCCAGAAACATAAAAAAAACGTTTTTCACGGGGATCGCCTTTTAAGAGGAATTGGCAAGCCCCTGAAATACGTTAGGCTTCGAGGTTTCCATAGTTTCATTAAGCTACTCCATTTGTTTTTCTCTGCGTTCACAGCTACGAGGAAAGGTAGACAAGCTGAAAGTAAGTCTCAGACATTCAACATTCTAAAAGGCTTGTCAACATTTTCCTAAGTCAACTCGGTGTACGGTACGGTTTTTGAATTGACGATGGCGCCCAACGCGAAGCTTTTCAGTTCAGAAAGTTAAGCCTTCTTTTTCAATTTTAATTAGCTTCCATTGCAATTCGAACACTCCTGACCAACTATTGCAATTCTATATCTCTGCAGAAATAAAAACAACACCCATTTTCACAAAGTCAATCGAGTTACTTTATTGTCCTTAGCTTTCTCCAATGTTCTTGTTAGAGATATCTTGAGGTGTGTCCACACTATATAGAGCGGCACCACTTGACACATGCCGATCGGCAATGCCAAATTAGTGTGGACGTCCCGATCGGCTTTTCTTCTTACCGAAAATCGTCCTGAATACTAACTGATTGTCGACACATAGTAGACCCATCTTTACAGATCCATTTGGATTGCATGTATTTTGGTTTCGTCCGAACTCCTTGTATTTTTTGGAAAAATAAATTGGGTGGCGCAACAGAGCGAGAAGCCCCTGGGCCTATCGCATTTCTCACAACCATGCCTTGTGAGGGAATAGAAGGGACCTACAATTGTCTGCTGATTCCGAACGGCTAATCGAGAAAATGCTTTTCATGACAATGAATTTATTAACAGAGGATTTGCCAATTCCTCGCGGAAGGCGATACCCGCGAAAAAACATTTTTGCCTCTGTTGGGATTCGAACCAAGAGCCTCTAGTTAACAGGCACACATGCTACCCATCACGCTGCGGGTACTACCTTTTCGAAAGCGCAACAATTTTTCGATATTCTTAGTCCTTGTCACTTTCATTAGGTCCGATAGATCGAGCCACGAAATTTGCGTCACTAGACATGACATAAGAGCACGATCCGACATCACACTCAAACGCAGATCTTAAATGCGTTCATAACACATTCGTGAAAGGATTTTTGATAAGCGTTACTAATCACTACAAAGTCAGCACCGCCTCGAACATTCTTTTATTCCCAGCTGCAGGATAATTTTTTGGTAAAACAAATTAAATTTCAAGTTCCTTAAAAACCAACAAATTAAAAATGTCTTCTTGTTTAATTTGGGGTATTTTTCATCAAAACGTTTACCTTTCCACATCAATCTCTTCCGTCAAGGCTTTACAAACAAACCACAAACAAGCTACTTGTTTAAAACCCTGCACTCTTTTTTTTAACGCGCAAACCTTTTGTGGCCTAAACGACTTTCTTATTTCATTCCTTTCATACCAACGTTATTGGCAAATAAATCACACTGTTGGTCGGTAATTAACACTCTGCCAGCACCTGGTATTTAGGCACATCACATAAAAAAGCGAAGAGAATACTCCTCAAAGCCACTGGCACATGAGATGGTGGAGCTCAAAATCAACTCCGAACCAAAGCACTTATCAGATGCAAAAGAAAAAAGTTTTCTCTCAGATCTCGTCCGAAATTACATTATTGCGAAATTCCTTGCTACCAATTTGCAATAAAAAGAAAAAACTGCGAATGCATATCGATCGAGCAAGTAACACAAAAAAAAAAAAAACAACTCCTTGCATGCCGAATTGGCATTTTTATTTGTATGAGCGATATGTACTTATCCAGTTCGCAGTCTGGACCACTTTCTGCTTCTCTGTGCCGGCAATTACGTTATACGCGCTCCATTTAGATAACACGACTTAGATGAACTGAGACGCTGTCTGATTAGACTGAGCTCTGAGCGCATGTGATGATGACTTTTTCACTTTGGCGCTCGCATAGCATGTTCTATATTCTAGTAGTTGGCTATTGCAACGAAGATGCAATTGAAGGTAGAGATAAGTATCTATAGAGACGTTGCCAATGGCACTGTTGGTCTAATGACGCACTTCACCCAGTCATAGTTGTTGCATTGCAACACTCTCTGTCAATGGCCTCAAAGTTTCATTTTTATCAGTCTTCGATAGGCTCTGTCTATAGTATAATTTTCGTTTGGTATTCTACGATTGCGTGTTCTAAGAACAGTCGTCTTTGTTGAAGTGCAATGTAGTTGTAGTTAGAAACCATTTTTATTGAGTCAGTTTTTCCGATAGTACACTACTTATTCAGTATCAATGAGTTGTGATCGCTTCCGATGTGGGACCTTACCAAGTAGGTACTAGAAACTCTGTATAATTAAGTTGAAAGTTAATGATATTTCTTTAAACAAAAATGGGTCAAATTGATTGGGAGTAATTTAAGTTTTACACAGATTCAGAAAGAGAGAGTGAACTGGATGGATACTGATGGATCGATATGGATGCATTGGTTCTTCGTTAATTTTTGGTGGTTATAGTGTAATTTCTTTAAATTGTTATAGTTCTTTTTTTTTAATGATTTATGTGATCTGGTTTTAAGTGCAGGGCGATTATAGTTGTTAGGCCAAGTGGGATCAAATATAGGTCATTGCGGAATTACTCTCAATATCATTGAAGATAGTGTTTTATGATCGATGGTATATGCGCTTAAGGATTTTAGTTACAAGACTATAGAGAAGTTAATTGATAAACTAACTTATAAAAGTGACACTTATGCTGGTTCAGTTATTGTTAAATTGAAGAACAAGAAATACAACGACAGAAAGTCTTAAATAGAAATATCGATGTTTCTTATGCCTGTTTCTTTATTTTTTTTTTTTACTTATCTTTTGATTGGCAGACTTTATTGCAAGAATCTGCTTAATGGTGCAGAGTGCTATTAAATTAGAGGGTGCAAATCGAAGACTGTATTCATTTTCATTCCCGCATTATTTAAATCTCAGCTGAAAGCCCATTGAACTCTCCGTTGCAGTTTAAAATTCAAAGGGGTGTTCATCAAGTCGTTTCTTTCCGCTCGAAATCTTGACAGAGATTCACAATACTCATGTTTTTCATCTTCGTTCCATGCGTACAGTCGAGAGTTTGAGACTAAATTCGTCATCAGCAAGCGTTTGCTAACTGACTGAAATTTTACTGAGATTGATGACATGGTTTTGGACATTTGGATCTCTGGTTCAAGCAAGATGGCTCGCCACTCCAAACAATCCATTTCACCGATGGATTCTTTTGCGTACAAACTTCGGAGATCGTGTTATCATCAGCCGTCTTTGATGCGATCTGATCCCTTTGTACCTTTTTTTATTTTGGGTAACTGCGAGGGATCGATGTTATCCTAAAAATTGAAAGGTAATTAAAGCATTTGGTAGTATGTCATCAATAACGTGTCGAATATTCTCTTTCAGGCTTCAATAGTCACTGAGTTATCTGCGTTGACATTCGAACGTTTGTGAAACCTCACAAAAAATAGACCAGCGGAAGCGGTGTTAAATCGACCAATCATGGAGATATCTCACAAATTTAAAACTCGAAATTATGTTAAAATCGCCGGCAACAGCGATTTCTTTTCGAGACAAATCGAGCCCTTCTCGCCATTTTATCGTAAGTGACAAAAAGAAGTTTTTACAGGAAGACGTTTTATTGGTTTTTTATATCATAATATATAGTCAGTCGATTACGATAAAATTTATTTTCGCAACAGTTTCAACGTAAAACAGGAAATTGCGAAACAATGTAAAATTTGGAATACACAATTCAAAAAAATTATTTTGTTAAAAATATCGCTTACGATGATTTTGTGGGAAGGACTCAAAACTATCGAACATACGCAGTGCCCAGTAGTCATGCCGACTTCATCTCATCGACGATGAAATACGGCCAAACGGAGTATGAATCAAGTGACATCTGTAAGAAAAACAAACTTCGGAAAAAGTAGGTATTGCCAGGTTGAAAACCACACGTCTAAAAAACACCCTTTAACATTGCCAAGCTGTAAGCAACAACTTTTGCTAAAAGAACATTAATAAACGCTTCTTAATGCAGTTGTTCGCGAAAAAAAAACTTTTTTCATTGCTAAAAGCAGCTGTTTCTGTATAAAAATAACTTTTTTCCTTGACAAACGCGGTCATTTTTGTTTTAATCCGCTTGGAATCGATCCAGCAGCTCTGTTCTGCCGCTACGCACCGGTGATCGTTTTGACCTTTTCGAGGTAATCGATGTGAATACCACATGCCATTCCAAAAAGCTGTCGCTACGAATTTGATTACTGACAAGCCCGCGTTTGCCTTACTCGGCTTCTTCCCGAAAGAAGTTCACCCTTTTAAACGTGAATTAGTTCCTGGTCAAAGTCATACATGATTACTAAACGGTGCGGCTCAAAAACTCTGTAAACGAACGAACTCTGTTTAGAACGTCGCCAAGCACACTTTTTAAACTGTCAAACGAATGCGTTTTTAGATTTTAAAAATCAATGATTTTGGTTTCCCAAACAAAATTCAATGATTAATTTGACTAAAATCATTTAATCGCGGTAAGTCCGCTAATTGTCTTATTTTAAAAATGAAGGCGTTTTTGGTCGATTGTCAGGGAACGTGGCACGAATCATGAGGAAAGTACTTTGATGTTCAAGTATTTAGGAACGAGTAAAATCAAAATCACTGAAACATGTGATTAGCCTCAGGCCTCGCAAATAAAAACGGTTAGGTACTTTTGAGGCTATCATAACAGGGTAAACGGTATTTAAAATAATACATAACAAATAATAATTTTTCTTTTTTTATTGAGCGCTAACACATCAAATGAACTCAGGTTTAAAAAGTCCTCAACCTCTTTATATTACAATTTTATTTTTTTTTAGGCATTGTAGCCTACAGAAAAATAGTTACTGCATTTTTAGTTCTAAAATATTTTATAACTTACTTACTATTTAGAAAAATGATAGCAAAAGTCACTCACCTGAAACGAAAAGAGAACAAATTTTTAAATCACAATGTGTATAAGAAATTTGATATATTTTTGCATAAAAAAACTTTGATTCAACACACGCACCCTCAGATTGAAAAATAAATGACTTAATTTATATTTAAATCCATATCTGGAGAATAGAAAATTATAAAATCTTATGAAATGAAAAGATTACTTAAGTAACATTAAAATAATTCATTAAAGAGCTGATTTAAAGTAAATTCAAAAAAAAAAAAAAAAAAATTGGCCAAATATTACTCGTCCCACCCGTTGCAAAAGTACTGTCCCACACGTCACAAGCATTGATAAGCATATTCTTTTTGTTTTACGGGATATTTGCGTAAATTATACCTAATCTGTACAATATTATTAACCATATAAAATTAGGTTCTTAAACTAAAGCTTCATAGTTTCTTGCCTATTTAAGTAAACTCGCAAAGGAGATGTAATTTGATGTCCTACCCGTCACACTTTTTATACCATCAATTTCTCATAATAATAATAATATTTTCATACCTTTTTCGATGATACAGTATGGAATGATTATTCAAGTATTCAAAAATGTCATTTGACAGAAATGAAACAAAGTGTAGGCGAAAAATGAGTATAAATGTCCCACCCATCACAATGGAATGACCCCTAACTCAAAATGCCTGTAATTTTTAATTTCGCAGTAAACTGACCTGATGTACTTTTACGAATGACTACTTTATTGCTCACTTCTCACAAATGCATTTTTTATGTCATTTTCATTCTTAGGACTCGGCCACGTACTGATCGGCAAAGCGACAGAGCAGCAAAATAAGAACAAAATTGAAAGCTCAATGGAAGAAAAATTTCGAGTTAGGTCACTTTCATTTTGAGGTTGCGAACAGACGAAACCCGATTTGTAAACACGCTAAAGCAACACTTAACGGTGGTAAGTATGTAATTCAAAGAATCTTTAGCTATTGATTGATTGAGTTCCGTTTTTTCTTCATTCCAACAGACAAATGAGACAACTTTTTTTTCGTCTGGACCGCAAGAAAACTACTGGTGCAGGCGGTTGGCTTTTATTTTTCCCTTTTCAAGACTATTTCACCTTTCCTTTTTGTTCTAAGACTTGACCCTTGAGGCCCCGACCCATAGAATCCGTTGCGTCCGTTCGCTGCCGGATTCAACTGACAGCTCGAATAAATACACACGATCATATGAGAGGTGACCCATAAGCATCGGATGCAACGGACGCAACGGAAAAAGTAGCCCAACTTTTAACTTTTGCGTCCGGCAGAACTGATGACATGCGCAGTCAGAACCAATTTGAAGTTTTCTCTTCACACCGCAACGGATTCTATGGGTCACCCCAATCCGTTGTGTCCGGTTAAACTCACTACTGTCAGTTGAATCCGGCAGCGAACGGACGCAACGAATTCTATGGGTCAGGGCCTTTAAACGAATTTTATAATGATTTTTAATGGATTTTTGGTGACATTTGTGCTTAGTTTCACATAATTTTTTTTTATTTGTTTCTTCCAACGTTTCTGGAGTTCTATCTGATTTCTTCACGAGCTATTGTTTTATTAAATTAAAAACGGTGTTTTGCATAGTGTGCGACAAAAGACCAGAATGGGTTGGGTAGAGACAAGATAAAAATTTTTGTGGGGGACGTCTATTTTCCTCCTTTTAGGCAAAACGGCCGATTTTAGAAAAAAGAAAATAGTGCTACAGTGTTTTTCAAGGCAAATACCTTTTAATTAACTGGTAAATTCAAGTTCTTTTGGAGATTTTTTTTTTATGTTATCAAGTCTCAAAATAAAAATTGAGATTGTTTCGAATTTGTTTGATTTTGACTACTTCATCCTGCATGAGTTGACCTGTAGTGTAGAGGTCTATTATTATGATTCCAAGTGGATAGAGTATTTTTTCGTCAAAGTGGTTTAGTCAGCAGAGTTAGAAATACATAATTTTCACTTCTTGAATAAATAAAGTTTTGCATAAATGTTGAAATTATTCTCAGCGATCCAAAATTTGGTTTTTCTCTTTTAAAGGCAACAATTCAGTCAAATCAAGAAAAGAGTACGATATCCGTGGCGCCATTTTGTGAATAGACCCAAAATAAGTCGAAAATATAAAACATCATTTTTCGATATCTCACTTTGTTTTCTAAATATCGATACTTTAAATCACAAGCAAACGTTAATACGAGATTTGATTTATAGAACATATTCGTCTAGATCAGTGGTTCCCAACCTTTTAGACCTAGCGACCCAAAGTGGAGTTTTGGAAAAATTCTGCGACCCAATGTATTTGAATAAATGTTGAATTATAAACCTTTCCGTGTACATATTATGTACATACTTAAGAGTTTTCTAGAAATCTGTTCGCAATGGCAATAATTTCATAACCAACCTAAATATATAGGGTGCCAAATTTATTCAATTGAAAAGAGAATGTGTCATACATATACAATATATTTATACAATTGTATATGTATATAAGTACATATACATAGCGTATTTGAAAATTAATAATTAAAAAAATAATTAAATTTGCAAATTTGGAAACTAACTCCTAGTGAGAAACTTGATATTGACATTTAGATACCAATTCATCAATTCTAGGGAGTGTTGTTGTCAGGGCCAGTCTCATATCGTGTTTTACATCCAATTTGTTCTTTGGTTTGGTTTTAATATTTACAAACTGAGAAAATTCAGCTTCGGAAAGATATGTCGAAACGAATGATATAAACAGTTTTAAAGTTTTTTGGGCAAACCAAAAGTCAATCAATGACGTTGTTTCGAAATTATCTTTAGCAAAAGAATTACATATTTCTTAATTCAGAAACAATTACATTTGTAGAGAAAGGATCTCGGATTGGTGTGAGTTGATCATTATTCAAATCTTGGAAGTATGTAGCAATCTCCTGTTTAATCTCGCTGAGTTTGTAAAAACATTGCTATTTTATGCCCAGTTTTCAAGTTTTTCAACAAAACATTGCAAATGATCTTTAAATTGAATTATAGTGATATGTCAAGGTTCAATTTGTTGAAGTCTTCGAATATATCTGCCAAATATGCAACCTTAATCAACCAGTCATAATTTTTCACTATATCTGAAAACTAATTTTTTTCGCATGTCAAAAAATATTTGAATTTCTTTTCTTAGTTCTTAGAAACGATTTATTACAAAAAACACATTGAGACTTTTCGATGCAATTCGAGATCAATGAAGTGAAACCGAATTTTAAATACAGTACCTCACACTCAAAGTGGGACACCTAAGAAATAAAATCTTCAATAAACTTCTTTACGAAAAAAAATGCAGAGTTGCTCACTTTTTTAAATAATTTTTATTTTTATTGCTTAATATTGACCTCAAATTATTATAAAATAAAAAAAAAATTTTAAAAAACAACCACGATTTGTTTAAAAAAAAAAGATGAAAATGATCTGTCTAGTATTTTTTTTTTAATGCAGGTCACACTCAAAGTGGGACACCTGCTGTTTTCTAAGAAAACTAACTGTAATTGCCACGTTATTTATATTATTTAGCTGCAGTTTTTGTAGAGTTTTCATTGTGATAGCATTAAAAAAAAAAAATCGAAATGTCAAGGCAAACAACCTTTGAAGAAAGGCAAATTGTGATTTTCAATTACCAAAAAGGAAAATCCGTTCGCAAAATAAGTAAAGTTGTTAAAAAAGTAAATCTATGGTGTTTAGTGTAATAAAACGGTTTCGGGAAGGTCGAATAGAAAAGAAACCAGAAAGTGTTGAAAGCAAAAAAAAAAATTTGCAATAGAAATGTGCGGTTTCTTTTAAGAAAAATAAGAAGTTATTCTTTGCTGTCCGCAATTGGCCTTTAAAAAATGTTAAAGGACACTTAAAATGTTGACTTAAGGGCAGAAAGAGTTCGGCGGTTTGTTAGGAGAAACGAATTGAGTGGCTGAGTTGCGCACAAAAAGCCGTTAATATCAGAAAAGAATAGTCGTTTAAGAATGCAATTGGCCAAAGAAATATCAGAAAAGAATAGTCGTTTAAGAATGCAATTCGCCGAAGAAAATGTGACAAAGGATATGAGTTTCTGGTCAAAGGTAAGTCGCATTTTGTTCTCCAACTTCAATCATAATTCGGTCAAGTCCATTTTACGGACGAAACCAAAACTAATCTTTTTGATTCTGATGTCACATGCTCTTTGGCGAATTGCATTCTTAAACGACTATTCTTTTCTGATATTAACGGCTTTTTGTGCGCAACTCAGCCGCTCAATTCGTTTCTCCTAACAAACCGCCGAACTCTTTCTGCCCTTAAGTCAACATTTTAAGTGTCCTTTAACATTTTTTAAAGGCCAATTGCAGACAGCAAAGAATAACTTCTTATTTTTCTTAAAAGAAACCGCACATTTCTATCGAAAATTTTTTTTTTGCTTTCAACACATTCTGGTTTATTTTCTATTCGACCTTCCCGAAACCGTTTTATTACACTAAACACCATAGATTTACTTTTTTAACAACTTTACTTATTTTGCGAACGGATTTTCCTTTTTGGTAATTGAAAATCACAATTTGCCTTTCTTCAAAGGTTGTTTGCCTTGACATTTCGATTTTTTTTTTTTAATGCTATCACAATGAAAACTCTACAAAAACTGCAGCTAAATAATATAAATAACGTGGCAATTACAGTTAGTTTTCTTAGAAAACAGCAGGTGTCCCACTTTGAGTGTGACCTGCATTAAAAAAAAAATACTAGACAGATCATTTTCATCTTTTTTTTTTAAACAAATCGGGGTTGTTTTTTGAAATTTTTTTTTTATTTTATAATAATTTGAGGTCAATATTAAGCAATAAAAATAAAAATTATTTAAAAAAGTGAGCAACTCTGCATTTTTTTTCGTAAAGAAGTTTATTGAATATTTTATTTCTTAGGTGTCCCACTTTGAGTGTGAGGTACTGTAATCTTCACAATATTTTCTTTTTGCCATTGTTCCTAATAAAATAAAAACCTAGTCAAACATTTTTTACAACAGAGGAAAAGTTTCAGTGCTTTACCTTTTTGAAACAGTTCTTACAAATTTTTGCAAATAGAAACACAATATTTATTAAATAAAAGAACAAACAGCAACAAAACTGATTTTCTCAAATTATCAACGTTTATTTGTTGCACAGTTCAACGGTTTCATAAAACAAAAAGGTAAAAAGAACACACAACGAACAAGCTTTTCCTCCGACTAGGAAAAGATAGCACTATTTAAACGTTTAAAAATTCGGCACGGCGAACAAATTTAGCGAAATTGATGTCCAGTTAGTTAGTGGTAGTATGTGTTTTGCGATGTGTCTATGCGATTTTTGCCTCACGGCGATTACTTACAAAAAACAACAACAAAGTCGATGAAAATGACAACATTGAGATCGGCACTTTGACACATACATAGACATACCTACTTACAGTTTGAAGATAGAAAAAACACCAACTCTTACAGCCGTATTTATTAGATTTCGCTAAAGCACGCTTAAAACGCATAATAGTTATGCAGTGAATAAGAACTTATGAAGACTTTATAAATAAAAAATCCTTATTTTTAATCCTTTTCATCAGCCATTGCAGTTATTCATACCTTATGTCAAAATCATAAAGAAACTCCCTAATTTGGTTTCTCAATGGTTAAAACTGACTACAGAAATTTGTTTTTGTTTATATTTTTTTAGCTATGGAACATTCGATGTCTATTGCCTTTTTAGGAATAAAAAAGTAAATAAATTTTCAACAATTAAACACTTTTTATTGTGTTATGTTTTTTTTTTTTTTGACAAATAACATAGGACACCCAAATGTATTTGGCTCACACACTCTCTACAGTACATATATGTACATAGGCGATGAATGTTATCTTCGAGCTTCGACCCACCCGACGCGGCGGGCGTAGTTCGAGTCCTACAGTGCTGTTTAGTGCATAATATCGATACACGATGCAAAGTTAGTTAATTTGCTTTGCCAATTTGCTCGAAACCAAACACCGGAAGATCATTTGTACCTATTATCTCTTTAGCTTTAAACAAATACAATTCTTTGGTTTAAATTTCTTGTTCTTTTCTCTAAAAAGGGAAAATCAAAAACTGGAAAACTTTAAGAAAGCAATTTACAAAAAAGGAGATCACAGCATTTTTCTTTCAATTAAAAACACATTTACTACATCCAAATTATGTATAGAGTTAATGTAATTTGAGTACATTTCCATTTTAGTTATTTTTCAAATTCTCAAAGTTGTAAGTAAACCACTGAATGACAACTCAATACTCAGAATCAAATGACATTTATACACTAAAACACGCTTAAGACACGCATATCGGCGTTTAAGCAAATCAGCCCTTATTCACTGAAGAAAAATGATTATAAATACGATTTTTGTTTTATTTAATGAATAAGCGTGTTTTAAAGTTTTGCGGAGTTTTTTATGCGATTATAAATACGGCTGTTAATTTTTTACTAGCGGTGTTCAAATTATTATACTTAAAACAAGGAACACACTTGTTTTTTCAGGTGTTTTGTTTTGTGTTGTGTTGCAACTGCTTGTCTGTATATTATATGAGACAAATGTGTATGCTCTCTTATGAAATACACACAAGCGATTGCGATGTGGTGTAATATTCCAGTTGCATGCACGTTTGGTTGTCGTAATCTAATCCGACTGCGTGCAACCTGGCCCAGACACAGGTAGCCAAAGTCACCGAATGCATTTATACGCAGTGCTTGCATATTTCACTACGTGTAATATGCAAGCCATGCACTTTCCCACGTTCAGTGATTTTGCGTTGACCTTGTCTGGACAACGATCACATTGAATCTTCCTAATGAAAAAGTTGAGTTGTTTCTTGACAGTCAACCGTGTCGGTTTATTTATTGTTTATACCACAATTTGGCGCAGCCAGGAAAGAGCACTACGACCAAAGTCTATAAGTGAACAGTAAAGTGAACAAGAAATCAAAAAAACAACAAAGAAAAACATCAGCATATGGAAAAAAAAATAAAAGGAAGCAGAACTGTTTTGAATTTAGTTGTGAATTTGAAAAACATTTTGTGAAAAAAAAATATATAAAAATTGTGTGCTTAACAATTTGAATGCAAGTGTTTTGTTCTTTGGTGCTTGTTTCTCTTTATCTGTCAATTACATACACACACATTCAAAAAAAAAAAAAAATTGCTACTTTTTCTATTTCCTAAATACCAAAGAAGAATCGAATTTAGTGACAACTGCTATCGACTGCAAATGGGTGAAAAGAAATCGACATAAGTGTAGAGTAAAACAACAACAAGAGAAATAACGAAAAAACAAAAACACCTAATTATACCTTATGAGGAATGAGTGAGGAATCAGTAACGAGATCCGGAAAACAATTCAAGCCGACGGAAGACGGAAGTGACGACCCACTGGAACAAACATCTTTCACCAATCATCAATCATCAATTGAGGAGCAACTCCATAAACAATTAGGCGATATAGACGACAGACAAAAAGAACGCCTAGCAACACTAAGTAAGTTATCAAAACAGTTTAAGTTAGATATAAGTAATTTTAAAAAAGGGAACATAGCCAACCAACCAAATCCCGAATTTTCAATCCCTTCCTTTTCTTTAACACCTCAGTTAGCTGATTTAGAAAAGGCCATAAAAAATATTGAGATTCAACCAAAAAATATTTTTAAAGAACATCCTGCAATGAGCTACGAAAAGGTTGCACGTTTGGTGTCAACTTTGATTCCCACGTTTTCGGGTGTTTATCACCCAGGGATAGTGCTCGAGGTCCAAAGTTTCATAGGTTGCTGCAAACAAGTGTGGCAATGCCTTGAAGAGGCTGAAAAGCCTCTGTTTAACAACCTTGTGTTAACAAGGCTGCGGGGCAATGCCTTTGCATTGATTTCAATGAAATCAGTGGCGAGCCTCGAAGAATTAGAACAAGTGCTGAACCAAAATTTTCTACCAAGAAAAACGTATATTCAAATAACAAACGAGCTACGTCAGTGTCGGCAAATTTCAAATGAGACCGTAACGCAATTCGGTTTCAGATTAAATAGGTTGTTAAGTAATTGCCAAGAAGAGGCCAAAACAAGCTATGGCCCAGATTCTACGCCAATAATGAAAGACCTCGAGCTCGCCGCAATACACTCTTTCAAGACAGGGCTGTGTAATTTACATCTCCGACAGTATGCCCTAGGTCTTGATGAGAGTAGCTTAACGGAAACTGTCCAAAAAATTTTAAAGCGGGAGCTAATAGATCCTCAATTAGCATACATGGCTACTGGGTTTCCAAATGCTTTCGCGTCGTCTTTCAACAGTGAAGGAGCTTGGCAATATGATTTGAATAGCCCAACTGATTACGGTGTAGGCTCATATAATAATCCCAGCATGAAAAGTTTTAATGGCAATTGTTTTGAAAACCCCAGACAACCTAGTGCAGGAATTTGTTCTTTGAATTCCTCTAGTCAGTTACCCGCTTACGAAAAAAAATCTCCTCCTTTCAATACTAACAGTGTGACAAGTTTTAATGGCAATTGTTTTGAAAACCCCAGGCAAGCAAGTGCAGGAATTTATTCTTTAAATTCCCCTTATCAGTTACCCGCTTACGAACAAAAATATCCTGTGTTCAATACTAACAGCATGACAAGTTTTAACGGAAATTGTTGCGAAAACCCCAGGCAAGCAAGTGCAGGAATTTATTCTTTGAGTTCCCCTTATCAAATACCCACCTACGAACAAAAATCTCCTAGAGTTGGAGAGAGTGGCTCTATAAACTGCAATTTTTGCAATGAGGTAAACCATTCTTTCCAAGAGTGCAGGAAGCGACGAATGACACCTTTTTGTCCAAACTGCAAAATTTATGGGCATGAGGCTGGCAACTGCAGCCAAAATATCTCATTGAGATCAGTTGCGAACCAACCGGATCCACAGCAGCCTGCTTATAGGCGCAAGCAACAGTCGAACTATTCGGTAATGCTTACAAATGATCTGAATAGGAAACGAAGTGAGCAAAACAAAAAAAAATGCGATTTTTGCTTGCGAAAAGGGCATGGGATAGAGGAATGCTTCACAAAGAAGCGCTGGGACGAAAATCAAAAACAGTCAAAAAACTAATAACAGGTTGGATGAGGGAAAAAAACGCCAAACCCTCATCCAACGAAAAATTGGTAAAGGATGGAATTGTAAGTATTCCAGTAGACGTATGCTTAGAAAGAAATTTAAATTTATTAGTAGATACAGGCTCAGACGTCTGCTTAGTTAATAAAGACGTGCTTGGAGATGACGTCTTTGTTAACAAAACAGATGCTATTGCAATTGATGGAATATTTTCCAACGGCACTACATTAGAGTCAGTAGAATCTAAAATTTTACTAGATCCGCCAATTGAATGTAAGTTACATGTCACGGAAAAAATTCCATCCTTAAATTGTGATGGTATCTTGGGGCAGGACATTCTGTTTCCTTACACCAATATTGAAGGTCCTAACAGATCGCTAAAATTTCTTCATGCGAAGGGTGATCTCTGTGAACAAAATATTGGGATGGCTACTAAGAACCACTCACAGAAGAATTCTTTTCCGATAGTTAAGTCAAATCAAGTAACACCTTCGCACGGTGTTCAACCATTTGATGAAGTTTTGGGCAAACAGTTTGTCCTGTAACTTATCCACCTTCGCAAGGTGGTTGCCCAACCCAACTTATCGGAGATGAATTTTTTGAAAAACAAGCTAAGCCTACGGTGAAGTCATTCCCTAAAAATGTTATTGCTTCTAAAGTTACAGTGACTTTACCCCCGAGGAGCGAAATAATAGTTAACAGCATCATAAACGATGCCGCAAATGGCACTGAATTGATGTGTTATTCTTGCGAGATTATACCTCAAGTTTTTATTGGTGCATGCTTAAATAAAATACACAATGGTCAAGTAGTTTTAAGTATAGCAAACACTGCGTCTGAAGAAAAAAACCTCCATGACGTCACCATACACCATTACAATCTTTGTGATTATATAGTCACAGATACTTCTTGCAATTCCAATGGAACAAGAAATTTAAAATCTTCATTTGTTGCAAGCGTCACCAAAACAAACCATGCCAATAAAGAAAAGAAAACTGAAAGACTAAACAGACTATTCAAAGAACTAAGTCTGCAAAAAACTCTTAACCAAGAGGAAAAAGAAACTATCGAAGAAATCTGTACTCAGTTCTCAGACGTTTTTTATCTTGAAGGAGACAAGTTGCCGCACACAAGAGCTATGGCTCACGCAATTCCCACTGATACAAGTCGGGGACCCATTAACATCAAACAGTATAGATTACCTGAATCTCAAAAACAAATAATAGATGATCAGGTTAAACAAATGTTAAAAAATAATATAATTAAAAATAGCATAAGTCCATGGAAAAGTCCGCTTTTAGTTGTACCCAAAAAAGTTGATCAAAATGGAAATAAGCAGCACAGAGTTGTCGTTGATTTTAGAAAGCTCAACGAAATTACTGTAGGTGATGTTTTTCCTTTGCCGAGAATCGATGACATTCTCGACCAATTAGGCAATAGTAGATATTTTTCAACACTAGATTTAGCGAGTGGCTATCACCAAGTTTCAATCGAAAAAAATTACAGACAGAAAACGGCGTTCAGCACTGATAGAGGTCATTATGAATTTATTCGAATGCCATTCGGTTTGAAAGGGGCACCAGCAACCTTTCAACGCCTTATGAATCACATACTGACAGGGCTCCAGGGCAACAAATGTTTTGTGTATCTGGATGACATTGTGATCTATGGAAAAAATCTTGAAGATCACAACAAAAAATTGATATGTGTTTTCGAAAAAATTCGAGATTTCAATCTGCGGTTACAACCTCGTAAATGTAATTTTCTTCGGCGGGAGATCGTTTATCTGGGATTTAACATTACTCAAAAAGGCGTTTTTCCAGACAAGGCTAAAGTGAGAAGTATATTAGAAATCCCAACACCAAAAAATTCTAAAGAAATTCAGTCATTTTTAGGGATGGCAAATTTTTACAGGCGAAGCGTTCCTAACTTTTCCGCTTTAGAAAGACCTTTACGTAATATCACTCACAAAGACGTTCCTTTTAGTTGGAATAGCGATTGTGAAACGGCTTTCACTACTTTGAAAGCTATTCTTTCTAGTCCACCAATACTTATCTATCCAGATTTCAAAAAAGAATTTTTCCTCACCACGGATGCCAGTGGAACAACATTAGGAGCTGTTCTTTCTCAGATTAGAAATGGTCTTGATTTGCCGATAGCCTTTGCAAGTAGAATTTTAAGTGCTACAGAGCGTCGCTATTCCACAATTGAACGAGAAGGGTTGGCCATAGTTTGGGCTGTTAAAAATTTTAGGTGTTTCCTGCTAGGTAGGAAATTTACATTATATACAGACCACCAGCCATTGGTCCACTTCTTTAAAATTTCTCATGATTCCACCAGGTTGACTAATTTTCGGCACAAACTATCAGAGTTTGATTTCGAAATAAAATACAAGCCAGGGAAGCAAAATGTTGTGGCTGACGCCCTTAGCCGAATTCCCGATAATAACTATGATATGCATAAGGTACATGCAATAACTAGAGCACAATCTAATTCCCAAACTAAAGACGATTCAAGTAATTCCGACATTATGCAAAATAACGGACATCAGGCAAGATCAAAGACAGCTTTGGTAAAAGCTGATAGTTCAAATCAATCAAAAGTAGGGAATTATCCATGTTGCTCTGACAGTGAAAGTGCCACTGATAGTGATAGCGACACAAGTTATCTACAACAGGAATGTTCAAGCGATAGCAAAAAGAAAGACAGTAGTACAATTTACCTAACAAAGGAAGACGAAATTAGTGAAGTTTTAAAAAAATACCATAATTCTCCATTAGGTGGACACCAGGGTGTCTTAAAAACGTACTTACGGATAAGATCCAACTTCAAGTGGAAAAATATGTTTGCTGACATAAAAAAGCATGTTAAAGCCTGCAAACAGTGCCAAATTAACAAAAAATCGAAACATACTTTGATGCCTATGATGATATCGGCAACTTCGAGAAAACCCTTCGACAAAGTTTTCATGGATATTGTGGGACCTTTACCTACCACTATTCTAGGAAACAAATTCATACTAACTTTTGAGGACGATTTAACTCGATTTATGGACTGCTATGCACTCCCCAATATGGAAGCAGGAACTGTAGCTAAGGTTTTCTATGATGAAATAATTAGCAGATATAGATCGCCACAGCAACTATTGACAGATCGGGGTGCTAACTTTTGTAGTGAACTTTTTAAAAAGGTGTGCAAGTTTCTAAACATCAGGAAACTTGAAACTACGGCTTATCATCCACAAGCAAATGGAGCCTTGGAACGTAACCATGGGCCATTGGCAGAGTACTTAAGATCATTTTCAAAAAGCAACCCCTCTGATTGGGATCAATGGCTTCGACAAGCTATGTATGTGCACAATAACACTCCACACGCTAGCTCCAAGCTTACTCCCATGGATGTTCTCTTCGGTTTTAAATCCCCTATGCCAACTGGCATAACGAGGACAACAACTCCTATATATGATCACGAAAACTATTTTTTTTAAACTAAGACAAACTCCAGAAGGCTTATCAGGTTGCTAAAACTAACATTGATAAGAGTAAGGAAAAGACAAAGGAGTATTTTGATAAAAAGATAAATCCACAGTCTTTCAAAATAGGTGATTTGGTTCTTCTGCAAGACATGAGCAGAAAAAACAAACTTTGTCCCTTGTTTACAGGGCCTTTTGAAGTTAAGGAAGTTCATAACAACGTGAACACTTCTATTTCACGTAAAAATAAGCTTGAAAGGGTTCATAACAATCGACTCAAACATTTTTATGAATAGAAGTGTCTACCAGTATATTTTAAGGCCTTTAATTAAAATTTTTATTTACAAAAAATTCATTGCCCTATCTACCTGCAAAAGACAAAAATTTACGGAATGCCAAACGAGTCAAGAAATTAGTCGCTCTTCCTTAAATACTCCTTTTTAGTATTCTTAAAGGTTAACGAGTTGCAGATTAATTAGTTTTCAAACTCATAGCAAGAAGCTTCCGCTAATTTTTAATCTTTCTTCTAGATTTTATTTTAGTTACATTCTTATTTCTAATTACTGACCTTCCTAAAAATGTTTCTATTGATCTGGTTTTAAGCTTCAATTCCAAGTTATTTAACATTTTATGGAATTCCATTCAATCCATATATTTTTGTACTTTTGGTTTTATTTTATGTCAACGTTGGTTTTATTATTTTTGGCTAATTTCATGTACAGCAACCATGTCCAGTTGGTATTTTTACTGTGTCCTAATGATGACTTGGTCTTGCACCCACGCGCAATTCCATGTATCGGTATTAAAGAATGAGACGGGAATCCATGACAATCCTCACTCAAAAGATCTAAACATTGTAGGGTTTGAGTAGGCCACAAACAGTCTTCCTCTTGAAGTTCATCTGCGGGATCATAAATACAAAAACGACACTTGGCTAACTAAATCAGCTATTTACGGAGTGATTATCCTACTCCTCATGTTCTTTTTATTTCTATCGTTTAAAACTATCCTGCTTGAAATAATTTGCATTAGATGTGCAAAGAAATCTAATTCCTTCACTACCGACAACTCCCATCCCATAAAAATTCAGGGGGCACGAAGTCTACCATTGTTAGTGTCTACAAATGAAAACACAGACCTTACCTATCCAATCAATTCCCTTCGCCAAAGCCTACCATTGTTAGTATCCACAGATGAAAAAACAAATGGAAAAACAGATCTTACCTATCCAATGAATTCCCCCGTTTCCAAAAGCAAAAGTTATAATATAATGTAAAATAGATAAAAAAAAAAAAAAAAAAAAATTTATTAATTAATTGAACTTATGTAACCTAAATAACATATCTAAAAATTAAACAGCTTGTCAAAATGTTCAGACATGATATGTATAAATACACGATATGCACATTTACATGTTTAAATAAATAAAAAAAAAAACACAATCTGTAACTAGCTTATGCAAAAAAAAAAAAAAAATTAAATAAATACAATAAAAATAAAATAAAAAAACTTAGAGTAAGACCTATATTATGGTAAAACTAAAAATAAAATAACAATTTTACTAGAAGATGTAAACAAAAAAGTAAATAAATATCTAATAATAAAAATACAAAACAAAAAAATCTTAGAGTAAGACTTATATTAATGTAAAACTAAAAATTAAACAACAATTTTACTAGATGTTAACTAAAATTATAATATCATATCTTAAATTTTTTTATTGTAATAATTTTTAACTAGGATCTTGTTTAAATAAATTGAAAGCTTTTCAAAGGGGGAGGAAATGTGGTGTAATATTCCAGTTGCATGCACGTTTGGTTGTCGTAATCTAATCCGACTGCGTGCAACCTGGCCCAGACACAGGTAGCCAAAGTCACCGAATGCATTTATACGCAGTGCTTGCATATTTCACTACGTGTAATATGCAAGCCATGCACTTTCCCACGTTCAGTGATTTTGCGTTGACCTTGTCTGGACAACGATCACATTGAATCTTCCTAATGAAAAAGTTGAGTTGTTTCTTGACAGTCAACCGTGTCGGTTTATTTATTGTTTATACCACAGCGACACAACACACAACAAATATGCCAGCGTAAGATTTATTTTAAAGCCAAATATATATATTTTTTTTCAAATTATTATATTAAATTATAAATTTATTGCTGTAAAAAAAACACTAATAAACAAATTTTTAGTTACGGTTATGAATTTTTACTTGCGATTACAGATTATAGGCTAGTTTTTCAATCGTGTAGAAAAAAAAAAATGTTGAGACAACAATTGAATATGAGACTACGATGATAGAGAATACGAAAAAGGTGGGTCCTGCAAATTTTGTCCGTATGTCTGTATGTCTGTAAGTCTGTCTGTCTCTATATGAATCTGCAGCCTGAACCGCTTGACCGATTTCCTTCAAAATTTTGCAGTTATTATCAGCGAGGTTCTTGGAATTGAGATTCTAGTTCTTGAAACGGTACCTGCCATACAGCCTATATGAAAATACCTTTTTCTCAAAAACGGCTCCCACGATTTCGATTAAATTTTGTGTGTTGTATTATTTTTTAAATGTTTTTTTATATGATGTAAATTTTTTTTTGAAAAAGTCTCGGTACCACCCACAGTAGCGTTTTCTTAAAACCGACTTACTCGTTAATGGCTCACAAGATTCTGACGAAATGTTATATTAAAGAAGTCCTTGATAGTTAAAAAAGATTGCGAATCAAAATTTGAAAAATTTTGGATTTGGAAGTATGTATGTATTTACTAATTTTTTTAAAAATAAATCAATTTTCTTTGAATATTTTCGAGACTTTGATTTTTTTTAATTATTTGTCTAAACATCATCTGGCAAGGTCTTACGGCTGGCATACTTGGTTTTTAAGAAAATAGTTTTTCGAAAAAGTGAAAAATAAAAATAAAATAAATTTTCAGTGTTTATAAATATTAGAAACTGCTAAAAAGAAGCGTCCTTTTAATTTTCGCTAGAGATCTCTGGAACATTAAATTTAACTTTTCTCAATATTTTTTGCGATTTTATTCAATTTATATACTTAATGTGTAGTTGGCAACCCTGTACCACCAAACGTATTGTGAGGAGCGTAAAACCTAGCACTCAGCCTTAAAATTTTGATATTGTACTAAGCCCACAATCGCAAGTTCGTGCGACGCAGTCGTCCCCATTTCTAACACTCGAATTGCACCACGAATAGGTATTGGTCAATAGCACGTCATCCCTACAAGAAGAGAGCCCCTCGGTGGCTCGTTACTTCCGAAGTATTTAATGACTCCAAAGCCCTCCTGTTAACTAAGACTCTTGCGGACCTTAAAAGGCATCCTCATCTTTATAATCAGGATGGGTTGTGCCTTCCTCAATTTTAGGCTAATGAAATATTAGTTTTAAAATTTTCAAAAAAAACTAATTTTTTAATGACAAAGCTAACAAAAGCCTAAAGTTCACGCGAATCTTAGACCATTATTAGTTTATATTTACAAATAAGCAAAATTCTTTTTCGATTTCAAGTATCGATGTCTCGAAAACAGAGGGAGATATTGAAAAATTTTATCTCACATTTTGGTTTTATCTTGACATAATAATTCATTATCAGATTGGAGATATCGTACTATAAATCAACAAATAATTAACCAAAACAGTCATCACACAACTCTATAAAAAAAAGTAAGTGGGTTCTAATCATTTCTCACAAATTATGAACTTTGAATGAAATGTTAGCAGGGCAGATTGTGCCAAAGACTATGTCACACTGTAGAAATTATTTTATTGTGCGGTATCAGAATAAGTGTCGTATGGACCTTTAAGGAGCATGTCAATGGCTACACACTAAAAAACACAGCTGCGAACTGTGCCAAATATGCGAGGAAAGTCTACAGAGATCTCCTTGCCAAGAACTCAACAGTTTGACTTACTTACCACAAATGCTGCCAAGTTGAATATTTTCCTTTACATTTTATTGCATTTTATTACCAAGCGTCGACGAACGACCGACGATGACATTCCCGGTGTGCTTTTGGTGTTCACACTGCACATATCTGCATTGACAGTCTCTGCTCTGTGGAATGTATGTACTTGCAAAACAACAATCGCGGCATTGGAATACCGAATACCTTTTCCTTTTAATGCTCCCGCACTACTTTTTGCAACCAAATTGACACGCTGTGTGCCAACGATACAACTTCTCTGTTTATTTTGTGGGGGTCTCTTTGATAAATGTGGAGACATTTTGCACGAATTTCATGTTTAACACAAATAATTCCCCTTACGTTCCACACCACAATTCACAATGGCTGCTTATCAGTTTTGGTAGGTATAGGAGACTGACTCTCAACCTCGATGGATGCAACGAACGTCATCTAGGCACACTGCACGCGCTTCAACATCACCATAAGTTCCGGGAATTCAATTTAAAGAGTTCCATGCAAATTTATTAGCTTTATGTAGTCATAGATAGTGTAGTTATAGTATAGGCGGTAGTTTGGTAGTTTTCGCTGTCATCACCAGGGGGTAGGTTAACGCTGGAGCCATCTCTTTTGGCAATGAGGTCCCCAACATACTGATGACAAACAAAACACGGTACACATTTGCAATTAATTATGTGCCAACATAGATTGCCACTGACACTTTGATATATTCAAGCAGATAAAAGTGTCAGTGTTGCCCAAACGAGCATATGCATATACCAGCGACAAGTAGTAGCTCCCAAATCCGATGTAGAGGAGATGATATGTTCACACAGGTTGGCTATTGACTTGGTTGGTTTTTATGGCTAACAACTTATTCTCTCTGTTTTGGGTTATCGATTTATTTAACTGTGAAATGTCGAACAGAGTTCGTAGGTAGATGTGTAACAGTAGGTTAGTGGGTAGCACAGTTGAACAGTTTGTTAAAAGGCTCCACTCATTCGTTTAGCCTTCCACAAAAGTCGCAGGTAGGTATTAATCGTGTCTATACGTAAGCCTTTGCACGGCCCCATATGATGATGGATATTGTTGGAGCTGGAACATTTGAATTAGATTGGATGACAGTTGGCATTTGACAGCTACTGCTTCAATGGTCGTGTTTTCACTTTTTAAACTGATGATGTATCGATTGAGGAAAGTTGGCAGCAGTAGCGCATGTCGTCGACAACTCTGAGAATAATATGTCCATACGTAGGTATGTGTGTTGTGGCTTCTACAATGTAATTTTGTATCTTAGCTGTCTGTGCGAGAAAACAGATTCCAGCAGCTGCTATTTATGCTGTCCGTTGATAGAAATTGATGATAGATTTCAAATGGTATCTTCAACCAATCTGATGCTTTAGATTATGTTGAAAGCTCGTTGACAGAACGTGTCATTAATTTAATTTGTTTGTTTTTGAACAAGCAAGTATACCTACTGGGAAAATACATTAAAACCAACCGATACGCTAAGGTAATGTCTTATTATGTGGCCTACTAATGAAGCTTTTTGGAGATTTCAAGGTAGAGGCTTTTAAGATAAATACTTACACACTCGACGAAAGGTATCTGCCAGAAAGACCGTATATTGAATCAAAAATGTTGTTTTTAGATCTTGACATTGAAAATTGTCGATGAAGAAGTTTCTCTTCAGTATCGTTTACTTGAAAAACTGAAATATCAACAATCCCTCGGTTTTTTTGAGTCTATGTTTACTTCCGGACAGATAGAGAGAATTGACGCAATTGCCGATATCTGGCTTAAACTTACAGTGGCGTATTAACACTTTGTCTGCCAAATTGAGTGGAACGTACTGACACAACTATTTTATCAAAACGGTGACGATCGAAATGCTCTTCGATTAACTCTATTTAGTTTATAATAGGTTTTTTCGTTGAGAACCCTAGGGTCGCCCTGGGGTCGCCACAAAGCGTTTTTTGAGAAACCTAAAATCGCCCTGAATGTCAAACTGAGTGTTTTTTGAGCCCTAGAGTTGACCTTTCAACTTGCCCTAGGTTTTTGCTGTGGTGATTTGGGGGCTGTCAAATGACATGTGTTTTTATTCAAGAGACAGGAATATGTGGTGATTTTGTGGCTAAACGTTTTTTGAGGACTGGAAAACCCAGGTTTTTTTTGACAACTCATAGGGTTGTATTGTTATCTAGATGGCTTTTGTTGGATCGAGCGGAAGAATTTCGCTCGCAACCAAAACCACTTAATCCAAAGCAGTCCAAACCAGGGTTGGGACTTTACTGCAATTGCAGTAGATCTACTGCACTTTTCTCGAAAAATAAATCTACTGCCTTTAAATAAAATCTACTGCACTTTTGTTCTTACTATAACTAAACAGGTCTTGAAATTTTAAAAAAATATATTAGTATGGACTCAGTCAGTTCCAATGCAGATTTAGAAAGTACTTTACATTATCTATCCTATACGGATATGAGTTCTAGCGATATAAAGGGTTTTCCAACAGGTATGATATGATTTTGCAGTGGCGTTTCTGCCATTTGTAGTATGTCAAGATCTCTCATTTGTTTTTTATTGCATTCAGAAGTGTTAACATTTCACCATTGGACCACCGTAAACGTCGTAAGCTTGCTGATTTTGCATAGGAACAACTTGAAATCGATAACGATTTTTTTTAAGAAAATCATCTTTTCCGAAGAGGCTTACTTTTATTTGACGAGTGCGTTAAATAAACAAAACTGGAGATGAAAATCCACAAAATATTCATGAAAAACCATTACATTCACCTAAATTGACAGTTTGGTGTGGTTTTTGGGCTGGTGCAATCATCGATCCGTACTTCTTTCAATGTGAAGCTGGTAACATCATTACAGTCAT
Organism: Melanostoma scalare; assembly: GCA_949752695.1. Lineage (NCBI taxonomy): Eukaryota > Metazoa > Arthropoda > Insecta > Diptera > Syrphidae > Melanostoma > Melanostoma scalare. The sequence continues at coordinate 73,778,719 of OX456985.1, forward strand.
TGGAGAGCGGTATAGATCGTCGATAACCAACTTTTTATGGGCGAAATTGGAAGAAATTTATTTTGACAACATTTGGTTTCAACAAGACGGGGCTACGTGTCACTCAGCAAATGCAACAATTGAATTATAGCGAGAAAAATTTAGAGATTCGATTATTTCAAGAAATGGTGACATTGAATGGCCTCCAAGATGTCGTGATTTAACACCATTAGACTATTTCTTGTAGGGTTATTTGAAGTCATTGGTCTTTCAAAATAAACCAGATTCTCTTCAAGCTTTACAAGTCAATATTGAAAGTGCCATTCATGATATACGACTTGATTTAGTGGAAAAAGTGCTCGAAAATTCGGTTCATCGAATTTGTTGCTGCAGAAGAAAATGTGGTGGCCATTTGAATGACGTTTTATTTAAAACTTAATTGTATTGATTGAATAATAAAAAATATTTGAATCTCCTTAACAAAAAGTGTGTTTTTTTCAAAAGAGAAATCATATGACTCTTATTGGAAAATCCTTTATTACTTCTCACGATTTTGAAGAAAGCAAAATTTTTGAAATAAAAAAATGTTTGGTTCATTTTTATGTAGAAATTTGTGGTCAAATAAAAAAGCGTTTTAATTTTAGTGATACACAATTTAAACTTCTTAAGTATTTAGATGCAAAGGTAGTGCTAGAGGGTATACAATGACCTCGTTTTGGCTTTTGTAACGTCTTTTCCGTTCTATAATGAAAATCTTGAAGAACTTACATTGTTTGGAGGTCTTTGTTAGGAAACCAATATCTTATAGATAAATATTATGATGCTGTTGACATAAGAGCTTTTTGGGTCAAACTTAAAAATGAAGAAAACACTTTCGGGAAAAAAAAATTTAATAGTTTATGTACATATATGTTAACTTTATGTTCACTGCTACATAGTGCCGCAGCAGATCGGAAATTTTCGATAGTTAGTTAAGTGAAGGATAAACTTCGCAACAAATCAAATACAACCACTTTACAAAATGTTATACTGTGTAAGGAAATGGACAACGTAAACAAAGACTGTTGGGAACCTTCGGATTCCGTGGGCTCTCTATAAGAGTTATTTTAATAAGTTTTTATTTGTCGACGGACAATTTAAAAAAACAATAAATAGCTAGCAATTTTGACAATACTTTTTTTATTTCAAACCTGATGTTAATATTAGCATCTATAAGAATTTTTATGTGAATTTGTTTTAAAAAAGTGTTTATTTTGTCATTTTAAGTTATTTATGTATGTGAATCTATGTTAAAAGTTGTTTATGTTTTGAAAATGAAAAATCTACTGCAGAACAGTTGAATCTACTGCACTTTTGCTTCAAATCTACTTCGGACATTTTTCCAAAAAGTCCCATCACTGGTCCAAACATATAACCAGTAAGTCTAAATCTGATAATCACTTTCAACAGCCAGTTGCAGAGACTTACATATACCCATACATTACTTACCCTGCGCAAGTAGTAAAAAGGTGGAGAAAAAGAAAAAGCAAAAAGAATAAGAATAAGAACCAGAAGAAGTTGGAGGAAAAGAAAAAGGAGAAGAATAAGCACAAGAATGAGACGAAGAAGAAAAAGAAGAAGAGGAAGAAAACGAAGAAGAAAAATAACTTTGGTCAATTTTTATTTCCTCGGGCAAAGAAGGCGTTTCCCCAAAAAGTACGGAAGCGCTATGCGAGACTTCAATCTTCTTACAGCCCTGTTATGGTTGTCAAATATCAACACGATACTTGATAAATTTGCTCGTCTATCAATGAAATTGGTTGAGTGGTATTACGGATAACAACCATCGGAACTTTTGATCAGTTGTGAAAAAAATGCTTTTTTGCGATCTATTGTGAACGTCTCTGGTTTCTTGTTCGGTATTATGGTTATCAACATTTTTGATACATAGCTATCAATTTTACAGTCAATCGGAAATTCGTCGTTGATGAAAATTTTTCTGGTTTATTTTACTGGAATTGTGTAACCAATACACAGGTACGTGCTTGACTAGCATAAGGGCTATATCTACCTATATCGTGAAGTGTTTTTTCTGTGCTGTATAGCAAAAATTCATTTCAAATTGAATTTTGAAGTAAAATGTGCTTAAGGTTCATTGAATGTAGGATATTAAAATGGTAGCTTTGTACCTATATGTGGGGTGTGTCTACGCTAAGTACGAGCACACTATTCACAATGGAAGAAAATTTATCAATTGGCTTGCATAATACCGATTTATCAATTTATTATTGATAGAAATTATAATGTATCAATTGATTGATAGTTGACAACCATAATAGGGCTGTTAGTTTTGCTCTGTTGAACAACAGCATAGACAAAGTCTACTCCGAATAAACGCTGGTTCTATGTTGACTTGAGATGCAGAAAAGGGTCAAGTCTCTTGGTTGATTAGGTTTGGAGAAAAAAAGCATAAGACTATGCATTAGTTGCCATGCTTTCTACCAGTCCAGAAAGCCGGAAGTTCAAAGAAAGACCCCTTCGGTTGCGACTCTCTAACTAGTTCTGCATTACTGAAGATGAAGACAGCAAGCAAGGAAGCCTATTGCTTACCTTATTTATGTTTAGCAAAATGGTGTTTTCAAAACCTAGGCAACTTTCTTCTACTTGGTCGTTTGGATATCTGCCTCCCACGGGTTCTAGGTTCGAAACCCAATAGAAAGCAAACAATGTTTTTCTGTAGACATCGCCCTTCACGAGAAATTGGCAAGAGCTCCGATACTACTTCTAATGCCATGAAAACCTCTTTTTTGATTGCTCGTTAGGAGTCGATAAAAGATCGTTGGTCCCCTCCGTAACCTCACAAGGTATGGCTGAGAGAAATGCAATGTACAAATGCAATGGAATTTTTATTTGTTTTAATTTAAGATACTAAACTCCTTTCGTTCTAACTGATTAAAGAGGATTTCAAATCCTGACACCATATTTTAGGGACAATACCAACATTAAAACAATTAACTCCATTACAACGATCCTCAATTTATCACTCTCACTCTCACTCTCACTCTCACTCTCACTCTCACTCTCACTCTCACTCTCACTCTCACTCTCACTCTCACTCTCACTCTCACTCTCACTCTAACTCTCACTCTCACTCTCACTCTCACTCTCACTCTCACTCTCACTCTCACTCTCACTCTCACTCTCACTCTCACTCTCACTCTCACTCTCACTCTCACTCTCACTCTCACTCTCACTCTCACTCTCACTCTCACTCTCACTCTCACTCTCACTCTCACTCTCACTCTCACTCTCACTCTCACTCTCACTCTCACTCTCACTCTCACTCTCACTCTCACTCTCACTCTCACTCTCACTCTCACTCTCACTCTCACTCTCACTCTCACTCTCACTCTCACTCTCACTCTCACTCTCATTAACTGCACTATCACTCTTAGTCTCACTCTCACTCTCCCTATACTGCACTCATTCTCACTTTTTCCTTATTCTCACTCTATCTATATCTATAGCTACCAATCTATTTTCCCAACCAGTTTCTATATCAACTATAAACACCTCCCGTTTAAACGTAACGTTAATTCGTTTTATCGCACTTCTATTCCTTTCCTCACAATCATCTTCATGACTATTTATCTTAAGCAAATATTTACCTCCTAAAATTATGCTTGATTTGCTTGAAATGAATTTGCCAGCCCTATGGCTTGAATGTGCTTCATCGTTTATACGAGTAGTCTTCGCATACTTCGCAGACTAATGCCCTCAGTAAATTGCATTAAGTAATGCCAACTTGTTTGCTATTTGGCTGATACGCACAGCACAATGACAATCAGCATCATCAACTTGTTTGCCTATTTGATATGATTAATGCATTTACAATGAGCTCATTACGAGAAGTGCGATGGCCAGTCGTACTCGGTGATGTTTTTAAAGTGGTAAATAATGCGGAAAATATAAAAACATCCTCGACTTTGATTAAAAATTATTATTATCATTTTGCTTATGGTTACTTTATACACATAACAGAGTAGTTGTCTGTTTTCTAGCTAGCTCAGTAGGTAGATTATTACTAAGAGGGGGAGTGTTTCATTTTGGGCACTCTAAATGCCAAGGCTTTGAACTTTCGAACTTTTTTTGTGTAGGTGAATATAAGAAATAGTGGTGGGATGAGGTGTTCTGTTGGGAGGAGAACGTCACAGTATATTCTTAAGTATTTCGAGGTGGATATTCATGTAGATTTTTTTTTAAGGAGAAAATATTACTTTTGTGTCTTCGGACAAAAATAGAATAGAAAAAGAAAATACCTAAACATCAGTTGGTATTTGGAAGCAAAGACTATTTATTTGCTGACGTCATTAGGGAAGCACTTGAAAGAATTATAGTACAATGGGACCAGTTCTGCCTTATTCAAGGTAAGAATTTGCGAAACTTCTGTAGCTTGCGATTAATGGTTTCAACGGTAGGAGTGAGCTATTCTTCTTGACATTCGAAACCATTAAAAAGATTTTTCAAAGGGGTCGTGAATTGCAGCAGTGCCAGCAATCACTTTTCCAAGAAATAATTTTTAATTTTTAAAAATAGATGAATAGATTTTTTTGGCGAATGCCAATGCTACAAAACCATCGCAACTATGAACGAATGTTTTTGAAGTCAAGCAATTACTTTAAGTTGCAAGAAAAGAGTTTTAGAGCACGTCACTGGATTTGTTTCGTAGTATTCAGCGCAGTTATGAGGCAAGAAACGGTAGAAAATTCTAAAAGATTCTAACCAAACGTATTTTAAAGAAGTCATCTTTTTTTGTAGTATGCACCTGAAAGCATCCAGGATAATTGATGGTTAGGTGTTCATTGACCGGTGATACTGACACGCAATTAGACCATGTTTCAAAACCGTGAAGCTGCATATTGACTCTAGAAGTTGATGAATTTAAAAGAATGAGGCCACAAAAAGAAAAAAAAACAGCTGAATCGGTGAGAAAAAAAGCCGTTTCACGCTTGATTGAAGCTCAAGAGTCATGACCCGTGCATCTTTCCTATACCCCCTCCAGCCCTAAAATGAACAATATTTAATTTTTATGCATTAAGTCTTTATTTGTTACAGCAAACACTACCACTAATTATGAAACACAACGTCGTTCAAGTGACTCTCTTCGCAGTAGCGTATTCTGTCACTCCAAGGTCTTGTGGATGGTGTCCGGCTATAGCCTATAGCTCACGGATTGCTTATGGAATATTGACCTTAAGTGCTTGAATCGTTACCGAATTGTTGGCATAGCAATAGTTTTTCACGGTTCCAAGCACAATAAGATATCAAATCGCAGCTTCGAGGCGGCCAACTGCTGCATTTGCTTCACTTCATACAAAACTTCTTTTCAAAAAAGCACTGTTTGGACTACATACACACAGTAAATTTGTAAATTTTCAAATTTTTGACGGCGTTGTTCAAGTGTAAGGCGATTCACATCGTTTCACGATGGTATGATACTGATTTTCTGTCTTGATTTAGAGCGAAAAACAATTATCAGTAGGTATAAAAATAATCACTAGATGGCCTGCTCTGCACTTCAGCCACCCAACCGCGTAGCCTTTTAAACGGTTATCGTCCAATCGTCTTTTACCGATTATATCGTCAATAGATTGTTTCATTTGAATTCATTTTTAGTGAATGAATGATCTCAAGCATTTCTAGTAACTTTTCGGGTATGTAATCCCTTTTTTTTAATTTCTAGATTTTGATCAAATCGTCTCAAAATTTCCGTAATCCAGGTCCAGCAAATTGCATAAGCTTTTGTTTGACATATGGAAGCTGCGTAACCAAACGAACTTTACTTTACTCAAAAGAACCTGAGTAACGGGACTACATAGCGTTATACCGTTGTACGGACATTCACTAATGTGCATAAGGCGTCGGGTCAGCTTCGTATAATAAGTTCCAAACCGACTATAAGCTGAGGCCGAAGAAGTGATTTTCACCTCAGCACCTTTCGTACTCAACTCATGATACTGACGTGACTGAAACACAAAGCAGAATAAGTTAACTTACTTACTTAGCTGGGCATTACAGTTGAGGGTGAACCTATAGGTCTCAACTAACGTCTTTCGCCAACAATTTCGATTGTACTCTTAGTCGATTGAGGTCTTCTTCTACTTGATTGCGCCACTTAAGACGCTTTTGCGCTTGCCTTACAATGTGCTTTCGAATACCTGCCGAGCCGGAGCGTTGATATCCATTCGGTTTACATGTCCTGGCCATCGCATCGTAGTTTCGCAATGGCCAATGAGCACTTTTCTGTAGGTACATTTCATTTCACGGTACAACTCATCCAATTCGTTGTTGAATGTTGAATCTCCTTTATCACACACTGTCTCACATATATGTACGTTTGCTCGGAATATATTTCTTAAAAATCAATCAAGGGTTCCTAGTCCGCTCTAAATAAAGTCCCTTCAGGTTTTATTTCTCAATTGCCTTCTTTGTCCAAAGAAGCATCGATTGGCTAGAGTAATTCTCCGTTTGCTTTCGCAAGCGATGTATTTTTCGAGCCCATTACTGATCCCAGCTCCCAGGTAGACGAATTCCTATACTAGCTCGGAGTTATTTTTGTCTATTCTGACGTTTTGTCCAATTCGTCGATGTCCTCTGTCCATGTTTGATGACAGTATGTAGTACTTCGTTTTGCTCTCATTAGTCATTAACCATAAAATCCATTTTTGCCGCTTCCGCTTCAATATATGAAATCACGCTGGCTTCTACAGATTACGTCAGTATCGTCTGAGTAAGCCACTAATTTGAATGATTTTATTCGTCTAATGTTGACGTTTGAGTTTTTATTTTCAATTATTTTGGTAAATAATAAATTGGCATGATTATCAAAATAATCTTTTTTAGACATCAAATATCTCAGTAACGAAACAGCGTGATTTCTCCAAAGTCATTGTGGATTTTTCTAGAAATTTATGGGGACGTATCAAATTGCTGACGTGGGATGTCAAACATTCACATATTACAACAGACAAGGTCCTATATATGCGACGAAGGAATGAAACGAAAAGAATATCACAGCTAAAGCCTAGAGCAGCACAGGGGTCTATTATTAGACTAGACCCCTGAAATATCTCCTTACGAGACATTCTCTGTATTAGGATGCCCAAATGCTGCTTTCTAGTTGGATACGCTGATGACGTCGCTGCGGTGATAACCGCAAGGTATACCAAGTGATAACAAAGTAATGCGAAGGACAAATTTTTGGATGGAAGAACATCGACTGTCTCTGGCTACTAAAACAACTGAAACAATTAAAAGGAGGTAAAATAACTGGGAATAAACATGCATACATAGGGTGGCGCAACAATGGGAATGCGGGAAGCCCTGGAGTAAGCGTATTTCTCACAACCATGCCTAGTGAGGGAGTGGAAGGGACCTAAAAATTTCTGCCGGTTCCGAACGGCTAATCGAGAAGGCGCTTTTCATTCATTATCGGGAGACCTGCCAATTCCTCACAAAAGACGACACCAGTGGACAAACATTTTTTGGTTTTTGTTGGAATTCGAACCATCAATCTCCCGCGTAACAAGCAGACATGCCAACCATTATGCCACGGGCATCACCTGGTAATAAAGCTCTACACGAAATAGAGCTTTTGGGATTAGATACGGACGGACGTGTCGGTTGAAAGTGCATCCAAAGTTACAAGCCATCTATCTAGGCTGATGACAAATAATGAAGGTTGAGCAAAAAGAGACTTCTTCTGACATCTACACACTTAATTCTGCTGTACGGAAGCAAGATTTCGGCTTTTCGACAAGAAAAGCATAGGAAACAAACAGCTAGTATCAGTACAGAGACGCAAGGCCATGCGAATGACGAGCACGTACCGCACAGTATCTGAGCCAGCAGTTCTTGTAGTTGCAGGTGGTGTCGTGCGATTATCAATTGATCGCCTCGCAGCAGAAAGAAGATACAATCACGAAAAGAAAGCAAAAATCGGTGTGGAACCGGCAAATACGGAACCAAAAGCGCCTGCACAGCACAAGTGGTAGGAACGATGGGAGCCGGAAAGCTATGAGCTATTTGGAGACCTAAGTGAATGGAGTATCCGAAAACGTCGTGAAGTGAACTACTGCACCGCATCTCACAGTTCCTTACCGGACACGGTTACTTCAACCCTTTTCTGTCCAAGATTCGAGTGCAGTAGATGCGAATCTCCTCCTCAGGAAATAAACAGAAGTATCGGAGAAATCAGCCAAAATAACATCATCCAGTCGATGCTTGAAGACGAAGAGCAGTGGATGCGAATATACATGTGTTTGATGTTAATCCTGAAAAGATAAAAGCAAAACGAGGTAGATGAGGAAATGAGGAACCAGAATTCGACACTCCCTCCTCTCCTTTCAGAAAAAAAGTCAATTGGTCTCGATGGGCAAGCGAGGAACTTTTGAAGCTTAACCTGGTATGCCAAGGCTAGGACACCTTAGAAAGGAAGGATCAAAGGGCATTTCGAAAAAAAAAAACATTTTCATAAAACTCTTTGAACAACTTATACTTGCTCTTTATATGCCAGTTTTTTTTAATCAATTCCAAAGGTTTCAAAACATATTTGCTTCCAGTATCAAGTTGCTTATCACACATTTTAGAGCTTCAGTCGAGTACCGGTACAAACAACTTCAAATATTTCAAATTAACTTCCCACTTAAAACTCAGTGGGGACCTATGTGGCAGAAGCCAAAATACCTATAAAGTCCCAAACATTATTCCAGATCTGTTCAAGCTTACCTAAGTATGTACACTTAATAAGGATAACTCCGTTATTGTATTGATGTTGATGTGTTCCATCCAGGACTGACTTAATCATGTTGTAAGCCATTTTTGAACGTGGAGTGTCCACTTGGGCATAATCCTTTCCAGTTTACTTAATTTTAACAAAATTCTTAAAACACGAACAGTTCTTTCGAATGAAATTAGGTAATTCGCTTTCGTTTGGTGACACTTCGCACGAAGCACTTGCTTTTCAATGTCGCATCGATATTTATAAAAAAAAAAAATAGGTGGGTACAGATTGTTATCAATTTTCTAAACACAAACATTAGTCGGTTGGAAGAATCAATTAAATATCAGCACTCTCTCAAGTACCCATAGGTAGGTAGGTAATAAGTATACACAAACACACCTCTGAATAGGTATCTGGAAGAACGCAGTTGTTTATCTTTTTTCCATCTTCAGAAAAAAAATAAAAAAAAATAATAATAAACACTAAGCGGAACGAAACGGAATAAAACAAAAAAGAATCTCCAAGATAAAAGCGCCGATTTGTGGGGATCGAAAAGATGCGGTTGCGTATCGTCCTTTATTCTCACATTATTCCTAACCTAACACACGAAGATAAAACACACAGAAGTCACAGCTCACAACGCGGACCTGTCTCACTTGCTCTCCAAGTGCGGTTGTCATTTGCCTCACTTGTGTTATTAGTATTTTTAGAAATTACCAAACTAATTAACCATGGAACACGAAGCAAATGTTAAAAATAGCTAAACTCAAACAACAAACACAGTTCTCCTTTGAGATTATATTTTTATTCGCAATCGCAATCGCTGCCGCCCCGGCCCCATGCTTTGGAAGAGAAGAGTCGCGAGGGTCATGAACCATCGTTGTCGTTAATTTTAAAAATAAACCACGGCCGCTTCAAAAAAAAAAAAAAAACGCGACAAAGTCCCCAAACACTAAAACAAAACACAACAAAAAAGAAAAAAACCCAAACACAAGGGTCGGAAGTTGGAGCTCAAGATGAGTTTTAAATTGAAAAATTATGTGTGATTAGGCTTTGGTTTTTTTTCTGTTTTTCAAATTTTGAAATGAAGAATTTAGTTCAATATTGGATGGAAATATATTTGAAGAGATAAAACAAAATATCTAACTGCGGCGAAAGTGAGTAACCGACGCGAAGCGCACATTTGATCGTTTCGACAAGATTGATTCTACTGACGGAGCAGTGTGAGAAGGCCCATATTCTGTTGCTTGCATTCGCTTTGCTGTTTGTGTTCTTCTATCTGGCGGCTGTGCTCTGTTGTGAGTAGATATGTAGGTATATTGAGTGCGGTGTTGTATAGAGTAGACCGTTTGCCATCCAAATCCAAAAAATACAGCCGCCGCGCCGCCGCTGCCACCATCGCCATCGCGTTGTTTGTCGTCGTGGTCGTCGTACTCGTCATCTATACGCGAGCCCCGCACTTCGTGTTGTTTTGGAGAACGCCGCGCCGAATGCAGCATGATCTGGGTCTACCTCTAACACTGGATGGAATGGCTTATGGTCGTTTCAAATGGTTCTCAGCTGCTGCCGTTTGATAGAAGTCCACCAAGGTGAGGAATACGGCGGCTACGGCAAGGGAATGTTGTAGATACTTTTGGTTAGATAGGTACCCATACCCATACCATAAAGAGGAAGGTAGGCACTTCTCGCTTTTCTTTGCAGTGGATTAAGTATTTCCACTTATAATTCTATAGGCATAGGTCGATGGAAGAACCTAGTCGTCCACTTGTGAGATAAAAATGTATACCTACCTGCCCAAAATAAAACTTACAAGTGCGTTCGGGGCTCTCAGTTTGAAGAGCGAAATTCTATTCAAGTGATTTTTTCTTTTCTTTTTCATTCCCTTTTGCTGGAAATAAGCGTTAGGTACATACATTTTCACTTAAAATGGAATTGTAAATTGAGAAATGAATCAAGAGCAGAATCCTATGATGAGGTATTTTTTCAGTGAGACATCGGATTTGAAAACCTGTTGCAAGAACTACGAACGTTTCAACTGATTTTAGGTAACATAAGGAACATTTGAGGTTTGAGAGTGACTGGAATACTTAAAAGTAGATTGAAATGGTTTGTGTCTCTACTGCTGGAAACAGGAAGGCAAACCACAATAAAAGCTATCGTATCTTCAAACCAATTGTTCTCCAAACCAATTGTTTGAAAGCAGTTTAGGTTTGCTCTTTCGCACATAGGTGACGCAAGTAGGAAATTCAAATTGCTCGTTATTTAATTGCAGTTTTGAATAACAGCAGTTATTTCTTAAACATAAGTTCTCCCTAGCCAAAGGAATTTTGCAGCTGCGGAAGCGGGAGAAACGCTGCTGACAGGATTTCTTTCATCGCGACAACTACAAACGCGGTGTGGGTCCTGTCGCGTCAGTGTAGGTACGTTCGCTATGTTAAAATAATTTGATATCTGAATTAACCTGGATTGAGAGAACCATGTTCGATGATGTTAGATCGAGGTAGGCACGGCATGTGGTGATTTTAACGTAGATTTACTAAAATGTGATTCGATGGCCTTTCAATTGAAAGACTCAGTTTCTTCAGTTGGGATGGATCTATTAAATACAACATACCCTACACGTTTTGCGAAAAATAAAGTGCCTAGTCTCCTTGACCTTATAATTGTTTCGTGTTCGTCGCTTGTTAAATTATTCGATCAACTTTCATTAGATGTTTCTGACCATGATCTACTTTTTTGTTGTTATGACATCAATTTTTCGAGAACTGTCATCCCTGACACCTTTACCTACAAAGACTTTAACTCTATTGATGTTAGTGTCCTCCAAGCTGCGACAATTTCTGCTCCCTGGGAGCAATGCCGATTGGCAAGTAGTGATCCAAATGAGAAAGTAAAACTGTTTCAATCAATACTTTTAAACTTGTACGACGAATGTGTGCCTTTGAAAACAGTGAACGTTCAGAACAAAGCATGTCCTTGGTTCATTCCGGAGGTGGTTCGCTCTATTAAGACGAGAAACAGCAGATTATACAGCAAATGGAAGCGTAGACCATGTGAGGTAAATTGGTTGACATACAAAGTGGCTCGTAATTACTCAGCCACAGTACTCCGTACGTCAAAGAAAAACTTTTATGCATAAACTTTGGAGCAACCTAAGGACGATCGGAATGCCTGCTGAAAAGAACAACTCAATGTGTGCTCTGGATCCAGATGACTTGAACAGTTTTTTCTTGGGTGATGACCCTACTGCTGGCAGCTCAACTTCTAATCGAACAGTAGATTGTGTAGCCTCTGCACCAATATTCGAAAGTTTTGAAGTAGCCACGGAAGTCGAAATTGCTCAATGCGTTGCGGCCATAAGGTCCGATTCGATAGGTGAGGATGGCTTTCCAATTCGATTTGTTAAGCTTATCTTACCTGAAATTGTCTCGCATCTCACTCATATAATTAACTGGTGCATAATTACGTCAACTTTTCCTCTGCACTGGAAATTTGCAAGAGTTTTGCCAATAGCAAAGAAAATAAATGCATCTGCACCTGCTGATTTCAGACCGGTGAGCATCCTGCCATGTCTATCAAAGGTTTTTGAAAAGGTTGTAGAGAAGCAGATAACGAAACACTTGTCCCTGAACAAATTGCTGTATGCTCAACAATCTGGTTTTAGAGTTAACCACAGTTGCTCTACAGCTATGGTTAACCTCTTTGAAGAATTGAGATAAGATTATGACCGGGGTCATGTTTCGTTACTGTGTTTGCTGGACTTTTCTAAGGCTTTTGATAAAGTCAATCACAAAATTCTGTGTTGGAAGCTGAAGAATGACTTTGGTTTCAGTGAGAGAACTCTGAAATTGATCAGTAGCTTCCTCTCTGGCAGATCGCAAAGGGTTAATTCTGGTGAACGTTTTTCACAGTTGAAAGAAATAAAGCAGGGAGTCCCTCAAGGCTCCATATTAGGCCCGTTACTACTCTGCATGTTTATTAATGACCTCCCAACAGTGTGCAAATATACTTCAGTACATCTTTATGCAGACGATGTCCAACTACATCTACCAAAAGCTTCAGGTAACCTCAATGAAATTATTTTTCTCATGAATGAAGACTTAAAACATATTACAACCTGGTCTGAAGTTAATGGGCTTCTTCTCAATCCATCAAAATCTCTGATAATATCTATCTCAAAAAAAAAATTTTGACCTTTGTCTCCTTCCTGATGTTTACCATAATAATAATAAAATTAAAGCAGTGGAATCAGTCACTAGTCTAGGTTATGTAATCAACCGTAATTTGTCTGGTTACAATCACACAAACGTTGTCGTGGGTCATATTTACGGATGTCTTCGTAAACTGTGGATTAGTGCTTATTTTTAACCTCAAGAAACAAGACGAAAGCTGGTACTGTCTCTAGTCTTACCCCTCATAACATATGCTGAGGTGGTCTACAGCAGTCTTGACTCTTCGTCCCAGCGGAAACTGCAAGTTGCGTTCAATGATGCTGTACGTTATATTTATGGTATACGTAGATATGACCATATTTCTGTGTTTGCTACGGGTTTGCTTGGATGTACTCTGGAACAATATATCAACGCTAGGAATTGTTTTTGCACAAAATAATTATAACTCCAAACCCACCTTACTTATATAACAGACTTAATTTTACTCGCTCCTCAAGAACCATCATGCTCATTCCCTACCGTTACAATTACCTTAACTCATCACGCTTATTTTTTATCCATACTGTAAGACTTTGGAACTCTTTGCCCTCTCAATTGAAGAATATTTCAAATCCCAACAATTTTAAAAGTGCAATTTTCCAACATTTCTCCTCCTCATCCATTTAAATTATTTCCCTTTTACCCACTACCTTTCTTTCCTCTATCCTATCTCTCACTCCTTAGATTTAGATAAATATTGTTATTAGATTTAAGCATTTGAAATTACTATTACTGATATGAAAACACCATGTACTATAAAAGATCATGTCTTAATGTACAAACCATCTGTTAAATAAATTGAAATAAATTGAATTTTAAATTGAAATTGCATGCATATAATTAATGTGGAGCCTTTAAAAAGGTGCAATCCTTCTTCTGGGCGGTTAAAGAACTTGTCACCTTAAAGCCATGGGTTTGTCTTCATTTTTTTCCGTCCCTTTTGCTGCTCTTGCCTCCAGTTGCTTCGAGTGATTGGAAACTTGCTCACAAAAACTTCAAAAATAGATCCAAAGGTTTGTAGTCAGTCTCAAGACTTTGATATTGTACTTCGCACTCAATCGAAAGTTCGTGCGACCCAGTCCTGCTCATTTTTTTTATGGCGGTGAAGGAAATCAAACAAACACAACCTTCAAGAACAATCAAATGGAATAATTTGGACAGAGAAAGATGCTGTCAATAAAAGCTTTTTCCTTACTTCAATAAGAACTTTTAAAAGCCTTGTTTGTCGAGCTTTTGAGGGGCTATTTACTTTGTGTTACCCGTGGTGTGATGGATAGCATATCCTGCCTGTTAATCCAGAGGTTCGAGTTCGAATTCCCAACAGAGGCAAAAATGTTTTTTCCACGGGTATCGCCTTTCGCGAGGAATTGGCAAGTCCTCCGTTAATATTCATTGCCATGAAAAGCGCTTTCTCGATTAGCCGTTCGGAACTGGCAGAAAATTGTAGGTCCCCTCCATTCCCTCACAAGGCATGGTGGTGAGAAATGCGCTAGGCCCAGGGGCTCCTCGCTCTGTTGCGCCACCATATTTATTTATTTATTTTTTTATTTACATCATCAACGCAACCCAAAATGCTGTGGACAGACCACCAAGTATGCGGGGCTGCCTTCACCGAACTTGTATTAAAAAAGTCAAAACACTGCTAAGAAATTCAAATGGACACTGTCAAATAAATGGCTAAGGCTATTAAAGCCGAAGATAAAGCAGTGACGAAAAAAAAACCGGTTTTCAAAGCATGGAAAAAGTGTCCTTCAATTAACTTAAGCACTCCCCAAAGTGGGAGAGCGAAGCTGCTATAAGAAAAGCGAAGAAATGTACTCCACTCCAAGCAAAGAGCACGGAGAGCACGTATCGCGAGCCAGAAAAAATTTGCTATTGCAAAGCGAACTATTCAAGAGAAACGACAAAACAACTTGAATATGGAGCAAACATCTTCAAAATAAGTAGAAATAGCTTACCGTTTAAATAAAGAAGTAATTAGATAGGTATGGGCGCAACAGATCGGGGAGCTCGGGGTCTAATGAATTTCTGTCAACCATGCTCTCTGAAGGAATGGAAGGGACATACATACTTCGGCGAATCCAAACGGCTAATGGAGAAACCGCTTTTCATTGCATTAAATTACTATCGGAGAAATTGTCCATTCCTGACGAAAGGTTATGTACGTTCAAAAAAAACACATTTTCCTTGATGTTTCTGCGACTCAAACCTCGAACCTCCCACATAATAGGCAGACACGCTAACAATTTCGTCACGAGCACCATTACATATTGAAATTTAATTTTGGTTGCATAGATAGTAAATATTGGCCTACGTGCGGTGGGTGTAGCTCGGGTCATACGTTGATCTTATATTTAGCATCGATACAGCACGGTGCCACTATTTAAATGCAGAAATATTGTGATTTAAAAGCGTTGTACTTTGATACATAATGTAAAATGTACGTCACAGAACGTGTTGTAGTACTTGGCATTAGATCTTGCGAGGGTTTCTTTGTGGAGAGCGATGACATACGACTGC
Source organism: Melanostoma scalare (assembly GCA_949752695.1). Classification (NCBI taxonomy): domain Eukaryota; kingdom Metazoa; phylum Arthropoda; class Insecta; order Diptera; family Syrphidae; genus Melanostoma; species Melanostoma scalare. The sequence goes on from OX456985.1 coordinate 73,794,190, forward strand.
ATACCTCCATAAGCCATATACAGATCCATGACATACGACTGCAAGCCGTCTTTCGAGTTCAGGCGTATGCAATCCAAAAAGCTTTAATTTTCGTTACGAGGAATAGCGAGATGGGGAGAAGTATTTGTGTCAGCGGCGACAGCATTTCAGGGCATCACGGCATGACTGGAAACAATACCCGAACATGCAAGGAAATGACCTCAGACAGCTTTCCCAGGACCTGAACCAGCAATTGGTCTGCCGGCGTCCTCAGTGATGTCTTCAATAAACGATTGGATCAAGAGCACAACTGTAGGCATGCTTCCTTTGGATGCTGACAGACCAAACATATGCTGCCCAACTTTAATAATAAAACTACAATATTTTCCCTTTTTTATAGCCGCAAAGACTATACAGAAGGCTTTTTGGTGATGCTATGGACCATTTCTCTTTTGCTAAACTTTAGTGATAGTACAAATTATGAATTCTGCGAAGAGGATGTCCACACAACGGAAAATTTTGTCAATGAATGTCTTAGATGAATAAAGAACAAGATGGAAAACCATTACCTCTCTTGCCCCGCAACTTCCATTTGTTTACATTAGGCCTGTTTTTTTGGGAAGATGTCCGGTACCTTGTATTGTAAATACATGTAAAGCAAAAACAACAAAAGATACAGGGGATAAAAGGATGAGTAAATCTTACAAGGGATAGATTTTTCGATATCGAATAAGTTTTTCGATGTTTCATTTTTAAATGTTGGTGCGACTAGAGACTTTCATGTATCTCGAACAACAGAAAAAGGGGGTGTTCACAAGTGAATGGAAATGAATTTTGTACAAGAATAGAATAGAATAGAAAAGAATTTTGGTAACGATTTTTGAATTGTAGAAATTTATTGATCTTGATTATTTAATTTGCAGGTTCATAGGTATATAATAATATATCGTTCCAATAGTATTTACTACGTCTTACCTTAAAATAGATTTATTTGTTGATTACTAGCAGATGCGGCCACGCGTTGCTGTAGGTCGCCATCTGTGAGGTGCAAGGGACAATGTTTTACAGTTCTCTGTAAAAAAATTCGCTTAAGGCGCCATCTGTTCCAGATTTATGCAGTCTATGATTAATAACAACAAAAGCGCCATCTGTTCCAGACTTATTTAATCTACTATTAATAACCATTGTAATTACAAGGAATAGTAAACTCGATTTCGTTTTTAGCGTGTAGCGCCACCATACGACTTCGGTCACAGCTCAAATGTGCTTTTACATTTATAAGGAAGTGACCATTGCGCCTCCCCGTGGCCTCGGTCCAAAGAATTAGTAAATGGGAAATCGAGTTTACTATTCTTTATACATATATACCATGAAGCGGAAGTTGATTCTTATACAGATAAGTATCCGCTTGTGTCTAGTTTCTTAAGACACTTTTAAAATATAAGTATTGAACTTTTAAACTTCTAAGTAATGTATTTTAGCGGATTACCGACATTTAAAAGTTTTTCGCACTTGTTCTCATTCACTCTCAAGTGAACTGAACCCAAGCGTGTAAACAGAGAAAAAAAACCACAAGAAAATACTTTCATACTTTTGTGAACACCGCTATTTTGTTTGTTTATGTTTGGCAACTCGTCACGGATACCAACCATCAAACATAAAACGCGAACTGTTTTTTTGGACTTACAATACAAGGTACCGGACAGCCTCCCAAAAAACAGCCCTATTGTTGTTTTTGTAATCACAGCATCCATCTGTGAATACGTGTAGGCTGAAAAAAAAATGGCGCAAAAAAGTTGTGGAAGTATATGTGTGGTGAGTTTATTTTCATTTGACGTTTCAGATTTCAGTCATTTTATTTATTTTCTGAAGAGGAATTTCTTTACAGTCGGGATCGTAATACATTTTTTTCTAATAAAATACCATAAACTGTGTTAAAATTGTATATTAAAGTGACCATTATTTTATCTTCGACAATCGAAGATAAAAATTCCGTGTCAGAGTTGCATTTTTGATGTGAATTTTGAAGTTATTTTGAGCTTCACAAATCACAAAGTGGTACTGAAAGCACCGAAGATGGCATATCAAACATGGATGAGTGTCACGACTTTCTTTGTCAAGTAGGTTCATATTGGAATTGTTAAAAAATTTTCGTCATGTTTAACACTGTTTATTTCTATAGCTGATTGAAGATGACGGCAAGCGTGTACGCGGACCAAATCTAGCTCGTCTTGAGCATTGAGCTGCACAAACGTATGCGAGCTAACCAAATGAATGCACATGAACTTCTAGGCGATTTTACTAACCTAATCATTGAGTATTTCCGATTGTTTGGAGATAAATCATGCTGTACTCCTGATGTAGCACTATTTGTCACATCAATTCCACTTGAGGATACCAGAGCAAGGAAAAATCTATTCAATCAATGAGGGCTATTGTGCAACATGGGAGGTGGGAGTTCGCAACTATATTGAAGCCAAAAAAGATCCCAGTAAGGGAACCCCATACGGCGCTCGGTATGTTGGCAGTATGGTTGCTGATGTACACAGAACAATAAAGTACGGTGGAATCTTTCTATACCCCGCAACAAAGAGCTCATCGAGTGGTAAACTCCGCCTGCTCTACGAGTGCAATCCAATTGTTTACCTGATCACCCAAGAGGGCGGTTTAGCCAGCAATGGAAAAATTAACATCTTGGACGTGGTACCAACTAAGATCCACGAGAGACAGCCGATATTCTTGGGCTCCAAGAAAGATGTTGAGGAAGCTTTAAGTTATCTTAATAAATAGGATTATTATCTTTAACTGTGGTTTTATTTCTAATAAGAATTTGTTTTGTGCTTTATTGGTAAAAAGGTGAAACCATCTGGAACTGGTCCGAGTAACATTTCACTGAAGAGTTAGGAAAAGATAGCAATGTTTCCATTTCATCACGCCCACGACATTTTTGTGGTCTTTGGTTGATTTTCTGAAGAGGATTTTCTAACAGAACCGCTGGGATGTAGCGATAGAGGAATGACTCATACTCGCTCCGGTCGGTGCCCAGATGTTTCAACTTATCACGTTGTCAAGTCACACGTCAACACACAGTAACCGCTGGGTACAGTACTCGCACTACTAGCTAAACTAGTGAGTGCTAGAAGTGCGAGTATTGACAGAGGGACTACAACACTCAATGCAACACTTAAACGCTCAATAATGCGAATCTTCTTCTTCCCTAGTTTTGCGAAGGGAAAAAGGACAGCTTTAGATCCAACAGACTTTTTATTTCCATTCGCTTCCACAGCGCCACTAGTTTGATTAGGTTCTACATTTTGTTCAGTTTCATCTGCTTCCATTGCCACGTCTTTGATATTATCGCTGGTTTCATCTGTTTTGATAATATCATTCTTCGTCTTGGTTTCTTCCTGTTCACATTTATTGTCGCTTTGTTTTTTCTTCTGTTCATCCTTGCGTCGATCGCAATCCGAAAGAATTTTTTTACATCTCGAGAAGTCATAATCTCGTTTACGCAGCTTAATTTGGAGTTCTGAAACCGTGATATATATTCAAAAACAATATTTACATGGAGTTTTTATTTTTTACCCTTTGATATCCCATTGAAAATAGATGTTTTTGCTTTTTGTATTTGGATCATAAAAATCAGCCTTCATTTTTGAAACACTTGTTTTTGCTTGTCAATTTAAAACATAACCTGAAATTTAATTTTCACCACACTACTGAAAAATTCTTAAGGGCAGGGTTTGAACAACACCAAAGTTATAGTTTTTTAAAAACTCACGTAAATATCAAACTAAGTAGACTTTTTTGAAAAACTTATCTCAGTCAAAATATTGAAGTGCAGCAATCTTGTAGATATTATGGAGAGCTCAAAAAGCCTTCATTCACGTCTGTAGCACAATCATTAACAAAGTACCAACGCTTTAAGTTTTGATTTTTTGTTTTTATTAAAAGCTCTGTAGAAAATTTTTGAAAAACTTGTCTCAATCAAAATCTTTAAATGTGGAATTTTTGTCTACGTTATGTTGAGCTCAGAAAGCCTTCATTCATCTCTGTAGCACAATTATTAACAAAGCGCCAACGCTTTAAGTTTTCAATTTTTCTTTACACAAAAAAAAAATTAAAACTTAAAGTGTTGATGCTTTGTTAATAATTGTGCTACAGAGATGAATGAAAGTTTTCTGAGCTCTCCATAATATCTACAAGATTGCTGCATTTCAATATTTTGACTGAAATAAGTTTTTCAAAAAATGTGTACATAGTTTGATGTCCACTTTCAATTTGTTCAAAAAAATTAAAACTTAAAGTGTTGGTGCTTCGTTAATAATTGCGCTACAGAGCTGAATGAAAGCTTTCTGAGCTCTCCATAATGTCTACAAGATTACTGCATTTCAATATTTTGACTGAGATAAGTTTTTCAAAAAATGTGTACATAGTTTGATATCCGCTTTCAATTATTTTACTTTTGTCTTTTTTTAATTCAATTAATTAACTTCTTAAATTTTCAACACAGCTTCAAGAAGAGAGTCGAAAACTTAAATTGGAATCTCTTTCATTGAACAAATGAAAAATGAATTAATATTTAATTGTCACTGTTTTGCTTTAGTACATATTTTTTAAGCAGTCATACTTTTCTGTCTATTTCTCTTAAGAAACGTTTTTTTAAAAAAATGAAATAGAAGGGAGGAGAGTAGAGTCATTTGGGGTAAGAGCGCGCAGTGGGTAAGAGCGCGCACTGCTTATTTCCTTGGCTGTGTAAAAAATAATCGAAAACGAAAAATAAGGAAATGAGAAGCTTGCAAGACATCAACAAAAAAAGTCCTTTGCGAGTGTGTGCGCAACTAGATTAAAAAGATATAGGGGATGGAAAAAAAACGTGTCAAACCAAAAAAAAAAAAAGCGCTGGCAGAAAAGTTTGTGGCGACGGCGTGGCTGCACTATATATCGTGAGTAGCATATTTTTGTAATAAGTGAACATTTAAGCTTCAATCTAGCTTAAAATTTTGCAAAATTTGTGTTATTTTCTATTAAGTTTTATAAAATCAAAAAAAAGTAGCTTTGTGGGTAAAATCGCGCAGTGCTCTTGTGGGTAAGAGCGCGCAGTGCGCAATCTTACCCCGTATTGAAATTTTCGGTTTTTCAACTCTGTTTTCATTTTTTTAACTCTCCATCTCCACATTACAAAAATTTAGATTGCAGAAGTTTTCCGAAAATGGGTCGAACTTAACAAAGAAAAACAGAAAAACTACAAATTGAAAAACTACATTGTAGATTTAACTTACTTTATTTAATTTATTTTATTTTGTTTATTTATCTTTTATTAAAAAAAGTGAAGGCTGTATCAAAAATATCTATGAATTTCCAAACACAAAGGCTGCAATATTTTAATAAAAAATATCTTATTTTATAGTCTTTGTTAAGTTAATTTTTGTTTTGTTTTCTGAATTGAATTCGTTTAAAAGGAATAAGATATGAGTTTTATTTCTTGTAAGTAATTGAATTAAGTTGTCTTTTTCTAGTATTTTTCTCTTGAGTGTATAGAAAAGGTGGAAGTTGTGGAATAACTAATGTTGCCTGTTTCAAGAAGTACGATATATACGTATATATATATACGTATTATAGTAAATTTTAAAATATTTAATTGATTTATACTGCTAAGATTCCAATACAAACTAGGTGCGCGCTCTTACCCGACATTTTGCGCGATCTTACCCTGACCTCGGGGCAAGAGTGCGCAAGTTGACTTGATTTGGTTTTTTAACAAAATCATACAAAAAACTTTCACCAACATTAACTTTTTTGACATTTTTTTGCTCTAAAAATATTGATTAATCAAATGTTAAAAACCTTAAGTTGATATCTATTATGACCTTTTCTCAATTTGAGCTTAAAGTGAAAAGTGCGCGAACTTACCCCTAATGACTCTACTCAGAGAAATCTTTAACAAGAAAGAAAATATTTTAATATTTTGATGTTTAAATTTTTATTTCCAAATCCTTAAAAAAGTATATAATCACAAATAAATTTTATTTACAAGCCAAAAAAAAAAATTTTAATTCCAAAAATTCTGCCAGACGTAGCCTTAAGGTAACTAAAAATAAAATAAAAAAAAACAAAAACCGGTTCCAAGACGAGAATAAAGTAGTATTGGTACGATTTTGTGTAAGTCCAGTGTTGAGATCCGAACATAAAGTGGTGCTAGTGAGATTTTGTGTAAGCCCAGTGTTGAGATCCGAATATAAAGTAGTGCTAGTGAAATTTTGTGAATGAGTGCGTGCACCAGCTTGTGGGGAGGTATCAATGTGTTAGTGTGGTTTTCCATCTTGTTCTTTATTCATCTAAGATGAATGTCCTGCATTTGCAGGCATGGGAAACCTTTGTGTTGCGATCTTGCTGCATTGCTACGTTTTTCGGGGTTAATGCAGCGCTGAAAAAAATATTCAAATCAGTCCAGTAGTTCTTAAAATCTTAGCTAACTTAACACCATGACACTTTATAAATCTCGTGTCGGGCATGTAATTATTCATATTCAGATGTCGTAAGTTGGTGGTACCCGTGGCGTGATGGTTAGCATGTCCACCTGCTAACCCAGAGGTTCAAGATTCGAATCCCAGCAGAGGCAAAAATGTTTTTCCACCAGTATCGCCTTTCGCGAGGAATTGGCAAGTCCTTCGTTAGTAAATTCATTGCCATTAAAAGTGCTTTCGGAACCGACAGAAAATTGTATGTCCCCTCCATTCCCTCACAAGGCATGGTTGTGAGAAATGCGCTAGGTCCAGGGGCTCCTCGCTCTGTTGCGCCACACTATTTATTTATTTTAGATGTCGTAAGTTCCGCTTCCGTGGAAATATGGAGATAAATAACACCCGAACTGTTATTTTAATGTATAAGCAACATTATTGTAAGGTTTCATTAAAATCTATTCAGTAGTTTTTGTGTAAAAAACTACCACACATCTATACACTCAAAGTTTCAAATTTATAATTGTAGCAGGAAGCAGGATATTGTAATTTGTTTTTATATCCCATATCCTCCTTTAATACAATGAGACGTGGCGACTTGTGATTCAAATTCATTTTCAAATGGAATCCATGAATATACCAAATACCCTGTAAAGAGCTTTACTTTATTATCCATCGATATCCACTGCCTACATTAGCTCGGATTGCAAATCCTAACTACTACCATGCCAGTGTAACTGTATTACTACATAAGTTAAGCTAGGGAAACAGTGCGATTTGAATGTTTTGTTCCTTTTTTATTTGAAGCATTAGTCGCTCATTCGGGATTCAGATTATATTTATTAATATAGGAAAATAGATAAATGCCTGAACATATATTTTTAAAGCTCTCTACGTACGTAGGCAACTGCACAGAAAGCAGTTACCTTTTTTTTGTTCATATTGTAAATCGAGCATGTTATTTTCGATTTTATGAGAGTAATAAAGTCGAAAAGGGTAAATAAAGACAGTCAGCAAATTTTAACATAAAGAAATAGTTCAAACGTAATTTAAAGTTATTTAAAAACATTGCTAAGAGTTAAAAAATGTTTGTAATCTTACCCTAATCAATTTCGAAAACTAGCACATTTTAAAGATCGAAAGATTCGGCAAGTTCTCCGAGAATAGTAACGCTGTCATGAAAAGAAATCGCTTTCTCAATTAACAGTTTTAAGATTCAGCATACAATTATTGTAGGTTCCTGAAATGCGTAAGGACATGAAGCTGCTCAAGGCTCGTTACGCCAACTTTTTATTGATCTTCTTTGTATTTAGTTATTTTTGCTATAAAAGTATAGTGCTGTACAGTTGTTAAATACAAACTGACATATATTGCTGTGTTTTCATTAAAAGCCGTTGTACCTGTCCTGATTTGCAACAATTTTGTTTTTTTTGCAATATGTGAACATTTTGGTGCATTAAGAGAACGCACATAAATACAGATGGTTTTTGTGTTTGTGTAATGCTTTTTATTAAGAAAAAAAAAAGTTATTTGGTTAAATATTTTCCAAAATTCCTTTGATTCGATAGACAAAGAAGTGGTAAATATAAAGCCAGTAGGTGAAAGCCATTATGTGGTTATTGTTGTTGAAGGATAAAAAAGTGATCGTGAAGACGATGTGTGGAGAAGAAAATTCGGCAGCGAAGTGTATGAACTGTACCTACCGCTACATGAACTTAACTGGAAGAGTACGTACGCATAGCGAGACTGCGATGCCTGGGAAATCTGAGATGGATGGACAATGGACATACATAAGCACTCGGGCTCAACTTGTTTTCCAAAGCACACGAAAAAAAAACGTCGAAAAGGAAGACTACGTCTTTAGTGAGGCAATCAAGTAGAAAAAGGCCACAATCGACTGAAAAACTGGCGAGTTCAGTCCCAGGATCACAATGAACAGTAATGGCAACATAAAAAAGTAAGCAATCAAAGACGATGGCGGCGCATAGAAGTACACTGAACCAAATATTAGGAGTGAAATCAACTAAAAGTTTTCGTAACATTTTAACTAAAGCAAATTGCGAAATTGACGAATATTTGTAAATATTTTATTCAAATAAACAAAATCATTCGTACAAACAAGAAAATTTATTCAAATCGAATAATGTCTGTATGTAGCATTTTGATTGAAGAAACAATCGTTGAATTGATAAAATGAATATTGAATTTGCAGATCTTTCGTCAAAATTTATATTCAAGTCAACAAAACATTCATCAATCTAGGTGATTTTTCCGTTAATTTTTTTTAATGTCAATTAAATTGTAATTGTAGAATTTTAGTTCAATCAACAGACTTCTTATTTCTATTGACTAAGAAAGTATTCAAATTAATTATTTCTTTTTTTCAAAACGATGATTTTTCGTTAAAATTTTAACATTTTTTCTTCATCGTTTAGGGATTCTTCCATACAGCGAAACATTCGTCAGTTTGAATAAATTTATAAAATAACCTACATCTTTCGTGTTACTATCAAAGTATGTGTCCCCTGTTTCTTGTGTGTTGCGCGTAAGTTTAGCTACAAATTTTCCATTCGGTTTTGTGACTTTGAGAAGATCGGTTCATTCGGTTGTGTTGTGTTGAGTATTTTAAATTTGTGGCCCATTGACCAGACGATAATAAAATATTTTGAACAGGAGTTAATAAAAGGTGCTGATTCGCAGATTTTGGTGAGTTTTTAAGTTTTATTTTCTACATATAATAACCAGCACCTTCAAACTGTTTTGTTGTTGTTTGAAGGTGTAGGACAATTGGCTGGTGCTAGTAACAAAATTTCTAAATTTGGTGCTTAATAATATTAACGTCAATTTGAACTCATAATAAAAGACAATTGTTCTTGGGCAGAAACTGAACATCTTTGGACTGCGACAAGAAATGCAAGACTTGCGGAGGTTGTCAAAGCTGGATCCACAGAGGAAATTCTTAGAAAATGGCAACAATATAAAAATCCATTGGGATACAAATTGGTAAGTGAACTAGAATTTATCCAACTGTCAATTACTATAAAAGACTAAGTCTTAATAAACATTTGTAATTAGTAATAAATTTAAATTGAATTGAATTGATACTCGTAAAATTACAATACAGAAATAATAATTTAATAATGTAACTCTAATAATAATTATTTATAAATGAATCGATCGTTGTCTGTTTGATTTATTTCTTAGATTGATATTGATTTAAAACAGCTCTTTCCGAATACCAGTAGTTTGGTTCTAAACCCCAACTCGAAGTAATTGTTCTCCAAAATGAACGAAATGCAACATATGACCGAAAGTAAGTTCAATTTCTATATGCTCATTCGCTGATGGCTTTATGGCACTTTGAACTGTTATTAATGAATAAATATATCACTCTTTTACAATATCATGATATTACTCTTCTTAAATCTAAAGAATGCTTAATTCAACTAGTAATTTTCTTTTGCATAGATGGACGTTGCTGTGGAGTCTTTTATCTCCTTCACTCCATTTTGATCCCAACAGCAAAAGTCTTGAAAAAGACTACCCCAACTTCGGACAAGAAACAACATTCAAAATTTTCAATAAATTTTCAAAACTGCGAAACGTACTTGAAGGAGAAGGTGGAAGCAAATTCGAAGATCCAGCCATTTGTTTTTACTGGGACGTTCTGAGTCCGAAGGAAATTATTTAATAATTAATTAATTAATTGAATCTTTAAAGTAAAATGAATTCAAATTACTTATATTCATATTATTCATATATATATCTTAGTTAAAAATGTAAATATAAAATCTTAAAAAAATAAAATAATTTAAACATATTTTCCTGTTGTCGTTATTGATGTTGTAGTTGTCATTATCACTTCCAATGTCGAATCTTCTTTTTTTCAGCAGTCCAAGGTTTATTTGTTCAAAACGAAATCAATCCATTCAATAAATTACAGAAGCTCAATTGAATTCGAATCAAACAAGTTACGAGCAATCTTCAGATTAAAGAAAAAAAATTGTAACATTAAGAAAAAGAATAGTTAATTTGAAAAATGCACTGTGAAAACAACAAAAATTTTCTGTGAAAATGAATATGCTTTTGTTGAAAACACAACACCTTTTATTCAAACAAAAAAAAAATAGTTTAATAAACTAAACTAATTAGTTCAATCAAAGAAAGTTTTCGCCAAATCCACAACAACTTTTAGTTCAATCAATTAATATATTATTCAAATTAACGATCAGCATGAGCAGAATTGAAGAAATATTTCACTACTGCTTTTATTCAATTTGATAATTATTCTTCAAATTAACAAACTTAAATTGACTAATAATTATTTGTGGATTTGACGAATTTTCTTCAAGTTAACAGCTGATTACTAAATATTCAAATTGAATAAACGAATTATTCACGACAACAAAAGGTTTAGTAGGGTGTATATTGATCGCCATTTCGTCAATTTAACCTGCGATTTAGTTGCTTTCACCACCTTTTTTGGTTCAGTGTACACAACTACTATCAACGGTGGACTTCAGCAGTCAAAAAACGCAGAAACCCCTGAATAACCTAAATATAAATAAATAAATAGGGTGGCGCAATAGAGCGAGGAGCCCCTGGGCCTAGCGCATTTCTCACAACCATGCCTTGTGAGGGAATGGAGGGGACCTACAATTTTCTGCCGGTTCCGAACGGCTAATTGAGAAAGCGCTTTTCATGGCAATGAATTTACAAACGGAGGACTTGCTAGTTCCTCGCGAAAGGCGATAGCTGTGAAAAAACATTTTTGCCTCTGCTGGGATTCGAACATCGAACCTCTGGGTTAGCAGGTGGACATGCTAACCATCACACCACGGGTACCACCTCAATAAGCTACTCCGACAGATTTGATTCAAAGGTCTTTCAGGGTCTTTCAATACTAGGACAAAGTATTGAAGTAGAGGTGGTGGCGGATGAGCTCCTGGCGAACCAACGGCAGCTCTCACACCCCTGCTGCAGCAGGGTGCTGATACCGGATTATACAACAGTTTATTTTCAAGGGGATCCCAAAAGGACCTGGCCCTACAGGTTGGTGTTTGTGCGTGGGGTTAACTACCCAACCGCGCAAATACAACATTGTTCCGAAACAAACTACAGCCTCGCATAACAAATATAGTTTAAACGTTGACGACCCAAGCAAACGAAAAAAGGACAAAGACCTCCCGATCTGTAGGTGGAACGTAATATCCCTTAACGGATTACGTGAAGCTGAAGGATTAGCAGACACCCTAGACTGCTAAAAAGCAGACATTACTGCCATTCAAGAAGTTAATGGACCGTTCCTTGGCTACAACTAGGTAGTGGTTCGAGCCAAAGTTGCCATTCGGAAAGTTTGGACATCAACTATCACACTAGAAGAGTGCCTTGTGTCGATCGCAACATGGTCAGTTTGGTTGACTGTTGATTTACTTGTATCCATGTATCTTAAAGAATTTTGAGATGCAGTAAAGGTGTGCTACTAATAAAATGATCTAGCCCGGCAGCAAAATCGAGTCCATTTTCGGAGGTTTTGTTATGAAGGCTATGCTAACTAATTGTATTCAAAAAGATGTCTTCCTTAACTAGTTTCAAAATCTTCAAGGACGAATTTCAAGGGAATTACTCAACTGTTTCTTCGAGGAGATTGCTGAATCTGAATCTACGACTCCAAATTTCCAAAATAGCTAAGACAATTGTTTCAAAACATTACAGGTCGAGTGTTAGCAAATAATAGTTGATGTACTTTGGTGTTCTGTACTTTATTTGCCAGTAGACAATCAAAGATCAGAGGACTCAAGACGCTTCCTTGGTTGAGACTTACCGTGATTTGGAATACTTCCAATGACTTCAGCTGGACATCTTACCTTCTCTGGATCTCTGTCTAAAACTCGTTGTTGAGGGCCACCCATATTAGACCTCGCGGTAAGCAATCGAGTGCTTTTCGAAGTCAATCAGGACAACATGCAAATCCTCTAAGGAACTACGAGGTTTTTCAATTCTGTTCTTTATAAATAATTTGGGATGCATCTGTTGTTGACTAGCATTCGTTGGTCTTCAGAAAGTCTTGGTATTTTTCTTCAAAGTGTGGGACATTATCAAACGGTAGTAATTGTAACTTCATGTATGTACATTGTACTTTGTACATGATCGGTTGAAACTTTCCCTCTATTGATTAGGCGGACTGTCACTTTTTATAAGCTTCCAGATGAGAATCGTGAGCCATCTAAGCTGGATGTCTCCCATCTCCTTCCAAAACTCATATGGTATCTCATCTGGCCCAACATCTTTGCCTTTTTTGGAGTTCTTAACTACTTCTCTATGCCGGCTATTTCCGTTAACTAGTACCTAACTATATATCTCTATCTTTCTCAGTACTTACAGTTTTATGTATCTACCCTGACACAACCTACCTACTCACAACTATGCCTTGTGAGGGAATGGAGGGGACCTACAAATTTCTGAGGGTTCCAAACGGCTAATCGAGAAAGCAATGAATTCACTAACGGAGGACTTGCCAATTCCTCGTAAAAGGCGATACATGTGGAAAAGTATTTGATTGTGTTTTCATATCTTTTGTGTTTCTCGGCTTTTTGTTTTCAATTATGAACAGTGAAATCGAAAACATTGAGTTTATTGACAAAGAAGCCTACACAGCCTATCGTGGATATGTTAAGTTCATCGAGGAAGAAGAAGCGCAGACTGAAAGACGCTTTTGGGTCCGAGAGCTCAGTCTCTAAAGAGATGAGGAAGAATTCTTTGCTCTAAATTTCAACCAAATGAAGAGTAAAGATTCAGGGCATTTTTATAAAATTAAGAGAACGTCGCTACAATCATTTGAGATTCTCTGCGGGCTTACTGAACCACATCTGCAGAGAACGTGTTGGAGGTAACCTATTGAACCGATTGCACGACTTTTTTGAACTCTTTTGTAACTTACTGATGTGAAAATGTTTAGTACTTTGGCTACCAAATTTTTCTTCAAGTTGTTCATTGCAAGGAGAAAAAAGCAAGTCCTCACTTGGATGCTTCGGAAGGCATATGCATATGCAACAGTTGCCAACATCATTAACGAAACAGCTGATATTCTTTGGACCTCTTTGATTCCCCTCTACTTAACACCACTGAGGCAAATTTCACACGATTTTGAAATTTTGTTGGCACAATTGATGGTAAGCACGTCAATATTCAGTGCCCGCCAGTAGCTGGTTTGTAATACTGGAATTATGAGGAGCACCATTCAATAGTTCCTTAAAAGTTTAAGGTTAAACTTACCTCAGAATTATTTCTTAACTTCAAAAGCAATTGAATTTTGTTTGTTGACTTCTTTCACAGCTTTTGAACTGTCAGAAAAAGCTAATGTTGAGCACTCTTTAACTTGAGCTTCCGTTTGGAGTCACATTATGTCACATTACGTATTGCATTGAATTCTTATGGCTGAACTCGTAAACGTCAAGCAAAGCCAAAGCTGAAGCATGTTTGTGACTGAGGCATAAAACTTATCATAACTCGGAGTCCGTCTCATTTTTCAAAATTTATCTCAATACCACAAACGAAGGCGACAATGTAAAGTTTTTGACAAAATTAATTGTTTTTCTAGCAAAAAAAAAAAACAACTTACGATCCCGATCGCTACAACAATTTACATTCTTATAACTTTGTTTGCACAAAAATGCAGGCATTTATGGTGCGCTCCATTTTCAACTGAGTATGGCTACAAAGTGAACTTTATACAAAAGCCCCTATAGTCCTTTTTGAGAACAATAAAACTTTAATCCCCACACCGGAAACACAACCGCATCATACACAAGCTTAACAAAATTCCCTGGATGTCAGCACATTAAATATCAAACAAACTTCAGCCATTAGCCACAAACATGGTTTTCACATTTTTACCTCACATGACATTCGCCGGTTTCGTCAAATATTAATGTGCTGCTTGCCATATATGCTTTCAATCTTCGATAAATCCATACCTCATAGAAAGCAGCCTAAAGGATTAAAACATGTAATTACACCGTCCAAAAACATTTTACCAAACTAAAACTACATTTGAAAATCTTTCCATTTACATCAGTGCTGCACAAATTGACAAAACTTGTGCGGCACACGAGTGCAAGTGCAAGGACAAAACCGATATCCTACCATAGAATAATGCAATCAACAGATTCTACTACCGGAGCCCATAATTATATGGGCAGACAACTACTTTGTTTACTCTCAAAATGTGCGGAAAGCGACTGCAATGGCTGGTTGTCACGGGATGCATACTAATTGGGCAGAACAAAAGTTTCTCTAAAAGCACCTCTTTGCCACGTTATTGCGTGGTGGCATCCGCTGAGGCGCACCGTGCGGCATGTTGTTTAACAGTCTTCCATGTTCCATTTGTGTGGCCTTAATACAATGGAGAGAAAGAGAGAGAGATAGATAGAGAGGTGGTGAAAGGACGAGAGGTTGTGGTAAGACGTGCAGTTCATGCTACAGGTGACATTTCTTTGTGTGTTTTCATTCTTTTTTTGGAAAGAATAGGTCTAGGTAAGGTAGGTGTACGTTGTTAAGCCTTCAGGTATGAAATGCTCTTCCAAAAGAGATTGTCCTTTGGTTGCATAATGTAGGTGTTCCTCCATATCCAAAAACAAAATGCTTGTCACGTTAAATTGAATTAATTACATGCGAGTGAAAAGATTCTTTACTCTTTTCGAAATTGGCAGGATGGTTTGTGGCTGATCCAATTAAAAACAAGAAACAATAGTTTCGCTAGTGTAGCTTCTTCAAGAGCTAAGAATATTTGTGAGAATTTAAAGAAGCTTAGCTTTTAGTAGTACCTAAAAGCAGTGAAAAGAAGTTTCGGTGATTATAGCCGACTTTAGTGCGAAAAATTGAAGAAAACGGAAGTACAAACACTTGCATTTCAAAAGAATGTGCTTTTAGGTGTATGAGAATCATGAAGCAACCTCCTACTGAAGGAATAATTAACTTACTGCATGATCAAATACCCGGCCAATTTTATTCCATTAATCAGATTGTGGTACCCGTGGCGTGATGGTTAGCATGTCCACCTGCTAACCCATAGGTTCGAGGTTCGAATCCCAGCAGAGGCAAAAATGTTTTTCTACGGGTATCGCCTTTCGCGAGGAACTGGCAAGTCTTCCATTAGTAAATTCATTGCCATGAAAAGCGCTTTCTCAATTAGCCGTTCGGAACTGGCAGAAAATTGTAGGTCCCCTCCATTCCCTCACAAGGCATGGTTGTGAGAAATGGGGCTTCTCGCTCTGTTGTGCCACCCTATTAATTATTTTTTTTTTAATCGGATAGTGCGGTCTTTCCTAAGCATAAAAATGGCGCTGTTAACAGGAAGGAGGATACTCAGGCCGTCATTATAAAATTGATTTTATTAAACATCTGAAGATCGGTCGACGTTGCGAAAAAATGATTAAAAAGCTCTTCAATAAAGAATTTTTCATCTTTCCTTGCAATTCAATGAAGACTTACAGGTCAAGCCTGTACGACATCTCTGTTACGTCACAAGTCATAACATTTCAGCCAAGTCTCAACTTTCTATTCAATACTCGAATTGTGATGTGATTCTTAGAAGGTCGAAAGTTATGACTGATGGCTTTAGAGCAGCACCGCGCTGTTAAGCGCGTTATACCGAGTGCTGAAAAGTTTTTGAAGTCAAAACTTCTTTTGCCTCGGTGTGACTTAAAATTTTATGAAACGATAAAGCGACAGTAAAAACAGACAGGCACATAAATTCGTAAGATTTAAAGGGGGAGAAAATGAGATAGGAAGCATTATAGAGTGCTTCTTGGGTTTTGGTTCTCTTTCTGGTCTGCTTCGTAACCCCTCCACACCAGTGGTGTGTAAATATAATTTAACCCAGAGATGGTTCCTGTACAGGTTTGATCCCCTGGTTGCCAAGAGAACTTGATTGGGAACGGAAACTTAGAAACTACTGAATCGATTTCAAAAATTCTTGCAACAAAAATTATGTAGAAGCTTCTTTTTTGTATTAGCTGTGAGGGAAAGGTTAGAATAACACTACACGGCCTCACCGCTTGCCGTGAGAGGCGACTTAAGACGTTATCAATTCTAGAGAGTTAACATCAAGGTTATAAGGACACCAATAACACCTTGAAAATTTTCCGTACGTGTGCATGTAGGTTCCAGGGCCTACACGACTGGAGATCACCAGTGTAGATTAGAGTGCTCAATCTCAAAAAAGGAGTATATAAGTGTCGAAAAATGAATATATGCTTAGAGCCAGGTTTCGAGCACTTTATGGAAATACTGATCAACAGGCACTACTACTATACAGCAACGAATGGTACTGATCTTGGACCGAGCAAAAATGATCGGGTCATAGCTACACAGATTCCTGGGACCAGAAAAGTAATGTCAATTGGACGAGGTTTGATAATTGCGATTAAGAAACTTGGAAGTATGACTAATCGATGTTTTGAACGGGAAGATGAGATGGAGTCGAGTAGACATTTTGTGTATGCCTAAGAAACGCAATGGCGGAATATAGGAAACAAGCCCCATTTTTTTGGAAGTGAAGTTAAAAGCCTATAAGATCTTAAAAAAACGAAAATTGGTATCATTCTGGCAGAGGAGCTACTTAGAAGCATGTTGACCCTCCTGGACTCTATAGTGATCTTTCGATGTCTCCTAAATTGGTGATGCACAAAAGCTGTGGAGTATTGGTACCCGATATGCTCCCGAAATTGCCTTATCACTTGCAGCAGAGGTGGAAATGAAACACCTAATCAATCAACAATTGGTAGCCAAATTTGTGAAGCCTCGTTTAAATGCTAGGAAAAAGAGAAGTGCCCCGTGGCAACGCCAACGAGCTTACTCATCATTCTTTTCTGATACGAAATAGCAAAAATGTTGCAGCATCCACTGGAAGCATGCCATTTTTTTTTTTTTTGACGCTGGCAGACCTGTAAAAGCTGTCAGTAAAACTTGAAATGCAACTTCATCGGAGTTCTCATTTCCAGTTCTGCCGGGATGGCCTAAAAACCCCTTCCGAAGTAGTAAGAAGGTTGAGAAAAACCTTAAGCACAGCTTGGCTGTCGCTGAACATACATCTCCCCATCCAGCCATTGCTCGTAACGTAGCTTATAGCCATTTGGATAGCATACACATCCGCTTGGAAAAGGGATACGTATGAGCCTTAAGAGGCGGGCAGTCCTATGTTATCGCTCTCCACAAAGGCACCAGCGCCAGATACATCATTGGCCTTGGAACCATCTGTGAAGATTACATAACAAACCTTTCCTGCTTCAGATTCTATAGTGGACCAGGCCTGGATCGAAGGAAAGTTGACTGTGTAATTTTGATGCAGTTTGATCATTGGGACGATCGTGTTAGACGTGAATAAAACGGTATGCTTATCATAGCCGTATAGATCAAAAGGACACTTTTCGGTGACTGACCCCATGTCTTGCCAAAGGTTCCCTTACATTGCCAGAAGACATACCATCGAAACTAGCATCGTCAAAAGCACCTTGAATGTCGATGAAAATGCCTACCGCAAATTCTTTCCTGTCAAGCGCACTTTCACTCCTGCTAACAAGATTTGGAATTGCGCGTCTCACAAGATTTTCCTCTTTGCGGTAGGCATGTTGCTACTGAGACAGAGGGTGTATTTAAAGTGAGGTTTTACGTATGAAAATCTCAACCATTTTTTCCAGCGCTTTAAGCAGGAAGGAGGTAAGAATGATGAGTTTGAAGCTCTTGGCGAATGAATAGTCTTGCTTACAAATTTTTGATATGAAAGCGACTCTAACACTTTACCACGGAGTTGGAATATACGCTGGAGCTATACTACCAGTGAACATATTTTTCAAAGTAGGTAGCAAAAGGTCTATACTTTCCACAGCTGAATAGACACCGTTGCGTCAGTGCCAGTTGGTTTGAAGCTGTCGAAAAATACCACGGCATATTTGCTGGCCTCTTCAGTAACAACTAACGACGACGTGTACCAGTTGCGTCGAGTGGATTTATCAGGTTCACCTGATCTAAAGGAAATAGATTGTTGTGATCCGATCGATACCTGGTTTTCTGGAAAATAAGTTTCAAGAGACTAAGAGTGTCTACTTTAGACTCGATATAGGAACCGTCTGAATTCTTGAGTGTTTCCAGTTTGTTAACCTTGCTCCTTTTAAGGGCTTTGGAAAGTAGGCTGGTTTCACTTAGTCTTTCGGTACTTTCACAGAATCCTCTGTAAGAGGCCATTTTTGATCTTCGAATTAACCCTTTGAAGTTCTTCTGTTTGGAGGTACAGGTTCCAGCCGGCCTCTGATTTGGTCTTTTGGGACCTATTCAGAAAACTCCTGCCTTCCCTACGAAGGTTCTATTGTTCTGCGTTCCACCACGGAACCATAGATCTACTAGGCATTGTTCTAGCTGGAAACCCTAGGTAGAGTTTTGTGGAAATTACCAAGCTAATCATTGAAAAGTGTCCAGTTAGATTTTTTGGGATTCCTCAGCTCCGCAGCCTGTCTATGAATGGCTAGGTATGGTTTGGTATAAGTGGCTGACCGTTAAACGACCGATTCAATTGAACTAATAAATGGATTTATTGTGATACCATGTGAGAAGCGGAGAAATCGCGTCACTAATTAAACCACTTGGAGTTTTCTATTAAGTGGTAAGGACTATTTTTGTCTATGTTTCTAAGATCACTTGGATCGTTTGAAACAGGTAATCTGATGCCGCACTAAAACATTACTGATTAGACCATATGCAAATTTCGAAAGATGTTTACAATAAATACTGCCACATAAAGGATACAATAATTGAAACCCAATACGTTGAGAAGTTAGCGATTATTTTGGTAGTCAGGCAGGTGATACTGAGTTTTCAGTTTACTTTTCAGCGAGTATATTTTGCAGAAAAGTTGGTGTATCCTTCACACCATTGTGCTTCAAAAGTCCCATTTAAAGCAAATCGGCTTTATTGTTTATTCGTGTAGACTGATGCGATAGCGCTCGGTTTGGAGGCTCCAAAGTGAGGAGTCCTGTTAGAGATCACTTACGTAAAGATCAACTGAAGATGGCATATGCATCCATAAGATTTTGACTCTCGAAATTAAATTTTATTTTCTTACTTTGGGACACTTCTTCTTTTCCAAAGTTTAGGTTTAAGTGATAAGACCGCCAGTCAATCTTGTAGAAAGAAGGAATACAGTGCGGAGCACTTACTTTGCAACATTTTAAATGGAATCTGGTTACAGTTACTCAGACATTGTGAAGACTTCTTATCCATGGCAGCCTCTCGATACTTACTTTTCTACGACTATCTCGTAAGCTTATAGAAAAACAAACAGGATTCGAACTGGATCTACGTCCATTTGAACAAGATGAAGTACCTCTAATGGATACAATTGTGCACTTTCATTTCTTTCATAAATGAATTTAATCATAAACAACTAAACATAACTCTACGAGTTTCGTGTATACCGAAAATCACAACAAACTTTTAACAATAAAAGAAAGTTACTGGCTGAATGTGGCTTGATTTCTGTTCAGTTTCTTGATGCACTCATAGAAACTTTTTTCTATGCATCCCATTCACAAAAGAAACTTATTCTTATTCCTTTGATGATAAGCGCTGAAGGCCACAGGGTCCAATATTCAAATAATAAATGCAAAACCAAAACTTTTCTCAAGACAATGTCGCCGCTTCTTATTCTCGAACAAAGAACAAGAAAAAAAATTCAAATTCGACTGAAAATACAATTGCTCCAGCTATCTAGCAGTTTATTTTTTGTTTGTTTTCAAGTAGATAATCCTCAAAACTTCCTCATCTTCTATAAAGATGTCAAGAGACGTACATAAGAGTATGTATGTACTTTGCTTAAGTAGGTGTGGAACGAGTGTATAATTGCACCCTTTCAATGCAGCACAGTTTCAAACTTTTTATCTATTCACGTACTTACATATAAATATAGACACAGACACATATTTTCTTTATTCTTTTTTAAATTAAACATTTCATCCTTTCTGGATATAATAGTCCTTATGACTTCTTCTCATATTTCCAAGTTGGCTCATACAAAAGAGCTTACTGAAGCAGATGTACCGTTGAAGGCGTATTATAAGAAAATAAAATGTTAACAAAAAGAAGAAAGAAAATAAATAAACATTTAAGGCACACCACCAACATTTCCATAACTACAATAACAATAACACATCCGTACTTTAAGTAATATAATAAAAAAGATGGCTGAAGGGACTTCTGCAACTGGTGAATAATAAAAAATTAAAAAAAATTGATGCAAAGCGTACAACAATAGCAATTCCGCAAAGGACGTTGACACTCACTCGGCATGCATCGAAGCGCTGCCAAATCTACATTTTCGTCGCTTCTACATGGTGTAATGTATGTTAGTCCTTCAGGACATCCATGCAAGGCATGTTGGGATGACAATTAACTGTGTTTCCATCTGCAAAGGAATTTATGCATGGTTTAAAGTTCCCATTTAATTTTTCCTTTTTGTAGTTTTTGCAAATTTTTTTTGTTATTTCTCAGGAGTTTTCGAAAAATTTTAATTCAGCACCACACTCACATCCTTAAACACACTCAAATCAAGTTATACACTAACTGAATTTGAAAAGATATCTTCTAGACATAACACACAAGTTTACATTACGTCTGTTCGACTTTCCGAAAGAGTAGGTAGTAGGTTAGGTACCTCATCACATCCCGGTTTCCCCATTTCCAAAATATTATATTCGTTGTGTTTTCGTTGAAGCGACCGACGACGCCGACGACGACGAAGTAGGTTCTTCCTTACGTTTTTTTTTGTTTGGCTTTTGGAATGTACATTGAACTCGGAACTTCCTTTTTTTGTGGTAGGAAGGAGTTTGAACAGCTTTCGTGTCAACAATGAAGTAAAAGAGAAAACTGTTTGCTTTGGATAACGACGAAAACTTTATGCATTTTGAGTTTGTTTTTCTTATGGTAAAACTGTAATAGCAAAGTGTTGGACTGTTCAAAATTGCCATAGTGGTTTGGTTTTGACGACTTCGAGCAGAAGCAAATGCTTTTAAGAAAATATTCAACTAAGATTTCAAGGCTTTTACACTTTACGCAATGAATCTTATGAATTATTATTTCAACATCGTATTAAGTGTTCAGAAAGTTATTGAAATTCAAGGCGCTTTGCATTTTGAAGAGTCATTTTTTTTTTTTTTTGATGTATTCATTATTTCATTTTAATTTATTCATATGCAAGACTCTTAACTCAAAAAAAAAGTTTTAAGCCAAAAAATTATAACAAAAAATGTCTTTCTCGTAATTTATCCACAGTCGTATCCACAGCTCTCTATATGAAGTCGTATCCGTTTTCGAGTCGAAGCTTTATGGTTGTTCATATTTCGAAACAAAAAAGAACTGATTGCAGGGCCTCTCAAATGTTTTTCAAAAAAAGTGAGTTCGAGGCTTTATGGACTAATATTGAGATGACATGATTGTGGTACCCTCTGCCTGTTAACCCAGAGGTTCGTGGTTCAAATCCCAACAGAAGCCAAAAATGATTTTCTACGGGTATCGCCTTTCGCGATTAGTTGGCAAATCCTTCGTTAGCAAATACATTGTCATGAAAAGAACTTTCTCGATTAGCCGCTTTAATCGGCAGAAAATTGTAGGTACCTTCCATTCCCTCAAGTGGCATGGTTGTGAGAAATGCGCTATGCACTGGGGCTCCTCGCTCTGTTGTGTCCCGCTTTTTATTTCTTATTTTATTTATTGAAATGACAGAAGGACTAAAACCGTTATGCGGTTTTATTGGTTTTATTGGTGTACTTGCTGTGAGTTTTTACAAGGTTCAAACGGATAGAGATAGACGGATATGTTCTGCCTTGAATTAAGAACAATGTATACCTTTTTTAGATAAATTTAGAGGAGAGAATGAATCACTTACGTTCAGGGTTTTTGAGTACACACCCACTCCCTCATCGGTTTTTGAACCATCCTTTGGATATACCGATCAGGGTCAAATTGTTTTCAAAAGCGATTTTGGCGTCAGAGGGACTTCGGATTCAACTGTACAATTTTGAGTTGGTCTCTAATCAGTGGCGTAGATTGCCTTGTAGGGTTTGGACCTGGATAGAAGATTTGGAAGTTTAGTTTTCTATTTTGGAGTCATAGTGACTTGGGATTGACCTGAATAAGTCCAGTATTAGTTGGTGATCAAGAGTAATATTGATCGTCTGAGAGATGGCTAGAGTACCGGCTTAGCTTTTATGCAAGGATGAAGTCTAGAAATTCTGCTTCATTTCTGGAGCCATAAAGGTTCCATTAACTGATGGAGGTATTAGGTTAGGTTAGGTGGAAGTGACTGTCAGTCAATGAGTACATTGCCTGACACACTTAGGCCGCAAGGGCCCATTGTGATACCACAGAGATCAGCAAGTTAATCACCTACTGATCTCAGAAACCCGATGTAAGATTAACGAGTTGATCACTTATTAATCTTCCATTACGGGACTAGCCGGTTAATCACCTGCTAATCGAACCACGTGGAACTTTTAATGTATTTCGAAAGACTTTTAGGGTCTATGTAAGCTAGGTCGCTAGTATCATCGAAGAAGAATTCACCGAGATGAGTTTTCCTCATATGAAGTAGTGCAGGGCATGAGCAAAGAAGGTGTTGAACGGTTTCTTCCTCCTCCTCGTCCATGCAGCTTCTGCAGAAATCATTGGAAAACACACCAAGTCTTTTGGCGTGTCTCCCTATTAGACAGTGTCCCGTAAGAACACCTATGGTAGAACCTAGATACAGGCGGTTCAGGGCTAACAAACTCCTTGAGCGTTTTGAGTCTACACACGGCCAAACTTTTTTGGTTGCAAGGCAGTCCATCTAGTGTTTGTTATCCTTGAAGCGTCTTGTCTAAGTAGGAGTTTACATGTAGCGATAGGTACACCTATGTTGTTCCATTCTGAGCGTAGGGAAGTGGTCGTGCCCTTTTTGGCTAGTTCGTCTGCCTGATGGAGGTATTAGTTGAACAATTTATTATTTCCTTGTGAACGAACGAGTTAAGTGTTTTCTGTGGGTTTTAAGCCCAGGCAACACTTTCAAGCCCATTTCAGTACTTTTTTTCTTTAGAGCGATCTTCAGAGCTTACAATCTCTCAACTTTTAAAAGCACCGCCATGAACTGTGTGGCAAACTGGAGGCAAAATTAGAGCAAAATTTAGAACTGAGCGAAACACTCATCTTTCAATTTTATTCTATAGTTGCTGCTCCGTCACTTCGCCGCTCAGTACGAAGCCGTACTTTAAGCTAACTAGTTTGTTTATGACTGTGTCCCATAGAAGAGGGGGTACGATTGCGTGGCGTTCTTCTACTTGTAAAAAGTAGGAGAATCAACTTAACTTTAGGGGCTAGGTTTGATTCTTCAACTGAATCAATGAGCTATCCACTTTCAGGTCGTCGCAGCGCTATGTGTCGTTAAACCGAAGTTATTGAGACACTTTGAATATTTTCTACCAAAGTGTAAACTTTGCGATGGAGGGAATATACGATTGTACGTATAAGAGCGAAAAGGGCAGCATCTACAAATCTTCATTTATCGTAGGCGTGTTGTGCTGAAGAGACAAGATTTGGATATATAGCACTACGGAGATAGGTAACGCTCTTCACGAGAAAATCAAAATCCCGGATTTCAGACCTCCTGCCATAAAGGCAAAATATCTAGGTGTAATTTTAGACCAAAAATTAGCCTGCAAAACCAATATTGAGGAAAAAGAAGACTATTGGCGGCAGATATTGCTCGATGACTATACATATCGGTCATAAGACCTAAACTTACATATGGTGTATATCCGTACCAACTTCTACCACAGTACGGCCTCTGTTCAAGTACGAACTTTAACTTCATGTGGTTGAAACTCACCGTCAATAAGCAAATCATTCATTACTGTTTTATTTCTTCAATGTTCGATGTGGTATCTGGCTCCATTTCAAGAACTGTTTGCAATTATCCTCGCACTTAAATCGCAATTGCGGGTGTTCTGAGTGGCTTCGACATTCTGGCCAGACAACACCCGAAGGTAGGTGTGTTGAGATCTTCGCTGAATTAAATCTTTTATCTCAGCTTGTGGATGAGCACACTCGAATTCCGGATATTTCTGGCTATTCGGCCAACACATAAGATTTGTTTCTCACTTCGCATCCCAAAAAATATAGGGTCATAGTGTCATCACCTCTAGGCACGTCGGACCATTGTGTCATATCGGTAGATTTCCCGGTTTCCGTCACATTACAAAGAGAAAAAGTCCCAAAAAGGACTGTATGGCAATATGTATGAATGCCAATTGGGACGGCCTGAATAATTTCTTTCAAAAATTCAATTGGTCATGGTGCTTTCTCGACGGTAACGTGAATGCATCAGCTGATATGATATCTAACGGGATGACTAACTTTGTTCCGCATAGATCAAAGAGCATCATCCCAAGGAAAATTCATGTTCGATTCGAGCTGTAAAGAGATCATTAGGGAAAGAGAAAAATATTTTCGGATTTTCAAAAATGACGCTATCGAAGAAAACAGAAATAAGTTAAAGTGTGCCAGGATAACGTCTGCAACATTCCAATCGAGAAGACCAAGTTTTTATATGACCAAAAGGTTAGGTAAAAAATACTGTTGTGTCCAAAAGGAAGTAAAAACTTTTGGTCTTTTGTTAAGAATAATAAGAACTCGACCAAATCATCGCTCCTAACGCTCGTCTTCAATGACTCTCCTTATGTCAACTCCATCGACATCGACAAGGCAAATCTGCTAGCAGCACAGTTTGCTGCTAACTCTACACTACCATACCTCACTCTTTGATCCACCTGAGCTTGTGTGTATGAACTGTGCAATGAAGCAGATATTTTTCCGTACTCATTCGGTAGCAAGAGTCCTAAACGATCTCAACATACTCAACACGCTGGTCTAGATGGTATCTCTGCTATTATTTTGAAGAGGTGTTTTTCTACGCTGCGTAAGCTTTTCTATTTATCCTATTCTTCTGGGCTCTTCCCGAGTAGATGGTAAACAGCATTTGTCCAGCCTGTCCCTAAAAAAGGTGAATCCTTCTGTCCTTCCAATTACCGTCCAAATTGCACTAGCGTCCCTTCTTTCCAAGGTCATTGAAACATTGATAAACAGTAAACTCATGAAATATCTTGAAGAACGAAAGCTTCTTAATGACCGACAGTATGGCTTTCGTAGCAAAAGGTCCACAGGTGATTTGATGGCATATCCCACCGAAAAGTGGAACCAATCTTTACATTGTTTTGGAGAAAGTAAGATTATTGCGCTTGATATTTCTAAGGCATTTGATAGAGATTGGCATCAGGCTCTCTTATCGAAAATGCGTGCTTTTGGTATCGACGAGTCTCTTCTTCGTTGGGTCTCTTCTTCCGTCTGATACCCACATTATAAATGCTGGTGTGTTCCAGGGCTCCGATTCGTCTCTGACTCTCTTCCTTATTTTCATAAATGATCTCTTGTCTGAAACTTCTGATCCCCAACCCTCAGCTTCTCATATTCGTTTCCAAATTCAGGTTCTTTGCTTTTCGGACGTGGAAATGGAACGATTGCGTAGGTATGATTAGCTCATTGAATTCTGACCTTGACCAGCATTGTCACATGGGGTAGAAAAAACCGAGTAGAATTCAATGCTTCGAAAACAAAATGTTGTCTCTTGTCGTTAAAGCTAAACATTCCCCCATTACCACTATCCATGAATGGTACCTGCTTCCAAGAAACTGAAAATCTGTCGGTACTTGGAATGTGTGTCAACGATGATCTTCTTTGGAATGATCACATATTTGAATTGGCCAAAAATGCTGCTAAATGCTTAGGTTATTCCTAAAAAGAAATTTTTCACCCCTTCTGATCTGGCTACTATTTATAAAGCCTACATTCGTCCTAAGTTAGAGTATATATCTGGCCAGTTGCTCCTAAAACATCATTGCGCCTACTCGATATAGTACGAAACAGATCATTAAGATTGTTAGGTGATAGTTCAATTGTTGAATCAATTGATTCTCTTGACCATCGTCGTAATGTTGCATGTCTCTCTCTTTTCTTTAGGCTTTTTTACAAACAATGCTCGGACGAAGTAGCCAGTTGTATTCCTCCCATTAAGCAATTTAACCGCAATACCCGCCTCGCAAGGAATGCAAATCAATTTTACCTTCAGCCCAATTTCGGGTGTACAGTGAAATATAGAGATTCTTTCTTTAGCCGTACTACTCGGTTGTGGAATGCTTTACCTGGCTCGGTTTTTCCCTCACATTGTAATACACAGAAATTTAAAAACAATGATGTGCATCTGCACCTCCTTTCTAATCCTTTCCTACTTTCTAAACATAACATTAAAAGTGTATTCATAGTAAATGCAGAAATGGGTGCAAACACCCTAAAAGTCAAAACTTGTAGAGGTACACTTCAAGGAGGAGTGTTATCCCCGCTACTCTGACCCCTTGTAGTTAATCAAATCCTGGTTAAACTTGACACGAGTGGAATAAAAGCCGTAGCCTATGCTGATGACATCGTCATCATGACTTCGGGAAAATTCACAACAACCCTTTGTGAACTCCTTCAGACAGCTCTAAACAAGCTCACCGGCTGGGCAAAAAACTGTAGGCTAAATGTAAACCCTACAAAAACAGAACTTGTTCTCTTTACGAGAAAACGTAACATTACAGATATACTTCCACCCACCATTAATGGTATACCAATAAACTTATCTGGTACGGCAAAATATCTCGGAATTGTCCTTGATCGTAAACTTAACTGGAAAGAAAATTTAAAAGAAAGAGAAAGGAAAGCTCAAATCGCTTTCTATACTTGTAGTAGAATTTTTGGGAAAAAATGGGGACCTGGTCCCAAAACTATTCACTGGATGTATACATATATCCATAATAAGACCAATCCTCACATATGCCTGTCTAGTCTGGTGGCCATCATTAGAGAAGGCTTCAAACCTTAAGACCATGACCAAAATCCAAAGGCTTGCATGCACTGGCTCAACTAGTGCCATAAGAACAACACCAACTGCAGCTCTGGAAACTTTCCTGTCGCTAGCCCCCCTAGATCTTTTTACCAAGGAGATGGCGGCCAAAAGCGCACTGCGACTCAAACAATGCAACAATTGGAAAACAGGCATATCAGGCCATAGAACCATCATGAACCATACAGATATAGACATTCAAACAGACTAATACCCCCCCACATATTGACTTCAATCCAGTGGCCCTAACAGTCTTTCCGACAAGAGAAAGCTGGGAGGAAAACAGGGTTATAAATGGAAATCACATTTCGGTCTTCACAGATGGTTCCAAAACGGACGAAGGGGTAGGGTCAGGTATCTTCTCAGACTACCCCACCATGAATAGATCAATAAAGCTTCCCGACTTCTGCAGTGTCTTTCAGGCAGAAGTACTTGCAGTGTGCGAAGCCGCGAAGCACCTAGCTACGCAAAACCTGATCAACAAAAATATTGAATATCAAGCGGCCATTAAAGCTATCTCATCCATTATCACAAAATCCAGACTAGTAGACAGCTGTCGCAGTAACCTAAGACTGCTCAGCGAAACAAACACAGTTAGTTTAACCTGGGTTCCAGGACATCGTGACATAATTGGTAATGAAATGGCAGATAAGCTGGCTAAAATCGGGTCAGCACTCGAATCCAGCGAAACGAACACCTCAGTTCTAAGGCCACTTGAGCAAGAAAAAAACAGAATCAAACATAATTTTCTAAAAACCGCCATTGACTGGTGGTCATCTTTAGAAACATGTCGAGTCTCCCGAAACCTTTGGCCAGATATTTCCAAGAAAAAAAAAAAAGAATTTCTACTCCAGCTAAGCAGACTTCGGCTCTCTCTGTTGATTGGCATTCTCACTGGCCACAACTCGTTGGGTACCCACATGATGAGAGTAGGCATTAGCACATCCGACTTATGTAGAGATTGCCAAGATGAGGAGGCAGAGGAGGGATCATTCCACTTCCTCTGTGAGTGTCCTAGCTTGGCCCGCACTCGGAAAAAAACCCTCGGAGAATACTTCTTCGATGAACTGGGCGACATCTCTAATCTCCCATTGAGCAACGTCCTGAAATTTACTCATTGCTCCAAATGATTCAGTGGGGGTTCCCTACCCCAATAAACTAATTACCAACCCAACCCTCTACCTCTCCAATCCTCCCACCTCCTCATCCTCTGATTTTCCCGGGGAACACAATGGATCCTTGAGAGTCACTTGTGGCTGCACCCCCCATGCAACCTAACCTAACCTAAGGGTACTCATAACCTCTTGATGTTTATGTATTTTTTAATATTCTTTATTATAAAAAAAAAAAAATAAACATAGTGGTCCGCACTTGAAAAACAGGTAAACTATTACAAACTTGTCAAAGTATGTGCATCAGCTACGTGCTAAGGACAACTCCGTCGGATGCTGTAGATATACTATTAAACCTTACGCCCCTAGACATTTTTTGCACACAGAAGCAAACAAAGAGCTTTTGTTCAGAAGATTTTTAAGAACAATTTTATTCTACCTCGGCCTAGAGTCGTATTGAAGCAAGTCAAAAAAATTGTTTACAGCTTCAAAAACTCTCACGACAGTGATAAACAAAAAGCATTCAAACAATTTACCTACTGCCAAACCAATCATCCTTGTTGGTTGGTTATTAATGCATTTCAATTATCACTTTTGTCTGTAACACCGTCTGCGAGTACAAAGCTATTCGACCATAAAAGTATAGTTTATGTATATTTGCTCCTACGTAAGAGAACTTTCTGACTATATGGGCCTCTTCAAAACTCCTTAATTTCATCCATTCCCTTTTAATATAACAACCACAATATATTCCATTACAAAATTCGAGAACCAATTGAAATATAATATCACTGCTGCTCGAAATTGCAGAGAAAACCGACGACTTTCCCATCGGACATCATCGGCCCATGATGTCACTGTGATTCCTTAATTTCCATTCCAATCAGCTACCAAATACAGCTCGTTGAATCTCGAATGCTGCCGTTTTTGTGGCCGTGGTCGAAGTCGCTGTCGCTATCGTAGCCGAAGCCAGTGAACCAATTTTCTGTCTCTCTATCTCGAATGCATGGTCAATGCTTTAGCTACAGCCTCAACGTCATCGCATCGTGAACGAACGTTACAGAGAAAGAAGTTCATTCAGTTCTACTCAATAAATGTCAGAGTGATTGAATTTATTGCTAATTGATTGCGTTTTTCAATTCAAGTTCCGAATTGGAAAGAAGTGCCTTCTGGAGAAGTCGGCTTTTACCTTATTCAACTAAACAACAAACGAAGAGTTGTAGCGGTGGAAACAAAGCCTAGATGAAAACCACATTTGTATTATGTAGTCCTCATTCATACTTATGGGTTTTGGTGTGTTGTACCTCTATAGACCTCAAGCCCAAATGGATTTCAGGAGATGGTTGGTGGATGAAATAATAAACCAAAAAAAAACACACAAATAAAAGAGGAAAATGCACGTTGGCCTGCCACAAACGATGGTGTTCTACAAAACGGCCGGGCCGACCATGTGTTGGGTTTAGTGGTGGCATGGCCAACGGACTATGCCGAGGATAACTCTGACTCCGACTCTGACAACGACGACGACTACGACGACGTACCGACGAAATAAATGAATTTGCAACGAGGCACGAAAGGCCTGTCAGATGATTTAGAAGAGTTTAGCGTCAATGCAATTTTATAATTGAAAACGTGATGCTCCTAAATGGATTCTGAGATGTTCGCTTTTGAATTCGGATATAAAGGTAGTTTGGTTTTGGTCCGATGGTTATAGCGCTGTGTGTTAATCCATTCACATTTGTGACTTGTACACAAGTAGGTACTACGAACTTATAGTTAAGTGAAAA
Source organism: Melanostoma scalare (assembly GCA_949752695.1). NCBI lineage: Eukaryota > Metazoa > Arthropoda > Insecta > Diptera > Syrphidae > Melanostoma > Melanostoma scalare. Next base: position 73,824,545 of record OX456985.1, read on the forward strand.
TCCCACTCATGAACTTTTAAAAGATAACTCTTTCCTCAATTTCAAATGGTAGTTGGTTTGAAAGTGAATAATTATTCAATTTGGTTTTATTTCGACTCTGAGTGGGTAGGTATATCTACACCACCGACCGCATTACTAATAAACTTAGCAACCTCGGTGTTATAAAGAATCCTTAAAGGGTAATTTCGTACCAACGCAACGCTAGACCTGGCACAAAAGAGTATTTGATTACAAGTGCGAGTGGGTATGGTGGTAAGGGCTTTTGAAGTTCGGTGTGTGTTTTCCCGAAGGAGGCTTTGTCGGTAAGGTGCGATGAAATGGATAGTTTGGTCAAAGAGGCAGGCCTTCGCGCTCTGATGGGGTTGAATGGTTAAGTAGCTTTCAATCTGTTCTCGATTTCAAATTAGCTATCGGGTTTGATTAATCTTAAACGAAAAAAGCCTTCTTCGCAGGTTATAGGGAAAAACTATCAGCGATTGTTTAAGCCCAGACACTTTTGTTTGTCATTTGATATTGTTGATATCAAAATACTGTTATCCAACATTTCGGGTTCTTCGGAATGAATGTCGGTATGAGTAATGAAATGAATTAATCAACTTCTTAGGCTGTTGGGAAAATGAGAAACCTCTTTCAGGATACTACAAGAGGATTACACTGAGGCTAAGGAGGGATTATACAAAGATTTTATTTACTTTGACGAGCTGCGAAACCGTCGATTTCTTGGCTTTAAGGAATTGGGAAAATATTTAAGGAACATGCAAACTTGGCCTTAAGACACCTTATAGCTTAGACGAAATATTGCATTTGAAGCCTTTAAATAAGTTAAGTTGAGTCAACTGGTAATACAGCTGCAACACGACTCCAGGAGTCAAAGCTTCCATTTGCTATACAAGCAAGATGAAGCAAGATCCCAACCAGGTTCAGTATTGAATTTTCAATCATAAGAAAGGGCAACCTAACAGAGACTGACTATTGTAAAGGAATACTTTTCAAAGGCTGCTTGACAGCGTTTTTTTCGCAAGTACTACCAAGTTTCATCCAGACAAAAAAGCCTCGAAAAGTACTGAGAAATTCTCTCTTCAATTTTGCTTCGGAAGAAGGTATTTTTCGGTAGAAAGAAGGTATATCTCGGTTCATAAGGCATCATGTCCACTCTAATACATTTCAAAAAGAAAATTGTGAGCCATTCAAGCTTGATGTCTCCCGTTCTTTTTTTTTTTAAACTCATAGGGTATCTCGCCTGGTTCAGCACCGTTGGTTTTTTGGGAGTTCTATACTTCTTCGACTCTGATACCGCTTATTTCCGTTGACTTAGGTTCTGCTTCTAGGAAGTTCCCTAGGGGAAGATGTTCGTTGAAAATGCCTTCACATATACTGTCGCCACCTACACAGAACTTTTTCGTCATCACCGAATGGCTGTTTTTGAGCATCGCTTAGCCTTTTTTTTATAATTCACGCGCACATCAAGGAGTAGTGGATGCCCTTATAAAGCATAAACAATGGGAGAGGATTAAATAGGAGACACCGATGCACGTTGATTTTGAACTTTGTGATTCATAAAGTAAGGGAAAAATAGAGTCAGGTAAAGCAATCTACATTCGGGTTGTGCGACTAAAAAAAGTGTCTGTGAGCTCGAGGTGTATTCCTAGCGATGCAGGTGTTGCGTTTAAACTATTTCAAGGGACCAGGAACGCAATTGGCTATTCACTGTTTGTAAAAAAAGCGATAAAAAAGTGTGACGCAATTAACGTTTCGACGATGTTCAAGGGAATCAATCTATTCATTGATTCAATTATCACCTATCAGTCTTGAGGGTCTTTTAGTACCCTATCCAGCAGGCGCAATGATGTTTGGGGAGCATCTGACCAGATCCGAGATCTTGTTTTGGGCAGATGTTGGCCTTATAAATTGTAGTAGGATCATCGCCTTAAGAAACCATAGCATTTAGCATCATTTTCGGCGACTTCAAATTTGTAGTGACTCCAATGAAGATCATCGTTGATACACATACCAAGTACAGACAGCTTTTCAGTTTTTTGGATGCAGGGCCGGTACCATTCATGGATAATGGCAATGGGGGGATGTTTAGATTTAACGACATAAGAAGCAAGAAGAAGTTCTCGAAGCATGTAACTCTACTTGGTTTTAACTACTCATTCAGTCGAGGTCAGAATTCAATGAGCTTATCATACGCAACCGTTCCAGTTCCTCATCCGAAGAGCAGGGATTGGAATTTGAAAACGAATATGAAAAGCTGAGGATTGGAGTCGTCGGCAAAACAATTGAGAAGATTACAAGTTTCAGACAAGAGATCGTTTATGAAAATAAGAAAGAAGGTCGGAGACAAATCGGAGCCCTAGGGCACACCTACATCTATAAGTTATAAGTATCAGACTTGAAACCATCCAACACAGTTTGTATTGAACGGTCGGAAAGGTAATTTCTAATCCAACGAAGAAGGGACTCATCGACTCCAAAAGCAAGCATTTTCGGCAAGAGAGGTTGATGCCAAACTCCATCAAATGCCTTAGAAATATCAAGCGCCAAAAAAAAAAAAAAACCATGGTAAGGATTGGTTCCACTTTTCGGTGAGATATGCGATCAAATCACCTTTGAACCTTTTGCTACGAAAGCCGTACTGTCGGTCATAAAGAAGCTTTCGTTTTTCGAAACATATTTCATGAGTTGACGACTTATCAACGTTTCCATGACCTTGGAAAGAAGGGACTTTAGTGCAATTGGACGGTAATTGGAAGGGGAGGATGATTCGCATATCTTAAGGACGGGCTGGACAAATGCTGTTTTCTATCAGCTCGGGAAGAGCCCAGAAGAGTAGGAAAGATAGAAAGGCTTACGCAGTGGCCCTGCCAGCATAGAAGAACACATTTTCAGAATATTGGCGGGAATACCATCTGAACCAGCGGATTTATGTATATTGAGATCTTTTCTGACTCTCGCAACCGTGTGAGTGTGACAGAATATCTGCTTCATTACAGATATTTCAGTTACAAACTCAGGTGGAGCCAATACGCTATCAGGAAGTGTCGAGTTAGAAGCAAATTGGCTTTGTGGATGGAGCTGACATACGGAAGTCACTGAAGACGAGCTTTATAGGAGCGATGATGTTGTCTAGTTCTTAATGTTCTTAACAAAAGACCAAAAGCTTTTGATTATTTTAGGACACAACAGTATTTTTGGCTTTACTTTCTTGTCATGCAAAAACTTAACCTTTTGTATATGAGCATTGCAGATATTTCTAGCCCAAATTTCTGTTTTTTACAGTAGGGTTGTCTTCAAATATTCGAAAACTTCTTTCTCTATCCCTAATAGTCTCTTTATAGCTCGAATTGAACCACGACTTGTCTTTGGGTGGGGACGATACTTTTGATCTGTGAGGAACAAAATTTCTCATGCCGTTGAGAATTACGTTAGATATCATTTCAACTGATGCGTCAACATTGCCGTCGAGAAAGTACAATGACCGAATAAAATTTCGAATGAAACTATTCAGGCCGACCCAATTGGCTTTATCGTATTGGCACACAGTTTTTATGTTTAGTCTGCCTGCTTTTACCGCGATCTACGGATCCCAAGCAACACAATTGCCTCTTATCGATTACTTAAGGAATCCTTTTACAAGAGCCGCTTTAAGCACTCTGAAAGAGATCGATAAGATTAGGGTTAGGATTAAAGCTACCATCCACGGTTATTGCACTCTTGAAAGTTCCAGTTTTTAATTGTAGCCCTCACTGAGAACTCTGTGGTAGATCAAGCGCTCGTTCAAAAATCTAGAAATTTTTTTGATATCCTTGCGCTGAAAGTTCGCTAGCGATTTCGTTACCATTTATATTGTCATGGGTCGGAATCAAAAAAGTACTCAATGACTTTAAGCTTTTGAATTTTGGGTCTTGAATTGCTGATTCGTTGTCAAGGTAGTTGGATGATTAAATAGAAGCTTAAACACAGCTTTGCTGTTACTTTGTTGCTTTTTTTCCTCACATTCTTTTTAATGTAAACTTAACTTCGTTCATGGCATAGCATCGGCGCTAGATCCATTATAAGTTTTGAAACCAATGGTGACTTACCATCCCAGTAGATCCCATAACGTTATTTTCCTAGCTCAGATTCAACAGGGGACCTGTCCTGAACCTATTATAGTTGATCGTTTATGTTGGCCGAAGTTTGAACCTTGGAATCATCGTGTAGGCTGGCTTATTTGACGTGAGTTAATGGATATGTTGTTGAACGTTGCACTCTTCTCCTGTAAAAAAGCCATTGGCGGGAAATGGGGTTTCTCGCCCCAAATCACCCATTGGCTGTTTACCTCGGTAATTAGACCGATACTCACATACGGGGTGATAGTCTGGTGGACAGCACTAGACAAGATGATCAGCTACAACAAGCTGGCCAAAGTTCAAAGAACGGCTAGTCTGTGTATTATAGTGGCGCACTGAGGACAACCCCATCGGACGCCCTCAATGTACTACTAGATCTCACACCCCTAGATATCTTCAGCAAACAAGTCGCAGCTAGCTCAGCTACTCGACTCAGAGCTACATCACAGTGGACCAATAATCAAATCGGCCACACTACCATTCTAGATAACTTTAGATTCTTACCGAATCGATCCGACTACACCACCCCCAAGTTGGTGTTTGACAATAATTTCCAAGTAACCATACCTTCAAGAGAAGCTTGGGAAAATGGCGCTCTTTTGGAAAATGAAGCAATACACTTCTACACCGATGGTTCAAAAACCAGCGAAGGTGTGGGAAGTGGAATCTAGGTACTCAGAAAAACTGAATCTCATTATTGTAGTGTGTTCCAAGCGGAAATTCTGGCGATTAAGGAGGTGCTGTCTTGGCTCAAAGAAAACGTCATATCCTCCACGGATATTCGGATCTTCTCAGACAGCCAAGCTGCCCTTAAATCTCTTGCCTCTGTCTCTACAAAATCCGTCACGGTCCAAAATTGTCAGATGTCTCTGAGGGAGATGTCAAATCAGTTTAACATTCAACTTTCATGGGTGCCAGGGCACAGGGACATACCAGGCAACTGTATGGCAGACGAACTAGCCAAAAAGGGCACGACCACTTCCCTACGCTCGGAATGGAACAACATAGGTGTACCTATCGCTACATGTAAACTCCTACTTAGACAAGACGCTTCAAGGATAACAAACACTAGATGGACTGAGAGTAACAACTGCCTTGCAACCAAAAAAGTTTGGCCGTGTGTTGACTCAAAACGCTCGAAGAGTTTGTTGGCCCTGAACCGTCTGTATCTAGTTTCTACCATAGGTGTTCTTACGGGACACTGTCTAATAGGGAGACACGCCAAAAGACTTGGTGTGTTTTCCAATGATTTCTGCAGAAGCTGTATGAACGAGGAGGAGGAAGAAACCGTTCAACACCTTCTTTGCTCATGCCCTGCACTACTTCATAGGAGGAAAACTCATCTCGGTGAATTCTTCTTCGATGATACTAGCGACTTAGCTTACATAGACCCTAAAAGTCTTTCAAAATACAGTAAAAGTTATACGTGGTTCGACTAGCAGGTGATTAACCGGCTAGTCCCGTAATGGAAAATTAATAAGTGATCAACTCGTTAATCTTACATCGGGTTTCTGAGATCAGTAGGTGATTAACTTGCTGATCTCTGTGGTATCACAATGGGCCCTTGCGGCCTAAGTGTGTCAGGCAATGTACTCATTGACTGACAGCCACTTCCACCTAACCTAACCTAATGGATATGTGCTTGTGAGATCATAAAAACTCTTATGCGAATCGTGCCAATACATCACACAAACAATTAGTCAAGAGCTAATGGGTTTAAAGTAACCAAACACTTGGCGGTGTAAGCACTAATCTATTTCACCGAAACAAAAGTTGCAATCAAAAAATTTGTAATTCTGATTAACAGATACAAATATGGAGTCAAGTTTATTGCTTCAATAACAACATCCGGGTGAAATACAGCGCTGGCGATTGAACCCCTCTTCTACCTTAAGTAGCCTAACCTGGGGCCGAATTATGGCACACGTGATCGTGTAATACGTGACTGAATTACGTGTTTTTGGAATTGATTTTCACGTTGTTGAGCACTGAAGTTTCAAAAATTTGACATTATTTTATCAGTATTTGAACGACATCAAGTCGAAAATTTGAACAGCAGACTGATGCTGTGTATTAAAGAACAAATTTCGAAGGAGAAATAGCAGGTACTCTCTCATTCGATCACTGATACGGTAATTTCGTCCCTGGTTGAATATCAACTCTTTGGTTGCTAACGCTGCACGAAGACATTTTTGTAATAAAAGTAAAGAATAAACAAAATTACAAAAAAAAAAAAAAAAATTACAAGTGACGGTTCATCTGTAGAATTTTCTTCAAAACAGAATTGTAAATCTATTTTCATTTGAGAAATTTGAATTCACAAATCAATTTTATTGAAACAAGTTCCTTACTTGCTACTTACAATTTTAGTTTTGTGATGGGGAAACAGAAATTTGAAAACATATCCATACTTTGACAATGGCCTTGTCACTCGAAGACATCGATTCCTTTTAGAACACGGTAATTAAGTCGAGTTGAGCACCGTTTGTGGTTAGATGAAGGACCGTCTGTACCGATATCAGCCAACGCACGGTGCTATTGGTAATAAGTGGGGTTTCTCCCCTTCAAATCACCCACTGGCTCTACACCCAATAGGTAGGTACTCACCTTCGGAGTAGTGGTATGGTGGACCAATTTTGATAAAAGGACCTACTGCGATAGTCTAAGCAAGGTCCAACGATCAGCAAGCATGTGTTTAAGTGGAGCACTGAGATCAAACCTCTCAGCAGCCCTTAACATAATCCTTAATCCCACACCATTGGAATTCGTCAGCAAAAAAAATTGCTGCCAGTACAGCGATTCGTATCAGAGCAATAATAACATTGGTCACGCTACAAACCAGAATCTATTCAGATCAATCCCTTATCACTCCGACTACGCCATCCCCCAATTGGTTTTTGAAAGCAAGTTCCAAGTCCACCGAGAACCGATTCAATTCATTTCTATACAGATGGCTCAAGAACCGAAGAAGGAGTCGGTTGCGGAGTGTACTCAGGCAGATATAATGTAAGTCTCTCATTCTACCTTCCAAACTACTGGAGCGTGTTCCAAGCGGAAATTCTGGCAATCAAAGAGCTATTACGGCTAAAAAAAAACGTGTTATCCTCAGTAGATATCCGAATCTTCTCAGACAGTCAAGCAGAATTCAAATCACTCGGCGTTGTTTCTACGAACTCAGTAACCGCCCTCAATTGTCCTATCTCTCAGGGAGATGACCGAACAGTTCACCACAGAGATATCCTAGGTAACTGCAAGGCCGATGAACTCGCCAGAAATGGAACCGTTTTACCGATTTCAACCAGTCGGTTACAATGAATATGGAAACTAATGCTAAGGCAAGAGGCAATGGATATAACAAATAACTGATGGAGCAATACCAGTAAGTGTGTGGCAACAAAACAGATATGACCAAAGCTAGATCTAAAACTGATTGCAAATAAGCTCCGTCATCAACGTCATTACCGGTCATTGCCTTATAGGTAGACACGCCATAAGACTCGGCGTTCCCTCTATCAACTTCTGAAGAAGCTGCTTAGATTAGGAAGGAGGAAGAGACAATCCCACACTTCATCTGCTCAACACCGGGACTATATCCCTCAAAAGAAAACTGCACCAAGGAAAATACTTCTTTGACGATCCAAGCGATCTAGTGAACACAGATACCCTTCAATTCTATCGCTTCATTAAAAGCTCCAATTGGTTTAGTTAAGTGACGTACTCCCTCACACACTTCTTACAATATCACAACTAATCGGACGGATCTAATATTGGTCTAAGTGTTTCAGTTGTTTTCCTGACAGCCATTTAAACCTAACCTAACTTATCAGTCGACGGTCTTTGATATTTGATATTTGATATTTATTGCTTAAATGACATCTGTACATCAAGAGAACTTATAACTACACTTCGCACAAAAATTAAGGGAGCAGAAAAAAAATCCAAATTTTTGGGGGATTTTCAACAGGCTGTAACTTATACAAAAATGGTCGTACAGCAAAAAAAAAAAAAATAAATTGTAGCTCTAAGTGTCTAGTTTTCGAATATGAGTTTGAAATTTTTTTTTTGAAAATATTTTTCGAGTAATCATAAGAAAACCACCGAAAAAAAAATTTTCGAAATTTTTTTGTTTTTTTTTTTAATCTACAGGCGTGGAAAATTTTTTTTCAACTTAACCTCTATATTGACCGCATAGCTTGTTTATTCAGCCATAATCTGGTTTTTTAAAAATCTCGATACAAGCATTTCTCGCTGAGATATCGGTATTTGAATGGAAAAAGATCATTTTGTCTTTGATTACCAATATCTCAGCAACCAATGATCGCACAGAAATTTTGAGGTTGGTTTCAAAAACATAAATAAATTCTCTACAAGGATTAGCAATCGAGTTTTTAAAAAAAATTTGTTTTTCAATCATTACATGAATTTGAAAAAGCAACCAAAAAAGGGCTTTTTGTGTTTTTTTGGAAAATTAAGCGCCCAGTCAAAAATATTGCGGAAACCACTAATGTTAAGTGTGCCTTTTACTGTTCAATGTACCCACAAAAACCCTACGAAGTTTCAATTTAATCCAGCCAACCGTTTTTTTTCCCCAATTCATCGAATTTTTGAAAAAATTAAAGGAGCAAAAATTTCGAATTTAAAAAAAAAAAAAAAATTTAAAATTTAAAAAAAAAAAAATTCCAAAATTTTTGTAAAAAAAATTTTTTTTTTAATTTTTTTTTTTCAATTGGCTAAAAACTTCAGAAAATTAAAAAAAAAATTACCCAATGCGTACCACTGGTGGTTGCACGGCGGATTTACGCTTCTTTTGGGCTTGCGCACGTGTATATGTGTGGTTTTATTAGAGATTGAGACCCTGTGGTTCGTCACTTCCACAGTATTTTGTGACTCCAAACTCATTCTCCGAAGATTTTGTGTGTGTGTGTGCAACCACCACGTGGTACGCATTGGGTAGTTTTTTTTTTTAATTTTCTGAAGTTTTTAGCCAATTGAAAAAAAAAAATTAAAAAAAAAATTTTTTTTACAAAAATTTTGGAATTTTTTTTTTTTTAAATTTTAAATTTTTTTTTTTTTTTTAAATTCGAAATTTTTGCTCCTTTAATTTTTTCAAAAATTCGATGAATTGGGGAAAAAAAACGGTTGGCTGGATTAAATTGAAACTTCGTAGGGTTTTTGTGGGTACATTGAACAGTAAAAGGCACACTTAACATTAGTGGTTTCCGCAATATTTTTGACTGGGCGCTTAATTTTCCAAAAAAACACAAAAAGCCCTTTTTTGGTTGCTTTTTCAAATTCATGTAATGATTGAAAAACAAATTTTTTTTAAAAACTCGATTGCTAATCCTTGTAGAGAATTTATTTATGTTTTTGAAACCAACCTCAAAATTTCTGTGCGATCATTGGTTGCTGAGATATTGGTAATCAAAGACAAAATGATCTTTTTCCATTCAAATACCGATATCTCAGCGAGAAATGCTTGTATCGAGATTTTTAAAAAACCAGATTATGGCTGAATAAACAAGCTATGCGGTCAATATAGAGGTTAAGTTGAAAAAAAATTTTCCACGCCTGTAGATTAAAAAAAAAAACAAAAAAATTTCGAAAATTTTTTTTTCGGTGGTTTTCTTATGATTACTCGAAAAATATTTTCAAAAAAAAAATTTCAAACTCATATTCGAAAACTAGACACTTAGAGCTACAATTTATTTTTTTTTTTTTTGCTGTACGACCATTTTTGTATAAGTTACAGCCTGTTGAAAATCCCCCAAAAATTTGGATTTTTTTTCTGCTCCCTTAATTTTTGTGCGAAGTGTAGTACAGGATATAAGATTAATTTCTTTTTGGAATGTGCAAGAACATATATATATAAAAGGAAAGGAAAACATTGAGTCGCATTTTTACTTAAACTAATTAAATTTTTTATAAGTATTAAAGGAGATAACAACTGTAATGAAAATTAATTGGAGACAATATTTGACATTACTAGAGAAAATAAAAACAAAAAATATAATTAGATATATGCATTTAAGTCTATTATTCAGCTACAAAAATGTTGAAAGGAAAATTTATGAAATTTTCTGTGATTGATTCTAGATCTTAAGTGACTGGGTAGATTATTCCACAGCCTGACAGCATGAACGAAAAATTGCCTGCGTGAAGTTAAAGAGCCAAATGTGAAATAGCGCAACAATATATAACGATTTGAGGAGCAGAAATCTAGTTTTTCAAATAGATAACATGGAGTCTTGTTGGTAATAAGTTTGAAAAGAAAAGAACAACAACGATATTTTAAGAATGCTTCTAGGTTGCAGCCTAAAATTTGGTTAGCCTTAGATGACACATGATCGTATTTACGAAGATTAAAAACGAACCGAGCAATCGAATTGAATGCAACTTTAAACTTTTGAAGTCATTGCGAATCGGGGTCTGCGAATAACTCGCATCCATATGATAATATTGGTATGATTAGTGCTTTAACCAATTTCAATTTAATATCTGTGGGCAGGAAGGTTCTCGTTACAGAAAGTCCTCTAAGTGAAGCATAAATTTTGGAAATTACTGAGTTAATGTGCGTATCCCAGGTTAAAGTATTGTTAAATATTAAACCAAGGTTTTTAGCCTGAGTTACATACTGGATTTGGCAAAAATTTAAGTAAAGTGGGGGAAGATCTGTAAAATTCGGTATATTTTTTGAAATTGGAATTGCTTTTGTTTTTTCAGGATTTAGCTTTAGCCCATTACGTGTTGACCAATCAAAAATTGAACGTAAGTCAGCGTTCATTTTGGTTATAGCATCTTCGATCATACCGATAGGAAAACTGATGTACAGTTGGACATCATCCGCGTAAATATGAAATTTACAAAAAGACAATACTGATGGCAAATCATTTATAAACATGGAAAACAGCAAAGGACCCAAAATGGATCCTTGTGGGACACCACTATTTACATTGACAAACGAAGACAATCTACCATTGAACGACACAGCTTGAATACGATTGGTCAGATAAGAATAAATAAGGTTTTTAGTTGTGTCAGAAAAATTAAAATAGGTAGTCAGTTTATCACAGAGTAGGTTTGAATTTACGCAATCAAATGCTTTGGAAAAGTCAAGTAGTGTTATCACAGATGTATATTTATTATCTAGAGCTTGTCTTATGTCATCAGAAACTTTAATAAGTGCTGATGTGCAACTATGTCCAGATCTGAACCCTGATTGAAGTGGGACTAGGAGCTGTTTTTCGTTCAGATTGTTTTTTATTTGGTTGCTAATGATGATTTCAAAAGCCTTCGATAAGAATGGGAGAATCGCTATTGGCCTGAACTCATTTTTGCCTCCCTGCTTTGGAATGGGGATAATCTTGGATTTTTTCCAGGAATCGGGGTAAACAGATGTCATTATAATAGTGTTAAAGGTGTGGGTTATATATGGAAGTGTAAATGGTAAAAGAATTTTTATAAAGTCCGGATGCATATTATCTAAACCAACAGATTTGGATTTTATAGAGAATATAGCATTCCCTACTTGATATTCATCTACTGCACTGAAATAAAATGAATGATCTGAATTATTGTCAGCTTCTGAAAAATTGAAAGCAGAGGAAGATGTAGGCGGAGAGGAAAATTTTATGTTCAACTGTTCTACATCAATAGAGTCGTCGGAAGTAGAAGTGCGTTTGCTGAGACCAATATTACGAATTTCCTTCCAGAAGAATTTCGAGGAACGATTGGAGTTGAATTTGTTATTATAAAAGTTCAGCTTAGCGTTCTTTATTAAATAAGTAACCCGAATGCGTAAAGTTTTGAAATCTTTTAACATTTCTGCACAACGAAAACGTTTCCAGCGACGGTATGATGTGTCTCTATCTTTAATTGCTTTTAAAATTTCATTAGTGATCCATGGACAACTGGTAGATCTAACCTGCTGAGTCTTAATGGGAACATGCTTATCAAAAAGATATTGGGTGGCAGCAGTGAGAAAGTCAACTTGATTATTAACGTCAGAAGTATAAAACATAGATCGCCAATCAATTTCAGAACAATCACTGAACAGAAAATCAACATTAATATTTCGAAAGTCACGGTACTGGAAAGTATTTGAAATTTCAGCCTCATTATGTACATTAAAAGTTGCAAAAACAAGCTCGTGGTGAGAAAAAACAGGAAGCGATAATTGACTGGAACACATTACAAGACTAACATCGCTTACAATAAAAACATCTAGGAGTGACGGGGCACAGTTTGGCATAAAGTGAGTTGGCTCCGAGCTATTTAAAAACGATAACCCAAGAGAATGCATAGCTGTTTTGAAGGAATTGGATGAAGAAGAAAGAAGGTTTATATTAAAATCTCCACAAAGTATCACTTTCGGTGCACGGAAACACATTTCTTCTATAATCGGAGTTATTACACTAGAACTAGCTATACGAGGTGGCATGTAGATAGCACCTATGCTGCATTTATTTTCACCATCAAATAAATCAATGAAATAATATTCGCAAGCTTCGGTGCCATCTGAACACTTAACATGACAAGATTTAATATTACTTTTTACATATATTGCAACTCCTCCACCTGTTGTTCGAATTCGATCAGCTCGATAAGGTTTTTTAAATCCTCTTAAAGCGAAAAAATTACTATTAATAGTCGGGTGAAACCAAGTCTCCGAAACACAAATTACATCAATTAAGCTGTCTTCAAATATCATCTTGAACTCATCAAACTTATTAACAAGACTTTGAGCATTAATATGGCACACATTTAAGCCATTGTGATTTTTACACAGAGTGTTTAATAAAAATTTGTTTTTTTTGCTTACACTGAAAAAGCCATAATCATTGTTGGTGGCCATCATGGCAACAAAAGTCTAGCTTCAAATCAAGCACAGAAATTTTGTAAACAATCAATTTTAAAATTGAAGAGTGAGACAAAAAGAACAAACACAACAATCAGAGCTGAATAATACTGGTAATATACCTACAATAAGAACAAAAAGAGAAAAAGAAAAAAAAAAAAAAAGGTGCGACAGAGAAAAAAAAGCTTAAGGTAAACAAAATTACAAAGAATTCTTGTGCACTAAAATATTATTATTAGCTAGCTACCATTAATTTACACTTGCAGATTGCAGATCAACATTAGCGTCAGGACCGACGGCATTCCTCAGATCGTCAAAGTTGTAGATTATGAAAGGATGTTCGATGTTGGGCGTGCTGATATATATCTGACCGTTGAAAGAATGCACAGATTTGAGCAAAGACTTTTTTTTTAGTCTAAGTGCATAACGCTGCAGTTGATAATTATTTTTAGTCAGGCAGTCGTTGACATAAAAGCTTTTTGGCGAATCGATGTTGATTGCACTGAGTTTGAGTTGAGCTTTTTTCATCTTACGAAAGCTCGCCACAGCATGCATGAATTTTTGTTTTTCACGCTTCTGCACAAACTTTAGTATTATGCTGGCATCGGTAGGAGAATGTCGTTTTGTTTTGGCGCGGAAAATGTTTTGAAGGTGTGAGGGCTGAACATTTACGGTTGAGCAAATATTTTTGTAAATGGTCTCCAAATTTTCTCCAGGAGATTCCGGTACACCCACAACTACAACATCCGAATTGATCTTCTCTCTCTCAAACTGGTCAACAATGCGCTCCAGCCGTTTGACATCATATTTTGTTTTTTCCAATTGCTGCTCAAAAAATAATTTGTTATCACTTATCTGTGCATTTAGGCGATCTTCTAAGGCAGCTAGTTTGTCCTCCAGTGAGTGGGTGAACGTATCCAACCATTTGTCTAGCTTCTCCTCCATGCGACTCCACAGTTTGTCAGCAACACCATTCGAATTGCTTACACCAACATCTCTCGGAGATGAGACACTTCCTTGTTGTTGTGAGCGTGTTCCTCTGATAGGCATCTTGATATTTTGTTCGTAAAGTAAAACTAAATCAAATGATTGTTTTAAAATGCAAATTAGCAAGATGAATTTAAACTCAGATGAAAGTTCAATCGAATGATAAAATAATGTGCTTGTTGAAATTCACTCAAACTGGGGTATTAATGTTAAAAAAATTGGAATTTAGTCGGACGACAGTAAAAACACGTCTAGTTGCTTTGACACATTACTATGCTATGCATAGTAACCAGTGCTGCAATATGTAATGTTTCGTTTCGGTTTTGAAAACTTTTCCATAATTTTCCATTTCAAAATATAACGGTGAAACTGAAATCAGCCAAGGTCGGTGAATCAACATTAACAGAAATCACAAGTTTTGTCCAACAAATCGCTATAACTTCTTCACTGTGAATTGATTTGTCTTCGTACAATATTTTGATGTCTTCATTATTATCGCTGAGAACTTAAAGCAAAAGAACAAAAAATCGAACGAAAACAAGTACATAGTTGTAAGGAAGTTGTAAAGTTTTTCCCAAAAAAAAATCCAAAAAAGATAGATACCCATCGCAATTTCATTCACCCATCCAAGTATGCATCACATCGCCGTCAATATGTCCTGTCCAGCACAAATGAAGCTCATACTTAATATTAATCGATTCATTTTAATTTTCCTCGCAATAAATCAATTTCTATTCATCCAGCAAAACAACAGCGATTTTAAAATTAATTGAGTGTAATCTTTCAGAAACTTCATGCTTCAGCAGTCATCCATCGCACTCAAACACTTCCTTCTAACAAACGAAACACAAAAACTTTTCTCTTCTCCTCCCACCATCGGCATCTCCACTTGGCACTGCACAAATCCACTCACAAACGCCCAACTATGTCGTACCTTTCTATCGCAGTGAAAACCTTAACAATTGAAATTTAATTTTGAATTTAATCTCTCCTCGCAGAAAATTCAAATCTACTTCAGCATTCGCTCAATTCATTATTCACAAATTATTTCTGAACTTTACTCTTCATCAGCGTTCAAAAATCTGACGGTAATCCATTTCCGGTGGGGCGAGAATGCTCTGTCGAGACCGGATAAGCCCCATAAATCCCGAAAAATTATATTATAAGTATTTGTTGCGCCAGCTCCCTCCTGCCATATTAAGTGGATTTAATCAATTATTTCACCATTATCAAATAAAGACGTGTAGCTATGGATATACCTTCACATAATTTGCGTATCTCGTTGGTTGGCATGCAATCTGCAACAACCAGCAAAATGTATTCACCGTCACCGCCCGTTATCCTGCTGCGTATACGTAAAACTTTTTTTTCTCTTGCTTTAAGGGGAGCCGAAAATCGAGTCGAAAATGCACACGTTGTGTGTGTGTGTGGTTTTTCTACCATCAATGGTGATTAATCTGCCGAATATCTATGGGATTTTGAGCTCAACCTCCAGATACCATTTTCACCTTGACTCTGGTGGTGTTATTATCTGTTCAATTTAATATTCTATTTTCGATGATGCGGGGCGGAACGGCGGCGGCGGAGCAGGAAGGGAGGGACTGGAGCAACAATTCTCACCGCATCTACCATTGTATCAGAACAAACGGCACCAAACCAATGTCACACAATGACAGCAATAGTTAACTGAGATCAATTATTCAGTGGATTGCAGTTGCCGTAGTTGTCTAGCTAATTGGAGGGTACATCCCGCTGCCACTGGCACCTCCGTGGAGCTCCCGCAACCCGCACGCCGCCGGCTCCGTTGTCATCGTCGGTCGTCTCTCCCTCTCCCCCTCTCTGTCCAGCTAATTCCCATTCAATTTGGAATAGGACTGAATGGGCTGTTGCAGACGTATATTTAATTCCATTTAAATAGGACATAAATAAGCATTGCAATTTGGCGCATTCATTAATCATGAGACTAGGAAGTGTATTTCTGTCCTGGACATTGGTGACACGCGGATGCTGATTTCGGCCAATGCATACATGTTTAATTTGAACAAAGATTTAAATAGCTTTTGTCATCAATTTGGTTTTTTTGTTTTCTTTTCCTGTTGTTTTTTTACTCAATAACACAGCAAACCAAAAAGGAGCCCAGAGGCACACTGGCACCATCACAGGCTATGAGTGTTTTGTGAAATCAAATCAAATGGAATCGAAAGTGGAAATCACTATTTAGGTATTGTTGAAGAATTGTTTTGTTTGAATTGACTCTTCGATTAGTCTAATGAATTTGTTAGACGCATTTGCACTCACCGCAGTGTCGCAGTGCGGTATTCATGGAGCTACCTATTACCTATTGTCAGTGCACAAAGCTTTGCTTTTCAAAATGAAGATATCCAACGATAAAGGATTGATTGAATATAACTATCCACTTTTCAATAAACAAAATATATATGAACGCTTGAACTATAGGAAGTGTATTCACTATCCATAAATCTAATTTCGATGAGTTTGATAGCTGAGATAATTTTTAATTAAAAAGACATGAGGTGTTGTAGGGCACTTATGTGGATCGAAGTTCTTTAGGTTTTGAAATATTATCAAAAATTTATTTAATAAAGGGTTCTACCACACCAAGCGGTTTTACAGCTTTTTTTTATCGAAAAAGAAATGGCTTATGCTAACCTGGAAAACCCAGACCTGCCGGTCCATTGCACTATACCAGGGTAGCAGCCATCCCTTTTTTGTGGTGCAGTAGATGGAAATAAGGTGGTTGCAATTTCCCATACAACCTCAAGGGCGGCGTCCAGCTTAACTAAGAGGCTGAAAGAAAAGGAGATGCACAGAGTGGGATTCGAACCCACGCACTCAGCAATCTACTGGACGCTCTACTGGTCCATGGCCACCATAATTTTTGCAGGTGCAGGCAAGTCATTGCGACAGCTGCAAATGTATGAAAACGTGGTGTTCTTATCGCGTCAGTGTGGGTACTCTCATATATCGCAACAGAGAGAGCCTTCAAACAGATTCACTTTTGCCGTGTCCCCACCACGCACTTAAACTTCTTCAACTCAAAACTATCCTAAACCTACGTGATAACAAAGTGGTTTGCCATACAAAATGAAGCTTTTTTAGTTACTGGGCTTCATCTCAACCACTTAAGACCAACTGCGTTGATTGAACTATTTCCAATAGAGCAGGGTTAATTCGCCCAAAAAAGGGTACATTCTGGTAATTTTTTTTCGCGACTAAGTCAGATCTATTTATTAAAATAAAATAATCAAAGAATACTGGCGAAACGCAAGAGCCCAAGGATCAGATACCCAAATTATTGGGGCCACTACTAGTCATGACAATTGAAAGCAAAAAGAGGATATTAATATTCGTCCTAAGCCCTCACATCCGGAGATGGTTCGGACCATAAAGAAAATGAAACTACTTCCAATTTCCAGCAGCTATACACAGAATGTATCTACGCTGGAAGTTCTAAGTACTTCCGGTATTTGAAACTAACAAGAACAACATCTACTATTTAATAAACGAAATGGAAATACTTAGCTAAGTATGTATGTTTGTGCTCCGTGCAGTGAAATCCAATGTATATATGGCTTGAATAGGAAAATAATCTGTTGAGGAAGCAGTCAGTAAAAAAAAAAAAATTGCCATAGCTAGTTCGTACCAGGCTTAACTATATTTTTAGTTCAGACAATCCTTGAAGATTTTTATATTTTTTTACTCGTAAAATAAGATCAGAAAAAAATTTGTCGTTTGATATCTATATATAATATATATATATTATCTGTCATTTGTCTTCTGTCGTCTGTAATCTGTAATCTGCCATCTGTCATCTGTCATCTCGTCGCCCAAGAATTGTTTTGTCGTAATCGCCAAAATGTTTTTTTTTTTAAACTGGATATGCAGTCTTATGTTTTCAAAGGTGCTCTTTTCATTTCTGTTGACAGAGTTTGCCTATCTCTTACCGTTGCTGAGATAATTAGTATATGCATTTTGTCGTATATCCACAAAATAATCACCACTTGAGTTTTGTTTTGTCGTTACCGCTATTTTATGGCATATACGACGAAAATTCCATGTGTTTTCCCTCTTTTTTTTCCTTAACATTGTTTTGTCGTAAGTGTATAGGCTTAATACATACGATCAAAAATTTAAAATAAAACCTTAAAATTGCTTTGTCGTACATACACGTACTCACATATAATGTAGGACTGATCGTATGCAAGTACGACAAAAATGGGGAAAAAAGGATTGCGGTTTGGTTTGTCGTACGTGTATACATAGATATTTCAACTGGGGCGGCGGCGGCGGGCGGTGCAGGAAGTATAAATACAAAGATATTACCAGCGCAGTTTCAAAAATACTGCATCAAATATTTTCTGACAATCCTTTTGTTGAAGTTCTGCCTCTTTGGAGTGACTCCTGCCTCCTGCGTCCCCCAAAATTAAAACAAGGCCATGCCCACTGCTGTGATTTTTCTCATTCAAAATTCAACATTCTTAAAATTAATTACACGCCTGGATATTCTCTAATTCAAGAGGCAGCTTGGAAATATTTAGCCAGCTTTCGCTTATGCGACATCTTAAAAATATGAACTTTAAGAACGTAAAATTAAAATTAATTCAAATGTTGCCAACAGATTTCAAAGCATTTTCCACCAGAGTGGGCCAATTAAACTTTTCGTCAATTTTATTTAGCAAAAGAACGAACAGAAGAGAAATTGGGTATAAAACAGCTTCAATATAGAAAAAGTCAAACAAAAGTAGCCGGGCAATTCCAACAAATTTGTTCACTCAAAATCGTCTTGTTTTTAGTAGGTAACAACTCAAAACTATTTAAAGACAAAATGAATTATCTTAAAAATTCATTTGTTTTTACGCCAAAGGTACACTAAAACTACTACAAGCATTGCTCAAATCAAAAGCGTAGGAATGAAAACCAAAACAGTTAGGACAATTTTGAATACATAAATAAAAAGAAGATACTCCACACAACATTCTAATTAAAAAAACAACAACTAAATCGCTTCTTTTTTTTATAGTAACGTAAATCTTTAAATGCGATTTCCCGAAATCATAAAACTGGCGTATACAACAAACCAGTTCTCGGGCGACGATCTGTCATCCAACATCTGTCATCTGTCATCTGTCATCTGTCATCTGTCATCTGTCATCTGTCATCTGTCATCTGTCATCTGTCATCTGTCATCTGTCATCTGTCATCTGTCATCTGTCATCTGTCATCTGTCATCTGTCATCTGTCATCTGTCATCTGTCATCTGTCATCTGTCATCTGTCATCTGTCATCTGTCATCTGTCATCTGTCATCTGTCATCTGTCATCTATCTGTCATCTGTCATCTGTCATCTGTCATCTGTCATTTGTCATCTGTCATCTGTCATCTGTCATCTGTTATCTGCAATCTGTCACCTGTCACCTGTCACCTGTCATCTGTCTTCTGCCGTCTGTATTCTCCCATCTGTCATCAGTCATCTGTCATCTGTCATTTGTCTTCTGCCGTCTGTATTCTGCCATCTGTCATCTGTCATCTGTCATCCTTCATCTGTCATCTGTCTAGCTGTCATTTGTCATCTGTTATCCGCTATCTGTCATTTGACATCTGTTATTTCTCATCAGCTTCTGGAAAAAGTAGAAATGTGTTCCTACCTTTATGAATTCCCGTAAGGTGTGTTTTGTTATTCACCGGTTTAAAACTTTATGTCGTCTGTCATCTTTCGTCTTTCATCCTTCGTCTTTCATCCTTCATCCTTCATCTTTCATCTTTCATCTTTCATCTTTCATCTTTCATCTTTCATCTTTCATCTTTCATCTTTCATCTTTCATCTTTCATCTTTCATCTTTCATCTTTCATCTTTCATCTTTCATCTTTCATCTCTCATCTTTCATCTTTCATCTTTCATCTTTCATCTTTCACCTTTCATCTTTCATCTGTCATCTGTCATCTGTCATCTGTCATCTGTCATCTGTCCAGCTGTCATCTGTTATCCGCTATCTGTCATTTGACATCTGTTATCTCTCATTAGCTTCTGGATACTGCGTAAAAGTAGCAATGTGTTCCTACCTTTATAAATTCCCGTAAGGTGTATTTTGTTATTTACCGGTTTAAAACTTTATGTATTTGTGAGATTTTTTGTTTTTCTTTGCGTATGTAATGGAGTTATATTTTTGTTTAAGGGAGGTTTAAACCCTGGGCATTTTCAAAAAATCATTTTTTTTTTAATTGCATCTTCTTATTATACTACATCTCAAGAATGATGTGAAAAATTTCAATTCATTCCGAGTTGAATTCGAAAAGTTACAGTGACTTTAGAGCAGGCGGCTAGCGAATAGAGGGGGGCCGGGCCGGTCGGACGGACAATGATTCCGCTCGCGCAGCATCTTTGCTCCTTTTATGATTGGTTAAAGGTAGCTCGAGGTCTTCTTTTGTGTTCATGGAAGGGGATCTCACTCTAATGACGCTTCTAACGGAATATTTTTGATTCAGTGTGCTGGTTTTCGCGTTTATCTTTAAAAGCGTTTATCTCGAAACTAGTATCTTTAAAGACGGTGTGCAAAATATCTCGGCGACTGTTGCACCGATCCTTCTGAAATCTTGCACACTTATTCAATATATATTTTTTAAGGTAAAAACACGAGGATTTTAAAAAAATTTCATTTTTCCGGCATTGACAGCTACAAAAAGACGGCATTTTTAGGCAAAAAAACGACTTTTCACTTCAAATTGTCACCAAAATCTCAAAATTGCAAAAAAAAACCTCGTGTTATTACCTGGAGAAAGTTTTCTTTTAACGAAATCTTTTTAAAATTTTGATTTTAGATGATCCTGTAAAAAGTTATCTTGCACACCGCAAAATACCGAAAAGTGGAGGCGTCTCGGAAAATGCACTATCATCGGCTTGTTTTTCAATATTTTTGTATGAAAAATTTACAGAAGATACTTGAGATTATACTTAATAATGTAGCAAATCAATTAATTAAATTACTTTATCAAATTTTTCATAAAATGTTCGTAAAAAAAGCCTTTTTTCAGCCTTCCATTGTTTACCCCTCCCTTTTCCGTTAGTCGCGCCCTTTTTCAACCATCGATAGTCGTGCTGCACCTGTCAGGTGCTTTCTGTATTCTTTTACAATAAAACGTTTTCTTAGTGTGTCAGTGCATTACAAGTGCATAAATTTAGAAATAATAAACACAATTTAGGTATATATATTTTATTGCAGTTAAAATACATAAGTAAGTAAGAAGTATCCAAAAACCAGAAGTAAAATAATTGTAATAGAAACAAACAAAAAACTAGAAATTCATTAAAGCAAAACAAATTAACACAAAAACTTATGGAAATTAACAAAAACTAAACAATTATTTTACACTAATGCATTTGAAAAGAAGTAATAATAAGTAACAAGTAACAAGGAACAATTCACAAGTAAACAGTAATAAGTAACAAGTAAAAAAAAAAATTACCTTAATAGTCGCACTGCACCACTGAGGTGTTATTATGTCTATTATACCACTGAACTGATCAGGACGAAGGTCGAGGAAGTCCTGATCTTTAGAACGACAGAAGTTAAGAGGGTTAACGAAAGAACGGGGCTCTAAAGTAATGTGTATTACTTTGGAGTATAAAAGAAAAAATGTATGCACCTGTGAGGTGCACGCGACTAACGGAAGGTTAATCAGACATAAGATTCATAGAGAATAAGAATCAGAGAGAAAATTTTAAAGGCTCTCCCTTCAAAAAATCCACTTTTGAGAGCATTTGCGCCATACTTAGCTTTAAATTTGACTGTTTTTGTCAACTTTTCAAAAAAAATTTAGCTTATTATGTACTTCATTGTAACAACTCTTTAAGATATACACAGAAACCCTAGTACTTAATACATTACAATTTCCGCCCTAAATAACCCCATATTTTTTGTTTAAGTTTTTACGAAACTCATGTGTGAAAAATTTTTCTACTCACCAGAAATTCCTGCATCGTTGATACTTGAAGTGGATGAGAATCCTGGCAGCTTTCGCCATCCCTTGCGGTTCCAGAAGCTCCTTGCTTTCGATTCGGTAGGTACTGTAGGTCCTGGATCTTCAGCGGCTTTAATTTTGGCACAATTCAAAACACGATGGCCACACGAAGTTCTTGTAAGAAAAACGCTATTCCCCGACTCCTGGTCCTGGGAACGTTGAGACGAGCGGCAGCTATTCGATCCAAAAAACGAACAACTTTGGGAATTGTGTCTGTTCTGACCAGCTGCAGCTGCTGCTGTTGCTGTCTGGCGTGCTGTCAGCAAATTTGACAAAGCCGCATTAGTCTTGTGGAGACGTAGGCTTCCAATATAACTTGCACCACTGCTTCCACTAAAACCACTATCCAGATCGCCGCAGAAGGCCGGATTCGTATTTGTAGCCACTGGTGATAGCAAATCATCAGACGGTCCCATCGTATTTAGGAGCTCTGTTATGTTGGCTTCGGAAATTGCATCATGATGCCGATTCCGGGACGGCCTGGTGTCGGCAACAACTGCTGCTGATGACTGATTGTCCTCGTCAGTCGGACTTCCACTTGGAGGGGTTTCTGGCATCAACATAGCCTCCACAGATAAATTCAATTCGCCTAAGATTTTCCGATGGCGATTTTGTACACGACGGAACTCCTCCTCTACCATAGATTGATTCAACGAACCGGCCGAATGCGAGGTCGTCGCTCGCATTCCCGCACCGGAGGCAGACGCAGAGCTGGTGGATGCAGCAGCGGAAATTTGTTGACTTCGATTTTCTCCGGAAATTTCCTCGTAAAAGTTCTCATGTGTGCCACCATATCGAGTTTGGTAGGACTGTCTTGTGGCTGGCGAAACAAGCTGTTTGTTCTTTTTACCCTTAGAAAGTAGCGCCCTTATCGAGTTCGGTGGTGGTGGTCTGGATGGCCCAGGTAATTGTTCCGGTGGTGGAATGTTAGAGTGGCGCATTGCAGCTCCCGGCTCATAGTAGGCATACGAATAGTCTTGGTGGTGCATCGCATGGTGCACCATACTGAGGCCAGGTGATGTTGTTGTCGCCGTCATCGTCTCAATCATGCCAACATTGGATTGAGAGGACGTCCACTTCGCGGCAGCCGCTTCGTTACCCAAGGATAAAGCCACAGTTCCTCCTGTTGGGACATGCACCGAAGGCGACGATTTTTTCCCCCGGAATGACTTTATCGAAATCGACTGCTGCTGCTGCTGTTGGTCTTTGTCCTGAGTGCACACCTCGATGGCATTGGGATCATCAGGATAACGGGGCATTATTCGTCGGTTACTTGGACTGATGCCAACATTACCCGACCCCATGCCCGATGCATTTATATTGGCTGAAGTGTCACCAGCTCCTGCACTCATATGGTGCGACTGGGAGTGATGGTGGTGTATATGATGAACATTGCTCGACTGCACTGGGCCGCTGATAGCAGCGCCACCTGTTATCGTTGGACCTGCTGGAGGTGTGTTATTAATCTGCTTCATATTTGCTGTCAGGCCCATTTGTGACGGATAATCAGGTGGAGGAGGAAAATGATGGGGATACAAAATGGATTGAGTTTGATGTTGTTGCTGAACAGCTGCTCCTCCTCCTCCACCTCCTGGAATCCGATCAGGCATAACACCTGAGTTGTACTTTTGGTAGCTTGGCTGTTGTGAACGCTGCTGGTGGAACAGTTGCTGCTGTTTTTGTTGCTGCTGCTGATGCTTCTGCTGGTAATGATGATGATGATGCGCCTGCAGATGCGAAGGTGGGTGATGTTGATGTTGGGTGTAAAGATGATTTTGGATATAAGACTGTTGCTGCTGCTGCTGCTGATGCTGTTGTTGCACTGGTAGTTGTGGTGGTGGCTGTTGCTTTTGTTTGCTGCGCCGTCCTCCCAAGCAATTCTCCATGGCACATGGTGAATCGATATTCTACGCTACGCTGTGTCTAATGGTCCTTCCTCTCCTTGTTTTGCTGCTGCTTCTGCTCTTGCACCTACCCTCTGCCGGTCTGTGTTGTTTTGGCCGGAGATAAGTCGTTGCAGCTCCTTGTTGCTATGATTGTATAGTGTCGCTGGTAACTGGAAGCAGAGAAATGGTAAAATGTCATTAAAGCGGATTATCTTTGGTAATTTATTGCTGTAATCAAGAATTTTATTGCGAGATTCTTTAGCAGTGGCTGCTGCATGGCGGCCGGGGTTATGATGTCTAAAGTGGATGTAAATGGGGAAAGGATCATTACGGGAAAGCAAACTGCTGCTTGCTTCACTGCACTACACTATGACTGTCGTGTAAGTGAATTAGAGTAAAGCATGCGAAATGGATATATTGCAGGCGTACTCGTATACAAATTTCACACTTATATTTTTCCTTTTTAGCTCTGGCATTAAGGAATTTTAAATCTGGACAGGATAATAGGATGAAAAGAGAATCTTGAAAAAACATGGCAAAGTAGGGGTCAATGTCTTAAAATATGGTGTAGGTTGGGAATTTATATTGCACTCACAAACGAAGTGTACAGTTTCTGTCTTCAAAAGCGATGTATCCAAATGATTTAGTTTTTTAAGAGGAAAGATGTGCTATACTTGGAACTGTTAGTTTGTTTAACTTTAGACAAATTCCATTTTTTGAATGTACATATACACGACAAATTGTACCCGGAAAATGTTTTTTTTTTTTTGGTGAAAAATTAGAAGAAAAAAATCGCTTCGATTGTAGTTTCTATTACTGATTCAGGTGTCTTAGAAGGAAGTTTGACTGCTCGATCCTTAGAATCAATTTGGCTCTGATTATCTCTCAACTATCTGGATGTTAAGTAAGCAGGCCTATTCTGTGAAGAACTGGGTTAGCTACCTTGCAATTATCAGTAGCGATGGTTTGAGAAATAGTAAACTTCATTTATGACAATATTTGATTTTAATATTAAAAGCAAATAGTGGCATCGGCATATCGATATAAAGGGTGTTATTTTTAAACGTGTGATTTTCAATCTGTTGATACATTTTTAGAAGTTGGTGTTTTTGAAAGCTGTCACTTGATTTATGCTCAGAGTTTAGTTTGCCATTTCATAAGGAATAGACCTACTCCAGAACAACGTTAGCAAATGCAAATCAATTACCAAAGTAGAGTTCCAGTTCGCGCGACGCATCGCGCACTGCGTTCAATATTCAGTCAACACAATCGCCTATCAAAGTGAGTAATTCGAGCAACCATAGATCGTTTTCGCACCACGTTTGCTCAAGTGGATAATGTGCATGCAGGGACGCCGCACTGCGGTCCCAATTGACTTTTTTCATGGCAAAAATCCTAACTTTTGAAACGAATAAAGATATTGGCACAATTTATTTTCTGCTTAAAAGAAATTTCCAAGGCTTTAAAAGTAGAAAGTTTAAGAAAGTTGAATCACAGAATGTTTCGCAATTTTTGGCTGAAACAAGATTTTCGTGGAAAAAAAAATAAAAAATAAAAATTAAAATAAACCTTTAAAACTAGTCTTAAATTTTGCGGAAAAAAATCTGTGAATATTTGAGTGATAACCACAGTGGATGCTTATAGTCAACAAACAAATTTCTCAAATGCTTTTAATAAGTACTACTGTTTGAGTTATATGTTAGGTATATATGACATAGTGAAGGCAAAAAGTAAACGGACGGAAAAAATTAAATCAAATAAAAATTCAAAATGTGTATTTTTAAAACAATATAGAATATAAGCATATAAAACTTATTTTTAACAATCACTACATCTTAGTTATCAGTGCAAAACTCACTGGCATCATCATTATTTTCAACTTTTGATGAATTCTTTTTTGGATCGAACACGCCTTAAAGATAAAACAAATGGATCCGATGATATAGCTAGCACTAGTACTGTTACCACTATCACTGTCAATAACGCTATGGCTGTCACTAAAGCTACCGCTGTTATAGTTCACTGTCACTATCGCTAGCATACTCTCTTATAACACTACTCTGTGGGTCTCACTATCGCCATCGCAATCAATGAGAGTGTTCAATGACCTGTTCTAGAACAGTTTCAGACAGAAAAGATCAGGCTTTTGGTGTTCAATGAGAAATTTTCTGTTCTTTTCTGATCTTTTTTGTGTTCAATGAGCTGTTCTAGAACAGTTTAGCACAGCATTTTCTGCACCTCCTCTTGAGCAAGTGCAAGTTTGGTGAAAACTGTCAAAAGCAGCTGTTGACTTTTTGCTCGTAGTATTTTAAGCGCATTGTAATTTTAATTTGTTGTGAAAAGTTCAAAAAAATTTTAAAAAATCAGGAAAATAACACCTAACCTTGTGCTGAAAATAAAATTACTTATTCGTGACGAAAATACGCTAAATTAAATTGATATCAGAAAAAGAAAAATTGGTGGTTGTTTTTTTTTTCGTTTTTGTTGTTGCTTTTTTTGACAAGTTTGCTTGTTCTAACTTGCCTGACGTTTTTCACTGCTTCTGTGCTGTGCTGTGCTGTTCTGATCTAAAAAAAAGCCATTGAACACATTTAATAGCACTGTGTAATTATCTGGTGTCACTATCGCTGTCACTTTTTCTATACTGGTTGTTCTTCTTGTTTCTATCGCTGTTGGTACGAGCATCATAATGCTCTGTTTCCACATGTCACCAAAATGACATAGTTTGACAGATCAAAGTCTTTTCAATAATTGATACAATTACGAGCTCATTTCCACTTGTAATAACTTGAAAATTTTTACAAAATGTTTTGTCAACTCAGTGAACTCTATTTCCGCTTGTGCTGTCATTTCTGAACTGCCAGTGGATTGTCACTAAAAATTATTTGCCTCCTTGCTTCATCGAATTTTTGTTTTGTGTTGCAAGGTTTTCATCTTTTTTTATTAATAAATTAAATAATGTCGAAGAGGAATCAGATATGTAGCCCTTGCTTCGTTCGTGGTGATAGTGGGAGCTGGATTGGAGCTGGCCGAACGAGAGAAGAAAGTGAAAAAGGGAAAAGACCTGACTGCTGGGTTCAAAATTTGTTCTTTGACAGAGATTCATGCGGGTTTTACGCAAAGCTCTGTAATATGGAACCAAAATTTAAAAAAAAAAAAATGAGAATGTCAAAACTAAATTTTGATTTTGTTCTGGAGATGGTGAAACTTTACATTACTGAAAAAGGATACTTTTATGCGATTAGTCATCGGACCAGCCGAAGGACTGGCAGTCTTCGGTATTTGGCAACGGGTGCTAGCAAGCAGGTGATGTCTGATGTGTTTCACCTTTCACCAATTCACAAAATTAATTAAAAAACTAATTTACTTATAGTTGAAAGATTATTTACAATAGTTCAAACGAAGAGAGTTCCATCTCAAGATGGCTTCAGCCTTTGCTTTGGAACTCCAACAGCCAGAGAAATGCTTTCCCATGAATTATTATTCATGTCCCGTTTCTTACAGGACTTGCTGTTGGAGTTCCAAAGGTTTTCAAACACCTCCACGTTGCTTATAAGTCTTATGGAGGATTCAACACTTCACTCCATCGTTGATTTCCTCTGCCTTCGACTTTTTTCCTCTTGATTTTTTTCCATACCATATAATATAATTAGTATTATTTATTTATGTGGTCTCGTGTTATTACTTGTCAGTTCATTGACAAAATATTAAACACGATGCTAAAAAAATGTCCATGTCAGTGAATGATGGAGTGCGTTTCGTTTGTCAATCAGCCAATTTCCACTAGTCATTCAAATTTACTGCCAAAAAATGACCGACGATGGCCGTCAGTTCAATGACTGTAAATTTTTGCAATTTCCAATTGTCATTTTTCTCAATGACAGAAATTATTAGGTCATTTGTCATTTAAAAAATGGTAAGTGGAAACCTTTCATAACACTATTTATTCATTGTCATTGTTTATATGCTTACCACATATGAACTGGGATTGTTTTACCTGAGAAATCAAGGCTTTCCAATTTGGGGTTCCAGAGAAACATTACTATTTTTACCTGTTTTAGTACATCATAACTAAATAATCCTCAACTAAACAATTCTCTCCACTTTTTGTGATGACTACTCAATAAATCAATTAATGCCTTTATTTGTCAAGTGCCTGTATATAAGAACAACTAGGATTGACAACACTACTTAAGTAATTCGAAGAAAGTTAGTTACAGCAATTCTCATAGGCTTTTTTGAGATTAGGGATTTATATAAAGTGGGGCGTGCATATTTGAACGGTAAAAATATCAACAAAACTATTTCAAATTGATGTAAGAAGTAAATTTCACGCTCTCAGATCTCAAACCGGACATATATTTGAAATATTCAGCAAATGAAATTGGTTGTTATACCAAAGTGAGATCACTTTGAACACGACTTTTTTCAGACAAATTGCAATATCTCCGAAGATTGCAAGTTATTGCAGCTACAATTTGGCATATGGTTTAACAAATCGTTGAGGTCAACTACCATGGTCGGTTTTCTTCATGACTCCGCCAGACTTTTTTTTTAGCTTAACTCTAACCCAAAAACTACTAAAAAAAGATTTTTTGTTTTGTTTGTTCAAATTATGAGAAAAATTCTTTCTTTTTTGGCAGTAAAACTTTAATTTTCTTACAATGAAAACACTGTACTAAATTTAAGAAAACAAAGATTGCTCGTTAATTATTTCACAATTGTAAAAAGAAAACAACTAAATTAGTTTTTTTCACCCTAGAACAAAATTGGCCAACTTTAAAAAGCTCTGTAAGTCAAAATAAAAATCAGAAATTTATTTTGTTTTGAAGCTCTGTTTGTATTTCTATAAGACATAAAAATGAAAACAGTAAAACCTAGACATCGAATTTTCCTTTATGCCTCGTTTTTTGCACTTTGCGACCACAATGAGAAGTGAACGAGTGCGATTCTTCACATGAATTGCTTTTCCCAATACATCTCTTTTTTTTTACCAAATTTATAATTATTAAAATGTGCTTTACGAAAGCAAAAAATGTTTTTAATTTTCCAAACTGTTACTCGAAAATTTTACCATTTTTGAAATGAATTCTTATGCCTTAGTTTGCAGCTTTCTCGTTTCCTCCGTGCCACTAGGGGCCGTAAATAAGCATGCACTCCTCCATTTGTTTATGGTTATGGTATTACCCATGTTATCAACAGCAAGGAATCTGACCGTAAGTTATTACAAACCAGGTAGAAGTACCGAGGACGGTATGTCACCGTAGTTTATTTTTAAGTTTATTGATTATACCTTTTAAGAGATTGTGTTTGCGATTGAATAAAGTTTTAACATTTAATGTGAAGACCTTCTCCTCAATTCTTTCGTGTTTTTCTTCAGAAAGACCCTGGATAGTCCGACGAACGAAACCTCGGCTGGAAAAAAAATCACGTCACAATTTATCGCTGTGTTGCTATTTTTCAATGAAAACTCGCTAAGTAATTTCTTTTTTAGAAAGTTGGGTTTTTTCTTAAACGTTCCCAGTGAATGTTTGCATAACTGAGCTCAGGATCGAAGTTCGGTAATTATTGTTATCGTCTTCATCTCTTCTCCTAAACAAAGGATAGAGTAGTCTTCGTACGGAAACCTTAAACTTAAGAAAGTGGATATACCTAGTCGTAGGTATCAGTAAAGTCATTCATAAAGTCTTAAGTGTCGGTAATTGTAAAAAACTGTGTGAATTATTAAAAAACTTCTCATCGTACACAACGACCACACATTTTTGTGATACTTTTATCGGATCAATCATCCGAGTAATGTGATCATAAAATGTTGGGTATGAAGAGAATTGTTGAGCGTTAAACTAAACACCACCTGCACGGACAAGACTGGCATAACTTTGTATGTCGTGTGTGATAGGGTTCAAAATCCTTCGCCCTCCGGTGAGCAAAATGCCGGACCAGAATGCTAGTATAGACTCCAAATTCATCAAAGAAGACGCAAACAATGATTAGAACACCTCGTTAATTAAATTATATGGTCGAAGGCGAGAAAATGTACAGCTCGGCATTCGACAGACTAGAAAAACTTCCTTAAATATCATTGACGTCCAATTTTTTCGTTTTTCAAAGAAGATTGCAGTTCAAAGACACAAACCACTTATAAGAGTAGATTTTTTAAGACAATGAATGTCTGAACTTATTTTTTCTGGTTTGTTTAAACATTGAAACAACTATAGGTTCGTTTTAATTTAAAATTCTTAAGTCAACTCTGCAAAGAGCACTAGACACAAAAACAAGTCAATGCTACAAAAAATTCAGTTACTAATTCTCCCAAGTAAGTTCCTGACGAAACAGTAAAGCGACAGTAATTTAAGTAGGATGTAGGATGATTATTGGTTGTTGCCTCTGCTAACCCATATTCCACAGTTTTTTTTCGATCCATAGGAACCACCTTGTAGATTTGGTAGGAATAAGATCTATCAGCGGCCGAGTTACCGCATCAGTGATCGAGTGAGTGAGCACTATTTTTCTTTCAAAATTTGTGCCATATACACAAATCAGTCTACTGTTAATTTATCGACTTCAATTCGTTTAAATACTGTTGAAAGAATGTCAAGTTGTGGTACTAAAATGCGAAGTAATACCAAAAACCCAAATTTCAGTCACGTATTACTCGATCACGTATGCGGTAATCCGACCCCAGAAATTTGTTGAACTAACAACACAACAAATTTTGGCAAATTACTTTCGATGCAATAAAGCAGTTGCAAAATACGTGGTTATTATTCTTCGACAACACGCGTAGTCAATGTTTTCTTCTGTTTTGTAGATATAAACGTGAACTGAAACTCAAACTCAACTCGTCGCATAGTTTTCAGATTTTCATTTAACCTCCCTGGACCGTAAGTACTTGCACTCCCATGCTATTTGTTTGTCTTCAATTTACCTGAACATAATTTGACTCTGTCGAGTTTTATAATGGGTATCAAATGACAAGTTAACTCCGAGCCTTTTTTGCCATTTAGCCAAAGAAATCTCTGGCTTTTATTGCTGTTCACCATTTCGGCAACGATAAATCTCAACAACGACTGTCTCTTACACCTTTAAGTTGGCAGGTCTGGTATTTTAATTGCTAAACCAAACGTGAAAACGTATTACATTATCCGCGCCCGGTTCCAACGTGCAAATTTGATGCTCATATTTCAAAAACTTACAACCTCTAATAAATGGTAAAACTTAAGCAAATTAGTGCTACCGTATCACGGGCATCTCATTTCAAAAGCATTCACTTCACATCCCAGACCAAGTTGGCATTTCAAAAAAAAAAAAAAAAAAGAAAGGAGGAGAATAAACCTCTATATCCTCTTTTTCGGCCAACGACGCGACGACGCTCATTGCATTTAGCTTAAGCAAATTAACCACTTAAGGTGTACATGCAAAACATGACTCCTGCATGCGGCCATCAGAGCATCCCCACAGCTGTCCAATGGAAAAAGGCAACTCGATATTGCGTTTTAGCTATAAATTTCCACCGGTCGTGGGGCTAATTTATGGCCACTATTTCATCTAACACCACTTCACGGACTATACACTATGAGTGCGAATAAATAAAATGAGCTCCACCTAAAGTATTCTCTAATTACTTGTCCTCACCCAAGAGCGCTTCACTGTTCCGACGAGAACGACCGAACAGAAAACATGCACATGTACACACAGAGCACCAGGAACCACATCAAGTTATCCTCGGGGTACAATGTTCATGCGGAATTTCCGTGAGCCCAGTCCGATGAATATACGATTTAAATCTCAACCACAAATTTGTACGATTTTTATTTGGTTTCCATTTGTTTTTAATTTTACTTCTCTGTCTTCAGTCCATGATTTAGGTTCTTTTTTTTTGGTTTCAGTTGTAAGGGCAAGGAATTCTTTTAACCAATGTAGGTGTCGGTAAGTTCTTCTCATTTCATACCATTGCATTGGTTTAGATTACTAAAAAAACGTAGCCATATTGCTTTTTAATCAAATGAACCCAGTTGTTGGGAACGGGTTTTCTCACTTTAAAAAGCTTTAAGGTTTATCGTAAAGGGTTCTCATTTTTTTTTAAAATTAAGTTCATTCCAGATGTCCGGCAGAGGCCAAACAATCCATATGAAAACCTTCATGTCGTCAAACAAAAGCGTAGTACGTACTACTACGGCGTTTACTGACCTTTTAGGTCTCGCACAAAAACGTGGGGCCTAGCGCATTTCTCACAACCATGGCTAGTGAAGGAATTGAGCGGACCTACAATTTAAAGCTGGTTCCGAACGGCTATCGAGAAAGCGCTTTTCATGGCAAAAAGTTTTTAAAAGAAGACTTGCCAATTGCTCGCAAAAGGCGATAACCGTGGATGAACATTTTTGCCTCTGTTGCGGGATTCGAACCATGAACCTCTGGGTTAACTTTGCTCTTAAATCTTTGTCGAATTTTGCGATATCGGTCCATTTGAAATCAGGATATGCTTAGCTTCAAAGCTTAAAATGATCTTAAAATACCAGTCTGCCTCCGATTTTCCAATATAAATGAAGTTTGGATCCCCAGATCAATCAACCGTCAACCAAATTGATCATGTTGCGATCGACGCAAGGGGCAAGGCACTCTTCCAGTGTGTTAGATGTCCGAACTTTCCGAGGGGCCAACTTTGACTCGGACCACTGCCTTGTTGTAGCCAAGGTACGAATGAGGATATCTTGGTCACGACCTACACGAACTAACGCAGTGAAGAGATATGACGTCGGAAAGCTACAATCGCAAGAGATTGCTAATGCCTTTTCCAATCGAGTGTCCATTCAATTATCCTTGAATCCCATGCCGCCAGCATTAAGCATTGAAGACCAGTGGCAGCAATGCCAAGAAGCTATCAGAACTGCTGCCTCTGAGGTTATGGGTTTAACTCGGCCCCCAAAACGAAACCCTTGGGTCGATGAAGAATGCAGGCAGGCAAATGCAGCCAAACAAAAAACACGACAAATGCTGATGCAAAAACGAACGAGGGCTGCTTACGATCAGTATAACGAGATTTACAAGGAGAAAAGAAGAGAGGAACACCTTATTCTCCAAAAGAAAATGAAGCAGCATCAGAAGCGCTCGTTTGAGGAAATTGAGAGGTGCCATGACAGGAACGAGATTCGAAAGTTTTACCAAAAGGTAAAAAGATCCTTATAGGGTGGCAAGCCCCGAACTCAAGCCTGTAAAGACCAGCAGGGAAACATAGTTATAGAGTCATAGTCGCTACTGAGGGTCTGGAAAGATCACTTCTGCAGACTGCTTAACGGCGATGAGGACACAAATTCCGCTGTCAGGCAGATTGCCCCATTCAGCTTGGATGATGATCAAGAATGCCGTCGTCCCGATCTAGAGGAAGTTAAGCTTGCCATATGCAAACTAAAATCAAATAAGACTGCAGGTGCAGACGGCCTTGATGCCGAACTCTTCAAGGCAGCTGGAGACCAGTTGGAAAGGAGCATGCACCAGCTGATCTGCATGATATGGTCGAAAGAAAGCATGCCCGATGAATGGAACCTCAGTATCGTATGCCCGATCCTAAAGAAGGGAGACCCTCACAATTGTGCCAATTACAGAGGGATAAGCCTCCTTAACGACGCCTATAAGATCTTGTCTGCTGTAATATGTGAACGTATGAATCCCCACGTCAACAACTTGATAGGTTCTTATCAATGTGGTTTTAGACCAGAGAAGTCCACAATAGACCAAATTTTCACATTACGGCAGATCTTCGAAAAAACCCGAGAACATAATATCGATATTCACCATCTTTTTATCGATTTCAAGGTATGAAATCGCGTAATGACAGCATTTACAGAGACGAGCTGTACAGAGCCATGTCTAGTTTCGGCATCCCTGCAAAGCTCGTACGACTATGCAGGATGACTTTGGAGAATTCACGCTGCTCCGTCAAGGTCGGTAAAGAACTCACCGAGACCTTTGATGTCGAAAAAGGCTTTCGACAAGGCGACAAACTGTCATTCGATTTCTTCAACATCATACTCCAAAAAATTCAACAAAACTCAAACGTCAGCACCAGAGGAACTCACTTACACAGACAGACAGATATTGACGTAATGGGAAGAAGGAAGCGTGATGTCATTGGTGCTTTTGCGAGTATTGAAACAGAAGCAGAAAAAATGGGTTTGATGGTTAATGAGGGCAAAACGAAGTATATGCTGTCATCAAACAAGGACACCGAACATCGACGAATTGGACAAAACGTCACAATAGACAGACATATCTTTGAGGTAGTACAGGACTTCGTCTACCTAGGATCCGCTATAGACACGGAATACAACATCAGTGCGGAGATCAAACGGAGAATAATTCTTGCCAACCGTTGCTTCTTTGGGTTAAGAAGGCAATTGAGAAACAAAACCCTCTCTAGAAAAACCAAGGTAACCTTGTATAAGACCTTGATCTTCCCAGTTCTGCTTTACGGCGCGGAAGCATGGACCTTATCGAAAGCGGATGAGGAAACCCTTGGTCGTTTCGAAAGAAAAATTCTCCGAATGATCTTTGGTCCCATATGCGAAGACAATGTGTGGAGAAGAAGATACAACAACGAGCTGTATGAGCTGTACCGCGACATGGGCATAGCCAGAAGAGTACGCATCGCGAGGCTACGATGGTTGGGCCATGTAGAACGGATGGACCCAAACGCTCCGACTCGACGAGTTTTCGAAAGCACATTGCAGGGAAATCGCGGAAGGGGAAGACCTCGTCTTAGGTGGCACAATCAAGTGGATGAAGACCTCAACCGACTTGGAGTGCGAAACTGGAGAGAGCTCGCCCGAAATCGAAGTCGTTACAGAAGGATGTTGGTTGAGGCCCAGGTTCACCCCGAACTGTAATGCCCACCAAAGTAAGAAGTAAGTATTCGCTATTTACGATAATGGATCGCTCTGCAAATGATCGACGTATTGAAATTATTTAAGCTTACAGTGGTTATTCAAAAGCAGCTATTTTTGGTGCGGTGGTCATAATCGACTGAATCAGACACAAGATTGGGAAAAAATTTTAAAAGAGTGGAATCGTTGCTGATGGTAGTGCCTGTGCATCATCAAAATCCACGTTTAGTGCAAAATATTGCTGCTGCAAGTGCAAGTGTTGCTAAATAAATAAAACTTTGCCTTTTGTACTTAAAAAAAGTTCTTGACATAAAAGCGGCCAATTTATTTAGACTTACATTCACACGGGAGGTTATAAAGCAGGAAGTATAAATCCTTTCAGTGTTAACCTTCAAAGGGTGCTATAGTTAAGGAGCTATCTGTCTGCCTTTGGTTTGCCAAAATTCACTTTACCAATATACAATACATCATTTTATGGTAGAGGTCACCGAAGCAGAACGAACTCCCCTCCTATACAAAATTACAGAATTTTGAAGCTCTATAACGTTTTACTATGGCGTTTTTTGGAGCCCAACATTTATGGTCTTTACTTACCTCTGCTTATTTAAATTCTTTATCGGAAAAAAACTGTCTTCTCTGAGTCAAAGAAGATTTCTACGTAATTCCAGGAGCAGCCAACTACTGCCTTTATGAAAATTCATTCCTCAATGCACCCACAGCTTGATGTTTTGGTCCAAAATGAGTATCTACTCATTTCAGGTTCATTTAATTGTATTCGAAATACCCACGCCGACGTGCGTCGTCGCTCCACCCAAGCTTTGCCTAAGTAATTAAATTTTCTTTTCATTCAAAAATTAATTTTCAATTTTTGTTACAACACAGAAATAAAAAAAAAAAACACGACCAGTTTATGGAATCTACTTTGTCGGAAATTGAATTAAAAGTTACTGGAAACAAACACAAACGACGACGCGACGCTACGACACAGTGAGGTAGAGGTCGAAAATGGTTTTTATATAACTACCTACAATCTTCGCCCCAGGGATAAGGTTTAGGCGTGATGCCAAGGCACAACATCCAACGAGGATGTTCAAGCTTCTGTCCGAAGTCCTTTGCTTTGATTTGTATTGAAAATTTAAAATGTAAGTTAAAAGCACTTGAATCGCTGCCGTCGACGTCGGCTTCATCCTCGTAGCCATTAATTTTGTGTATTTGAGAAGCACCTACCAACCAACTACCAACTACCGTGCCACATAAAAGATTAATAGTAATAATTTTTTATATGATAATTATCACAGAACTAATGGCTGACGATTACGCGACAACCAACAATTAAATGTCCGTCAAAGGATGCGTGTGTGTGCATAAATGGAGGAGCGACGACTTCGACACATGCGGGATGATGAAAGCAGAAGGCATGCAAAATGCAATAAAATCTGTAAACTTATTTCTGTCCATGTTAACTGTCGCCGTTGTTTACACGGCCCATTAAACCAGATGTCGGGTCGTCAGTTTAAATCCCTCAAAATTATTTAAGCATGTTAACAGAGGAGGCACACAGGCAACAAGAGGGAAGGTGCAAACAATGATAACATGTATAATTGTATAGTTGTTGTCTTCGCTTGCGATGCTGTCTCACCTTCCATATTCAATTGAATACATAAAATGACACATACACAGTCCGACAACTGACAAGCCCAATCGTACACTTGAAAAAATAATTGGATATGAAAAGTTTTGTACGAAATTACTGTGTTTTTAGAACTTCAGTCGCTGGTCGCTCTGTCATACTTTACTATACACTACCACGAATTTAAAGCGCGATAATCTAAATGTGCAGCAGAATCAACTGACGCATTTGGAAAAAAAATATGAGAACAAAATTTTTACGTGCGAATGCACTAACAGCCTGAAGATGACACGATTAAGTTAGCTGGAACAACTAAAGAGCGTTTTTATGGTAAAAAACAGGGATGCTACAAAAGTAGAGCGACAGAAACAGCAAACGACGACATATTTCTTGTCGCCCTTTTGACATTTCTCTTCAGTAAGGTTTGCCATATCATGATGGAAAATCGTCGAAATTTATTGAAATTTTCTACCGAAATTCGGTAGAAAGCGACGATGATGTTTACAGCAGCGATGATACCACCTGTGATCCTGACTACGTTGTTGACAATATTGAGCCGGATAATTTAGCTGATATTTCTGTAAATGATTCAGAAATAATTGAAGAATGCATCCATCAAATGAATGAAGCTGAAACAACAGATACTTTAGTAAGGGCTTTGCATATAAATCTAAGCGAAATCGACTGTCCAGGAGCTTCCTCAACTGTTGTTGCTGAGGAACTGCAGCAATCCACTTCATATGCCGCTACGAATTCCCGTTTGAAACTTCTGAAAAGGCCACGATCTCCTTTGCCATCATTTGAAGCTACTAGGCCAATAGCACAGCCATCTTCTGGAGGATTCAATGGAGTGCTTACTGCTGTTACAAATGACTCAAAAAAGCTTTCCAAATTGGTCTGGCGTAAGCGCTCAGTGCGCCTGCACGTAAATGAAGTTGCATTTTGTGGTGATTCATCACTCTCAATGAGTGTCAAAAGCCTTGAAACGCCAATGGAAATCTTTAATCATTTTGTTACTGACGAAATCATTTAGCTTATCGCTGAAGAGACAAATCGTTGTGCTTTAACGGTAAACATAAACTCCGGTTTCAAAACATCTGCCCCAGAAATAAGAAATTATATCGGTATATTGATTTTTATGTCGCTATACCGTTATCCTAATATGGATAGCTACTGGGGCAGAAATGGCTTCTCATCGGTTCAAAAATGTATGCCGTTAAAACGATTTACCGCAATCAAGAGGTTCTTATGTTTTTAAGATGAATCTCAACGCAAAAAAAAAAACGTGAAACTGGATACGACTCTTTGTTTCGAATCCGTGTTCTAGCCAACAAACTCAATGAGCGGTTTCTTCAATCCCAAAATCAGCTAGACTTTGTGAATGAACAAATGTGCAGCACAAAGACAAAACACCATCTTCGTCAATATATGCCAAACAAATTGCACAAGTGGGGTGTCAAATTGTTTGTTCTCGGTGATTCAAATGGATTTGCCTATCGTTTTGAGGTGTACAATGGGGCAGGTGATAATGTCATTTTACCCGGAAGCCCGGATCTAGGAGCTACATCCAATGTTGTTGTTCGGTTATCGCAAACAATTCCCGAGTTTGCTAACCATATACTCTACTTCGATAGCTTCTATACGTCACTATCTCTTTTGGTCTATTTACGAGCCCGAGGAATCTTCAGTTTAGGTACAATTAGAGGTAATTTTTTAAAAAGTTTTAAAAAAAATTTTGTGGACTATAAAATTTAATTTTTATATAGCTAACCGTATACCAGCGTGCAAGTTGCCATCCGATAATCAAGTAAGTAAAGAAAGTAGAGGGTATTCCATTGAATATATGACATCAATCGATGGAGTGGATGTGAATACGGTTTTATGGAAAGATAACAAGTGTGTTCGTTTGGTATCCACGTAAGCATTGAATCATTTGAAAAGTTCAACCGTGATCAAACTATAGCTAAGCCAGCTCGATATGACAGAAAACAGAAAACTTTTGTCGAAATAAACTGCCCCCAAATCATCCGGGAATATAATGCGCATATGGGTGGAGTTGACCTTATGGATGGTCTTATGGGTCGGTACCATATTCGAGGTAAAAGCCGAAACACCATGACGAGGCTCTTTTACCATTTTATAGACGTGGCAGTAACGAACGCTTACATTTTACATAAAAGAATTCAGGCCGAAAAAAGGAATGATTTGTTAGAAGAAGAACAGCTCCTGCAGCTTCCACAATTTCGGGTGGAAATAGCTGCTGCACTTGTTTCTTTCAAAGGAAAAAGACCGGTAGGACGACCCTCATCGGCTCAAAGTGTGGAACGACCAGCATCACCAGTTCCTAGTACATCCAGTATTGGAAAGAGAGCTGTTCACCGCGTTGATGATGTTCGTTTTGATGGAGAAAATCATTTTCCGATTTGGGTGGATAGAGCCGAAAAGAATAGGTGTAAGCACTGTAAAAAGTCGGATACACAAGTCTATTGTTCCAAATGTGAACTTCATATGTGCTGTACAAGTACAGCTAACAAAAATTATTTTTGGGACTACCATCATAGAAAATAAAACCTTTTGTACTTGTTTTCTTGTTTTGTTTTTTTTATGTATTATTTTTATAAAAAAATTTGAATTATACCGCACCAAAATATTTTTTTACACGCAAACCGACAAGACCGTCTTGAGGCGGTCTTCAATAATTCTCACCTGGCAGTCGATCTGGATGATATTCTTCGCTGAAAATTAGAATATATGCTTATTTTACCTATATCTACCAGCAAAAAAAATACCAACTTGATCCGACCATTTTTACTCTTTTGCCCGTTAGAGGGTTAAGAGCGCTACGTCCAACTCCAATTCGACGTCATTTCTGCCTGAATGACTTCGTCAATAAACAAAATATGCGGTCAGGCAGCAATCCACACATATTCCATGAGTCATCAAAATTACGATGAACTTCGTACGAATATCGAACGTGAAATTGCAGCAGTATCGGCCGATTTATGCTTGAAAACCGTCGAAAATTGGGTTCAGCTTCTATACTGCTGCAAGCGTGCCCGTAGTGGCCATGCAAAAATCGAGTTCCATACATAATGGCATCAAACGTACTTTCATAGGAATAAAGAATTTCATTTCAACTTTTGTAACGCTCTTATTGAAAAACCCGAAACTTACTTACTTAGGTGGGCATTACAGCTCGGAGTGAACTTGAGCCTCAAACAACAACAATTTCGATTTCGGTCGAGCTTTCTCCAGCTTTGCACTCTAAGTCGGTTGACGTCTTCTTCCGCTTGATTGCGCCATCTGAGACGAGGTGTTTCCTTCCAAGACAATCATCTGGCTCTAATGAATTCCAGCCGAGAGGGTCCATTTTCGAACACGTTTTTCAGCATGGGGTGCGGCATGTCAGTAATAGCGAGCCGAATATTGTCTTCCAAGCAGTCAATCGCCTCAGGCTTTTCTGTGTAGATAAGCAACTTCACAGAGCCTCTCGAAAATAGTGGTGTTAAAGCTCCTTATCTTGAGAGAAACTCACGGATTTAAGACTCGAAATTATGTAAATATTGGCGTCCACAGCAATTTTGTTACGAAAGAATTTACAGGGAGCAGTAACCAGTGGTTGAGAGGCTTAAGTTCTTCCACTTTAAAACGACAAATTAAACTGAGCAGAAAAAGGTAACAGCTGACAAAAAGATCAACTCCGAACAAAAAACTACGAGATTTTAAATCACACGTCTTAAATTCAGTCTCTTAACTA
Organism: Melanostoma scalare; assembly: GCA_949752695.1. Taxonomy (NCBI): domain Eukaryota; kingdom Metazoa; phylum Arthropoda; class Insecta; order Diptera; family Syrphidae; genus Melanostoma; species Melanostoma scalare. The sequence continues at coordinate 73,864,691 of OX456985.1, forward strand.
CTGAGCCGATCTCAACTCATTAATGACTACAACGCTTCAACACCCTTGAGTACCATAGGCTTCATTCAAATCTCGTATTCCCATTGAAACAAAAACTCAATAGCTAATAGACCCACTTCAAATTCTTTCACCATTAGAATGTTAAAAATTTTACTGTCATATATTACTCTGGGTAGAGGTTTTATTTCACGCTATACTGATTTATGGTAGAGCTGCCCTCTTTCCTTGAAAAACACGAGTATGCCTCTACCCACGAATGTGAATCACTTTACCAAACTTTGTTTTTTCTTTTCTATTTGAAGAAAGTTTGAGTTTCTGAGAGTGTCCCAAAATTTATTTTACGGCACACGAGTCCTGCCCAATTATATCGATCTTTGCAAAACGCAACTCTTCTTTCAGTGTACCTTCCTGAGCTCATTGAAATACTCCTGTTGGTATGTTTGCGAAAATAATATTTCGTATTGTCCGTCGCTCACTTCAGAATATGTGATTGGGGTGAGCAGAACATGGTATTCACCATAAATTTCACACTAAATGATCAAAATGGGACAAGAACTCGAACTTGCTCATTTGTCCATCCTCGCGTCTCACCGCCGCCGGCCGGCCGCGCAGTTCTTCTGTTCACTATCACTGTCCATCCGTCGTCGTCGTTGTCCTTCGGTCATGGTCCACTCAGTTTATGGATGCAGATGCACGCATGGGAATGTTAATAATTCCAATTTTTAAGACTGCACTGTCAATTATTATTGTTATTATATTATTATCCACTTTGGGTTCGCTGCTTCGTTCAGTATGTTCACTAATTAATAATGGCAGGCCCGGTTGGGATTAAATGTTCGAGTTTTGAGTAGCCGCCCTGCCCTGACTTTGTTGTTAAAACTCGTGTATGTTTTCATTTTGTCTTTACATGCACGCTAGCAATTTTTGTTCATTAGCAACTTTATTTTTTTTTCTTTGTTCAATTCCACTGATGTAGCCCAGAGATTCGACTGACGCACCAACCAACAGCAACAAGCTCTGTGTGGAAGACCAGTAGGCTTACCGTGTCGGCAAGGGGCAACACATTAAGCTGAGTTGGAGTTTACACTTTGGAAGTGCAAAAAAAAACCTTTCACACATTGATAAAATAGACTTAACAATGCGTGGCTTTCCATAATGTTGTGGTACCCGTGGCGTGATGGTTAGCATATCTGCATGTTAACCCAGAGGTTCGTGGTTCGAGTCCCAACAGAGGCAAAAATGTTTCTGGACGGGTATTGCCCTTCGCGAGGAATTGGCAAGTCCTCCGTTAGTAAATTCATTGCTATGAAAGCGCTTTCTCGATTAGCCGTTCGGAACTGGCAGAAAATTTTAGGTATCCTCCATTCCCTCACTAGGCATGGTTGTGAAGAAGAGCGCTAGGTCCTTCGCTCTGTTGCGCCACCCTATTTATTTATTTATTTTTTCCGTTATACGAGTATTAAAACCGAAACAAAACGAAAAACAAAAAATCAAGGTCCAATGCCCATTGAGTGTACAGCTGTCATTGGAATCCCATCCGACTACGTGCATTTATTTCACTCCTCCTGTTTTTTGTCATATTGAGGCATTAACTTTGTGCAGGGATATGCAAAAAAGTAGGAAAAAATTTTTATGGAAGCATAAATCTCTCTATGGGATTAAACTCAAATAGGACAGGAGGGAATTAAAAGGTGGCCTGCTTTCAATTTACTCTTTGACTGATCTACTTTATTACAACGCAACGGCTTCAACTAATATTGAAAAAGTTCTCTTTTTTTTTCATTTTGTTGGGAAAATGATTCGTGTGTGCTTGTTCATAAAGCATATGGTGGTATTTTTCATGTTCAATGTGGAATAGTAGTTACATGTGATATTCAAAGGATATAGAGACGGACTTATTGAATGAAATATTGATGAAAAGATTTGCTCTCATTGCTTTTACGTGGATGTGAATGAATTTGTTAGACAACACAAACAAACACAGGATAAATGAATTTTTTTGTTAGAAAATATAGTTGAGCACTTTTATCAATTAATGAACGGTATGAATACCAAACTCGATGTAACTGGTTGGTATTACTGTGGCGCTTGGCGCAGGTCGACAGATGTGTGTGTTTGTCAAAGGATTGTGTAATTTCAATAAATTCCAATATCAAAGTTTAATTGGACATGAAACTGAACGATAGATAAGACCTTACAGACGACAATTGTTTCGTTTTCGGTATTTTCAATATGAAAAATTGCCAATAATATTGAAATCATTGGCCCGTGCCTATGGGAAAAAATAAGAGTCTGTACTTTTGAAATTTCAACGTACCGAGTGCAACTGGTGATTCATTAGTGGGAAGTTAGGAATGTAAACAGACGTAATCGCCATCTAAGAAATTTGATTTGAAATCAAAAGGCAAAATGACGAAAAATTGCGATTGTGACTATGATGGACGTCAAAAACTCCGAATTATTTATTTTCATTTTAACGACATCTGCCAACGCTCAAACTCCACTTTCTTTTCGTTAAGAACACTTTCATTGCACCGCAAATAAAATGACGGGGCAACCGAGTAAAAGACTAAAAGACTCACATGAGAACGACCAACAAACTATACGAATAAATCAAGAATTTGGATTATGCTCGTTTCAAACCTAGAGTCTTCACAAACTCTTAAGAAAATGATGATAGTTTTATGTCGCATAAACTTGCTTTCTCATTACTGAAATAAAGTTGTCTATCATCTGCCGTCTGTTGTCTGTTGTCTGTCGTTTGTCATCTGTCGTCCTTCGTCTGTCGTCTGTCGCCTATAGTCTGCCGTCTGTCGAATTTATTGTACCGGGACATAAATGATGGACTGAAAAGTGTAGAGAATTTTGAAATTGTAGTAAAAAATCTACTACAGATAGGTATCCACCCATAGAGTCCATTTCGCAAAGCTACGGCCCACAGTAGTGCTTCTGCGGAAATAAATGCCAAAAATGAAATTTGGAGTATGGATTTGCTTCATTTACATTTTCTTATAAATATAAATGTTGTGTGTCCCAAAATTTGGGACAACACCTATCCTCAGGTTTTGAATAGTATGTAATTTCTTGCATTATCTTCTTTTTGATGAAGAGTAGCATTTTAGTGGCTGTCTGTGAAAACTAAATTTTTTTTAAAAATAAATGCTACTGAGCTTTCAAAAACAAAAAAAGAATAAACAAAAACAAAATTTTTTTCGTCATTTAGTTGGGTTAGGACTGAGTGCATTCGAATAAATATTTTATTGTTCTTTTTCTAGAGCTACATTTAGCTATACGTGTAGTGGATACTATTTTTGGAAAGCTATAATTATGTATTCAACAAATTTTTTTCGAAAGATACATATCCTCCTGATCCGATCTTGAACACAGTGTACAAATTTGTTTCACTGAATCCAATTTAAGAATCACGATTTTGACATTGGTCAAGTTGCAAAAAATTAAATTTCATAGACAGTAATCGTTGGAAAGATTCGCGCCAGGATATTATTTTTGACAAAAATTTATATTTTTCATTAAAATATAAAATATAAAATATAATTAATAATTTGACAAATGTTTGATCTACGAGCCCAAATGCTAAATAGTTGGTCTATGTTAATTTATTTCGGATTACTTTATCGAACGATGATGTGTAATAGACCAATTCTATTACATAGCGGCTCGAGTAGACCAATTATCTTGCACTCATTTACAAATGAGAAAGCACACACTTAACGGTATTTGTTGTGATTTTGATTACTGGGGGCAAAGGCACACTGTCTATGATAGGTTTTATTTTTTGTAAAAAAGTAAACAAGTTCAAAATGTCTGCATTTGTTTTAGGTTACCACGTTTTGTGCGAAGTTTTATTTGAAGGGATTGATGCGATAGAACCAATTTTTTCGAACAATATCCGTCTTTTTAAATCAAACGATATTACCGCCATAGTATCAGCAGTAAAAAAGATAGATGGAAAAGTAGCTCAAGCCGTGACAAATAGTTCTGTTCTGTAAGCAATTGCATTATTAGTAGAGCTAAACCTTTAGAGATGAATGAGTTATCCAAATTGCAATCTAAGATCCTAAATAAAGAAACTCTTCTAGAAATGTCATCACTGCATGCACGGATTCGATTTATGGGGTACATATTGCACTTGCACCTAAGATATAACTTAAGCTTTATAAAGCCAATGGAGAGCCAATGAGACTGCTCGTGTTATCAAATAAGAGGGGAAAAAAAAAATTCAAGTGGAATTCCTCTCAAAAGTTGGAATAAGAGTAGACGTTGTAAAACAAGGAAGTCATGTTGGAATTTAATTGAAGAGACAACTAAGCTCGCGATATCGTTATACCATTGATATCACATCCCCGCAACTGTTCACAAGATTTTACTAATAATAGAAATTGTATCCTTGCCAGTTGGACCACTTTCAGAAGAGGCTCAAGAATACAGGAACAAGGACTACAAGTACTATAGGACTAATGGTTCAGACTTTACGGATTTTTTTTGCTTTTCCATACAAACAGCATCACTGTACGGCGTACTGCACAACGAAAAAGAGAGCCAAATTTTCGGTTTACGATTCCGTCTTGTCATTTGTACGAAATATTCCTTTTCGTTTCATCAGCGTGCTAGACTTAACCCTATAGTGTAATCAGAATAACCCACGTTGCAGAAGCGACCGGAAGAACTTAGTATGGTTAAATCTTTGTATGTCTTCCGCGTAACAAAAACCATTTACTTTCGAAAAATTAAAGATTTGTGAGTGTAAACTTTATTTCATTTATAAATATGGAAGAAATCTTGAATTTGAAATAGAAATAAAAAATATTAAACCTGGAAAACTCTAGTAAGTAGAAACAAAATATAAAGGGTGGTTAAATTTTAAGGGCCGATGTTGAATGTGAACCACACCTAAACGTAAATTTTTTTTTCTGCATTTCATTTGACATTTCTCAATTTCAGAATTCAGACTAACTCAATTTGAGCCATGGAAAGAAACACAATCGAGCAACGCGTTGAAGTTATTCAGGCTTATATGGCAAGAAATGGCAACAGTGGAGTCGATGATAAATTTTCGAAGAAAATCATCTTCAGTGGCACATTTTCACCTCACTGGATTCGTCAATAAGCAGAATTGGCGCATTTGGGCGATTGACAATCCAAGAGTGATATGCGAAAAACCAATGCACCCACGAGTGACTGTGTTGGTGCGGTGGACCATCGGATGGATGTGTGATGTGGCGGCCATTTGGCCGATATTTTGTTCCATGCATAATTGAACCATACCAATATTATCATAATAAAAAGAAATGACAATAATTTCCTAAATAATTTGTATTTTTTTCAAAAACAACATCGGCCCTTAAAATTTAACCACCTTTTATATGAACATTATAACCTGCTTTGGTGGTCATGGTGTAATGGTTAGCAATTTAGCATGTCTGTCTGTAACGTAGAAGTTTTGATGTTCGAATTGCAACATAGAGCAAAAAATGGTTTTAAAAGGCTTTCGCCTTTAGCGAGAAATCGTGAAGTCCTTCGAGTTCTCGATTAGCCGTTTGGTATCCGCAGAAAATTGTAGGCCCCCTCCATTCTTTCACAAGGCATTGTTGTGAGAGAAATGCTCTCAGCATTTCCTCCTAGTTTGTATGATCAAAATAAATGCTCTTTAGCACCTTTGTCTACATCTATGGAGGAAAATCAGTGGTCGCCTTTTCTGTTCCTGAACGAAATATAATATCCACGGACATCATGTCCGTTGTCCGTTTGGTGCAGAAATAACGCCAGTGGACCTTATGCCATATACCTACTATCGATAAATGAATCGAAATTTTCTCATTTATTGATAGATTGTAAATTGTTTAAATTCAACATCTCAGTTTAGTTATGTGAACAAAATAAGAAATGAGCTCAGGAGAATTGAACAGGATTTTAAGAAGCCGGCTTTCAATAGACCGAATTTTGATCATAAACTGGGTTTTAGAAAGATAGTATTTCAATGGCGGGCTTTGAAAACCTTTTTTTGAGAATGTGGGAAACTTTTAAGATCCGAAGTACCGAAAGGCTCTTACTTTAAATAAATGTTTAAATGTTATGGGTTCTGAACCCTTTTATAGAAAATAATTATTTCACTCCAAGAACCCACTGGAACCCGTTTATTATCAACTTTTGCTTTTCAATTGTATAATTTCTGAAACATAATTTCGAGTGAGATATTTGCCAGCAATCAAAAGATAATTGTAGGTAATTAAAATTAAAACATCATTACGAGATGGAAGTAAAATGATGGTTAGTATATTAACTAAAGTGCGGGTGAAATTAAAATAACAAAGCCATTACAATAAATGGTTCAGTATATCATTCAAATGGCAAGCAGAATATATTCGAGTCCATTAACTTCTCTCATAATTCTTTTATTGCTCTTCAATATTTCGTTTGCATTGGTGAATATATCAAAATTAAGAAATTATTTGATCCTGTTGATTTAGCAGACATCTTCTTACAGCGAAATTATATTGTTAAAGTCAACGAGATAAAGTGTAATGAAAGCCATAACTATGTGGAATCCATTTCCTGTTCCACTCATAATACTTCTGCGAACACAGCAGTGAGCATAGATCTTCAAATGAAAAAAGGAGTTCCGCTACTCTTCATGGATTTAGTTGTTTATATCATATCATTGAAGAAAGGACCAACTGTTTTATTTAGAGTGGATCGTTTCAATTACTGTGCGCTCGCTGACCGAAGGACATTAAACCCGATTTTGTTGCTTTTCAATGATATTCATAGCAAAGCAAGCACTAGTCCAGTTTCTTGTCCTGTTCCAGCGGTATGTTCATTGTTTAAATCATCGTGACTGAATTTTATTTTATGGAACGATTTTTCTTCTAGGATCATCATTTCAAGATTGCAAATGTATCTTTTGATTCGGAATTTTTACCGGCCTTTCTACCAAAATTGAATTGGAAAGGGATTATTAGATTTTATGACAGGAAAACTAATTATTTAAATATTTCGATGTTGGGGAGAATTGCTTATACTCATATAAAAACTAAGTTTTGAGCATTTTATGTAAGGTTAACGAGTTTAAAATAATTTTTGATTTATTACCAGGACAAGGGTAATTTGAATATAAGTTGAAACAAAAGATATTCAGTATGTTTCGAAAAAAATGGCAGATAAATGTTAAAGGTAAGATTCTCAGTCCTTAAAATGCAAATCAAACTATAAAAAATTTAAAATCGTTATATAAGAATCGCTCTAATCATCAATTGGTATTGTAAATATTAAAATTACATCTTCATTGGAAAAATTTCTTAGCCATTTGTTAAATGTAAACCGTTTTTTAATCATTGACGGTCCTAAAATAATGGGCCTTGAATTAATGAGTCGTAAAATAATGTGCATTGAAATAATGACTCTTACTATTGGATCTCATTAACCGAATAATGATATCTTTAGGCAAATCATTCAAACAATAGCGTTCACAATTTCATGATTTTTTCACTGTAAAAAGAATTGCTTCAAAAACTTTGAGTCGGATCGAGTTGCTTTTCTTTATGTTTGAATTAGCATTTGGACTGATTGGTGTTAACTTGGAGGCTGCGCCTAGATTACTAACTTAGTACACGTCAATTGTGTTTACTATACCTTCACGCGGTAACCACTGCAACTGGGAGCTGGGATGCTCCACCTGGAGGTGGCCTGTTAAACTAGTAAGTGCCCGCGTTGACAAAGGGCCGAAGAAGAAATAGATCATCACTATAATGCTCTGCGAGTAATGACAGACTACACGAATTTCAATGGTCTACTAGATTTAAGAATATCTCAGCGGATAAATTCGACTTACATAACCAAAGGTGGACTTCAGCAGCCAAAAAAGCTAAAACCAGACAGAGTACAGAAGAAGAGATGGTGGCGGATGACGTACTGGCGAGTCAACGGCAAAGGAAAGTACTAAAAGAATAAATAAATAAAATAGGCTGGCACAACCCAAAGCCTAGCGCATTTCTCACAACCATTGCCTTGTGAGGGAATGAAGGGGACCTACAATTTACTGTCGGTTTTGAACGGCTAATCGAAAAAGCGCTTTTCATGGCAATGAATTTATTAAAGGAAGACTTGCCAATGCTTCGCGAAGGGCGATCCCCGAGGAAAAACATTTTTGATTCTGTTCGGATTCGAACCACGAACCTCTGGGTTAACAGCAGACATGCTAACCATCACACCATGGGTATTACAGTAAGATACTGCTTCCGGATTATCCGGCGCTTTATGTCTAAGGGGATACCAAAAGTACCTGGCCCCCCTGTTTGGTGGTTGTTGTTGGGATCAACTATCCAAACACGTAAAAACTACATGGTTCCGAAACAACCAACAGCCTCGGATAACAATTATGGTTTCAACGTTGACGATCCAAGCAAACGAAAAAAGCCAAGACCTCCGGATCTGCACGCGGATCGTAAAATCACCTAACGGACTACGTGCAGCTCGATAATTAGCGAACGCTCTTAACTGCTACAAGGAAAACATAACCACCATCCAAGAAGTGTAATGGAATGGGCCGGGCATAAAGAAGATGAAAAACTGCTACATCTTCTATGGTGACTGTTACAGACAACATAAACAGCGCTTATTTGGGTGCAGGTTTGTCGTTCAAGGAATACTCAGGGATAATATTATTAGCCAAAATCCAGTTAATGAGAGTATAATGACCTTCCGCATCAATGCTAAATTCGCCAACATTAATATGCGCCCACCCTTCCCAGAGAAGAGAGAGACGAGAACTTCAAAGAGTGTTGCTACGCGCTCCTCGAAGAAACATTTATGAGCAGTGCCCTAGACACGACGTGAAAATCGTTCTTGGCGATTTTAACGAAAAACTAGGGAAGGAGAACATCTTTGGAAATAAAATCAGTAAGCATAGCCTCCACGACAAAACCTCCGAAAACGGACAGAGGCTAATCGATTTTGCTGCGGGTCTAAATCTTGATGTAAGTAGTACACGCTTCCCGCATCTCAAAATTCATAAAGTTACATGGCGATCCCCAGATCAATCAACCTTCAACCGAATTGACCATGTGCGTTAGGTGTCCGAACTTCCGAGGGTTCAACTTTGACTCGGACCACTACCTTGTTGTAGCCAAGGAACGAATGAGGATACCATGTTCACGACTCGTGCAAACCAACGCCTTGAAGACATATGACGTCGGAAAGCTACATTCGCAAGAAATTGCCAGTACCTTCTCCAATCGAGGGTCCCTACAACTATCCTTCAATCTTCTGCCGCCAGCAACAAACATTGAAGACCAGTGGCATCAATGCCAAGAAGCCATCAGGACCGCTGCCTCTGTGGTTCTGGGTTTCACTTGGCCCCCAAAACGAAACCCATGGTTCGATGAAGAATACAGCCAAACAAAAGCCACGACAAATGTTAATGCACAAGAGAACAATTGCTGCTTTCGACCAGTATAACGAGACTGACAAGGAGAAAAGAAGGGAAGAACACCAATTTCTCAAAAAGAAAGAGAAGCAGCTGAGAAGCACTCGTTTGAGGGAATTGAGAGATGCCATGACAAGAATGAGGTTCGGAAGTCTTATCAAAACGTACAAAGGTCTTACCAGGGTGGCAAAGCCCAAACCTAAGTCTGTAAGGACCAGCAGGGAAACATAATAATAGAGGCGCAGTCGGTACGGAGGATCTGGAAAGACCACTTCCGCAGACTGCTTAACGGCAACGAAGACACAATTTCCGCTGTCAGGCTAAATTCCAGATTCAACTCGGACAATTATCAAGAATGCCCCCTACCGGCCAAGAAGAAGTTAAGCTTGCCATTGCCATACGCAAACTCAAATCAAATAAAACTGCTGGTGCAGATAGCCTTGATGCCGAACTTTTCAAGGCAGCTGGAGATCATTTGGAAAGGTGCATGCACCAGCTGATCTGCATGATATTGTCGGAAGAAAGCATGCCTTCACAATTGCGACAATTATAGAGGGATGAACCTCCTTAACGTTGCTTATAAGATCTGTTTGCTGTAATATGTAAACGTCTAAGGCCCCACGTCAACATTTGGATAGATCAATGTGGTTTGAGACCAGAAAAGTCTATTGTGGACTCATCAAATCAAATTTTTAACATTACGGCAGATCTTAGAAAAACCTTAGTTACTTACTAAGGTGGACATTACAGTTCGGGGGTTCACCCCTAGGCCTCAACCAACATCCTTCTGCAACGACCTCGATTTCGGGCGAGCTCTCTCCAGTTTTGCATTCTTAGTCGGTTGAGGTCTTCCACTTGCTTGCGCCACCTAAGATGAGGTCTTCCCCTTCCGCGATTTCCCTGCAATGTGCTTTCGAAAACCTGTCGAGCCGGAGCGTTTGGGTCCATCCGCTCTACATGGCCCAACCATCGTAGCCTCGCGATGCGTACTCTTCTGGCTATGCCCGTGTCGTGGTACAGCTCATACAGCTCGTTGTTGTATCTTCTTCTCCACACATTGTCTTCGCATACGGAACCAAAGACCATTCGGAGAATTCGAAACGACCAAATGTTTCCTCATCCGCTTTCGATAAGGTCCATGCTTCCGCGCCGTAAAGCAGGACTGGGATGATCAAGGTATTATACAGGGTTACCTTGGTTTTTCTGGAGAGGGTTTTGTTTCTCAATTCCCGTCTTAACCCAAAGAACCAACGGTTGGCAAGAGTGATTCTCCGTTTGATCTCCGTCTGATTTTCCGTGTCTATAGCGGATCCTAGGTAGACAAAGACCTGTACTACCTCGAAGTTATGTCTGTCTTGTGACGTTTTGTCTAATTCGTCGATGTTCTGTTTCCATGTTTGACAGAGAAGAAGAGCTGCATGAGCTGTACCGCGACATGGGAATAGCTAGAAGATTAGTATTCGCGAGGCTACGATGGCTGGGCCATGCAGAGCGGATGAACCCAAACGTTCCGGCCCGTTGGGTGTTTCAAAGAATATTGCAGGGAAATCGCGGAAGGGGAAGACCTCGTCTTAGATGGTGCAATCAAGTGGAAGAAGGCCTCCACCAACTTAGGTTAGGTTAGGTTTAAATGGCTGTCAGGAAAACAAACTGACAGCCAAACAAACTCCACCAACTTAGAATGTGAGATTTGCAATGCCCACTTAAGTAACTAGGTATGTTGTTTTCTTTTCCAATCTTAACGCATTTCGTGAATTAAATTTGAAATACATATTTCAATTACAAGTTTTTAAGGCCGGTATACTTAAAAATATGTTCATCTTACGCCATACACCATAAATCCCATTCGCAATACCATAACTGCTTATACTCAAACCCTATATTCAAAAGCTGCGTAGGCTACCAGCCTTACCCTCGTTTTTAAATCACTAACCGTGCACATTTAAAAGCAACATGTCAAAATTAACTTTTTAATCGCAATTTACAATTTATTCAGGTCAAACGGAAAGCTTCAAAAGAATAATTTTTTTTCTCTGTTGCTGAAAACACAACACATGAGCCATGAGGGATAAAAGTAGATTTCGTCAGAACTCTCAAACATATTCGCTCATAATCCTACTCTAAGTTATTAAAAAAAAAAGTTTCATATTTCCTTCCTTTCTGGTGGCGTTGACGACAAGTGCTAATTTAATGGTCGAGTGAATTGCATACCATGAGAGAAGCATTTGCTCTAATTGGATTGTGTCACTGGATCCCTCGCAAAGAGAGCAAAACCGAGTTCCTCTGTAAAATGTATAAAAATACACTTTCATAACTCTGCCAATTAGATTATTTTTTTCTTCTTTAGTTTTTTATCTTTTTTTCTTCTTTTTTTTGCCTCCATCTGCCATTACCTTTTGCAGAGGTTAAAACATATATTAAATATTTATTTCAGTTCCAAGTTCCAAGTGCTACAACATGTCGAAAAGGTGTATACCAATTGGTTTTCGCTCGTGAAGAGAAATTAATTTTGTTGTGCGCAGCTCGTTTGGGAATTTGAAAGTGGGGTATAACGACAGAGTATATTTTTGAATTAAATCAAAGTCCAACCACTAGTGTAGGGGAGGAACCTTGGGCGAATATTACACATCCTTTTGATGTTATGCATTTGTGCTTAAGAAAATCTGCTGGCGGAAAAGACCACCCAGGTGAATTTTGTTTATTTGGGGACCACAAGTAGTAATCTACTTTTCGAATCGAATTTGGAAGACGTGTTTGTAAATGGTTATTCGAATTGCAATATGAAGAGCTGTGTGAGTTTGTAGGATTGGACAGAGGAGTCAGTATATTTTAACTATTCCAAAACTTTTTACAAAAAGTCTGTACCTAATATGGTTCTTGAATAAAATGTGTAAAGTGAGGGGTATGTCATGGCTCACTAAGTGTTCTGTCTAAACTTGCTTTAATGGCGAAAGCATTTATATTCATTAAATTAGCCTTTCAATGCTTGTTCCTTGCCATTTCTTGAAGAATTACTCCATTATAATTTAAAGTAAAATCATCTTCATTACAATGCTTTTATGTTGTTATTGAGGAAGACGGAGGAATCGAGCTATCCAGGGAAATAGGACCGGATTGTATGACTTTTTTGTGATTTCTTTCCAAGCTGGAGAGCTATACTCTTTGAACCATCCGTAAAAAGTAGAAACAATATCTGATTTCTTTTTCTATTTCCCGAAAGACCATAAAAATCAAAAGAGTGAAAGTACTTCTAAGCTTTCTGTGATTAAAATATGATACGGCAGGATATTTAGGTGACAGCAAAGATATTTCAAAACTATAATACAGCACTACAGCCAACACAACTCTTCAAAAAAATTCTGTTCTTTGCTACAGCGCTGTCGTTTCTGTTTAAGCAGTGAAATTTCAAATTACAAATAACCTTCAAGTTATGTGACGTTTTGTCTAAATCCAACTTATCAATCTTTTCTGACTATACACACTTCATTTTTTTATTCTCATTAAACCAATCGTTGCTCCTATTTCTATCCTTAAGAAACACCTAAGACGGGTTAGCCATTCCACAATATCAACAAATTTCGTCCGCTTAAGCAACAAATAACTTGCTCCATCCCAGCAAGTCTCTAGCTGCGTTGTATGGTTCAGCATAAAGGTCATTTGCATCTGCAACCCAATTTTGATTCAAGTGTTAATATGGGAAGCTTATCTTCAAATTATGGCATACTGGATTCCACGCTGAATGAAATACTCTGCTGCCTGGTAGTTTGATTTGTTTTATTTTCACTATCATACTATCCTCAGAACGGATTTCCCATATATCCAACAACTACGCTGTTTGTCTACTTACTCTCCTTGCCAGGTTTGAGCTCGAGTTTGCCACCTAAGAAAGATAATTTTGGTTTTTGGCAATGCTTTCGAACCAAAAGTGGTAGCCATGGCTTATGATGGGCTAGCATGTCTGCCTATTACTCGGAAGGTTATTTTTTTTATTATTAAAAAGAGGCGGCTTATATGCTTTAATCTGGAGAACTCAGACCTAATTTCCGGTCCATTGTCCAGGGTAGCAGTCCCTTTTTTTGTGTTGTAGTAGTTCAAAATAAGGTATTAGTAATTTCACATATAACCTCAAGGGCAGCGTCCATATGAAGCTGTAAGAAAAGTAGGTGCCCAGAGCGGGATTCGAACCCACGCGTCCGGCCTTATCTACCGAACACTCTACCACTGCAACACGGCCGCCCTTCGGGAGGTACGTGATTCACATCCGAATAGAAACCGTTTTTAAACGGGTATCGTCTTTCTCAAGGAATTGGCAATTGCCATGAAAAGCGCTCTCTCGATAAGCCGTTCGAAATCATTTTCATGTTACTTGATTTTGGACAGTCTTGAAAATAGTCAGGCTCTAGGTTAGTAACTGGACAGCCATATTTCTCATAAGCTATCTGTCAAATTCCTATGGGTGTTTTTGAAAACACGTATGCGTGCCTAAAACTGTCAAAAAGAAAGCTTTCTTTTTCTTTTGCACGAGCAGTTTTGAAATGAGGTTACTCAACGTATGTACGTATTTTCTAAAAAAAACGACATAAAATATAAATTTGCTGGTATCTTTATGTGCAAAACATTAAAGCCCATTACCTTTACAAACTGCATTCTCTAACAACGCATTTTTGTGAGAAATGTGGTAGGCCCTGGGGCTACTCGCTCTGTTGCGCCACCCTACACAAACGAAAAGACTCCTACAGAAGAGAAAAGGGATACATATACTCGTATCGTTCAGGAAATTTCTCGACTGTCGCTCTTTTATGTTCTTAACAACAACGACATCAATAAAAAAAAAATATACCAACTGTTAGATGACAGATGACAGATTTTGAATGGCAGAAGAAAGACGACATAAGCCCTGCTCACACTTAAGTGAAATTGTACACTTGTACAATTAGTTGGACAGACTTGGGCTTGAACGACCAATGCTTGATAGTGTGAACCCTTCAGACGACCGCTTGTCCAACTTGTTGGATGGTTTTCAAAAAATTTTGAAAATCTAGAAGTTGGACGGAGTGGAAGGGTATGTGACATAAAGTTTGACGATAAGCTTGATAAGTGTGAACGCAAACTACATCAGACCATCCAACTTCCATCAAACGAAGTCTGTCCAACTAATTGTACAGTGTGAACAGGGCTATACAATAGATTGAAGATGACAGATGACAAGTGACAGATGACATGTATCAAAGGACAACATTTTTCTCAATTTTATTTTACCTACGTCAAAAACATACATGATGGGAATTTTCAAGGATTCCCTGATCTCTCTTCTCAAAAGACTGCTTTTTTCAAAAGATCAACTTGTTTTTCATGTTGTATTAACATTTCATGACGCTACCTGAAACGCATATCCTACTGCAGTTTGATAAGTTGATGCTGTCGTGTAAGTGTGTCTCTTCCAATTACCAGTTGCAGGTCTCCAAGTGTAGCAAGTACAAAGAGCATTCTGTTTTTTGCTGCAAGAAATTGGTCGTAACTAGATTTTGTTTGGTCTGCACTGTTTTTGTTGGTCGGAGCACTCAGACCTAAATACCGGTCCAATGTACTACCAGTTAGCAACCTTCTTTTTGTTATAGCTTTCCTGCTGTTCGGAGAAAAGCCAAAAGACGTTGAAATGATAAGGAGCCTAAGTAACCAGCTCTCACCACTTCTGCACCGAGTATCTGTAACCTCATGCGAGAAAAACCAGGACATTCACAGAGGAAGTGCTCTGCGGTATCCTGATCTTCTCCACAAGATTCACAGAGTGTGGTATCACTTAAGTCTAACACATTTTACTGTTTGGCAAAAGAGAAGTGCCCGCTGGCAACGCCAAAAAGCTTTCTACAGTCTTTTCTGCTACGAGATAGCAAAAGTGTTGCAGTGTTTTTATTTACGTTGGGGAACATACGGTTGGTCTGTCTTCATCCAATGGATGCACGCCATCTACGGTTGTGCTCACTGAGGACGCTGGAAAACCTAGCGACGATGACGGTACAAGTCCTGAGAAAACTGTCTGAGATCCTTGCCTCGCAAGTTCATCGGTGATTTCATTTCCAGTTATGCCGTGATGCCCAGGAACCCAAATGAGACTCTAGGCATTTGATCTCTTGCGTTCCTGGATCACTTTCGAAGTGGTTAGAAGGTTGAGAAAGGTCTAAAGCACAGCTTGGCCGTCGCTGCAAACACAAGTACTTCTCCCCGTCCATCCATTGTTCGTAACGTGGCTTAAAGTCATAAGGAAAGCATACGCCTCCGCTCTGAAAACGTCGTTCTCCACAAAAGCACCAGCGCCAGACCCCTCGTCGGTTTTGGAATCATCTGTGAAAAATTCGATAACAGTTTTTTTTCAGGCTCAGATTCTGCAGCGAACCAGAACCACTGAAGAAAAGTTGACTGAGTATTTTTGACGCAGTTTGAGCCTTGCGATCATCGTGTCAGACGACATATCCATTAGACGTGAGTCAAAAGATATGCTGTTTGCGAGTTCCTCGAAGCTCCAGTGCGAATTGTGCCAGAGATCACATCTTTTTAAACGAGAAATGGTCTTGAGAGTACACCCCATGATGTTGGCATCAAGGGGAGGAAGATTCAGCAGTGCGTCGAGAGCAGCTCCCGGTGTGCTGGGGAAGGCCCCAGTAACACCAAGACAAATCGTTTTTTGAAGTTTGGGAAACGAGGCAATAACGTATTTACGTGAGAGCTTATTCCACCAAACAACTGACGCATAGGAGAAGATTGGTCTTATCGTAGCCGTATAGGTCCAAAGGATCTCAAATTACTTCTCTGCTGGTTTGAACAATTTCATTTCAGTTGATTTTGCAAATACAAAGGCAAAACGTAGAGAGTTCGTAGGTTACAAAGTTTGTGTCAAAAAGTGTCGTGACAGAAATTGCTCTTTTAAATTCCAGATAAAGAGTCAATATTCTTTACTTAAAACTATGTTTGTTGAAAAGAGATACGTTATATAGGACTCACAGCCTTAAGCTTAGAAATGCGCTTTTCAAAGCAGGAATAACTCTTGGAGGATTGACCAACTCTTCGTGAAAGGCGATAAATGAGAAAAAACATTGGATGTCACAGACCTGCTAACTATTACGCCAAGATTACCAAATTTTAAGATTAGTTCAGGTGTTGCTTCACAGTGAAAAATCACTTTGTTTAAATTCACAAAGCTCTACTTATCAGTTATAAAAAAAAACTAGCTATATAAAAAACTAGCTAAGCCGCAAGGCGTTGTTTGGGGTCGTAATTTTAAGGTTCCCGTTTTCCTTCTTCCGTTCCCGACCCGTGGGAATGAATAAAATCTAATCTAAATCTAATCTTTGTATAGAGATCGAAAAGCACAGGAAGGAGTGCTTCTTCTCTAAGAATTGAAGTAAAATTCCCAAACCTGATAACCTTTCTTCAAACTAATTTATGCTATTTTCTTAATAATTCTTTTTCTTGAAGGCTGCGTTCACACCGAAGCTCACAGAGTCTAATGTGGGTACCCCAATGCTGAATGAAACCTCAAACTTGAGTTTATATCAGGTGTCGACTTAGAGTAAACGTCCACAATTCGGGATGTTAACTCAAGCTTTAGAAATCTGACCAAAAACAGTAGGTAACACTCAGCAAGTTAAGAAACAAAAAAAAAAAAACACTTCAGAGCTTTGAAACCATTTTTTTAATAGCAAGAAAAAATTCAAATTATTGTTAAAATCTGGATGCACATGCACACATTAAAAAGACTTATAAGCGTTGAAGGTCTTTCAATTTATTTGTTCTTTTTAAAAGCAAAACACTATAAATCTAACAAAGTGATATGAAAATTATTTCCATCAATCCCAGCAATTCACCAGTTGAATTCGTATGGAAATGTGCCATAGCCTGGAATTGTCAATTCAACTTCAAAGTGTCCACCATATAATAAGTTTTCAACTGAACACTGTTTTGTCATAGTATCTCCATCGGCTGCAAATATTCCCTTAACGTAACACAAAAATAACCTTAGATTTGAAATAAAAAGTATTAAAAAATTTATATAAATACCAAAACAAGGACATGGAATGTAGCAACAATAATAACAAAAATCAAATGACTATTCATGTTGTGGTTTAAAATATTCCTGGCAGCGAGCTAAGTTCAAACGAAAACCATGTAGGCACTAAACTATTCAATTTGCTTTTCGATTGCCCTGAGCTGGATTACGAAAAAATGTGCTATCATAAATCACACATTTAATTACAAGTTATGGGCTAAAAAATAATTTATAAAATTAGCTTAAAAATTACTCAACAACGAGTCATTTGCCATAGGCAAATTACATGTTTTTACAAGTAATTAGAGCAGTAATAGCTCCGTTACAAGGGTAACGTGAGTAGATTTTGCAAATAATTTAAAAAAAAAATGGAACTAGACGAGCATATCATGTGGGGTGATATTTTATAAGACAGCTATTCTTGTGATTGTAATGCCAAAATAGACAAACCATTTTAAAACTTTCAGAACGAATTGTCTAATGCTCGCTTTAGCAATTTGTGGAAGCTAAAACTACTTTTCAGTATTATAGTAACTTAACAGCACATCAAATCAGGTCATTTTTTCAACGTCTCAACTCCGAATCATCTGGGGCACATAATGCCGAAAGAACTATTCGAAAGAAAAAATCATAGCTTTTCGATGAGTAAAGATGATTTTAAATTTTCATTTTGGGGATTGTCTTTATATTATGCACCCACGGTATGGGTCGTGTCTGGTTGTGTAACACAAACTCAGTTCATTCATTAGAGAAGAGAAAACTTATCGTGTGTTTCGTGTTGGTTCGTTTTAAACGAGATCACTCAGTTATTTCTGTTGAAAAAATTTTCCTATTTTCCAATCTATAACGAAGTCATTGAAGTTATTTGAGCCATGGTGTGACAAAACTAATAGCCGGTTGCAATTTGCCCGACTTTTAGCAATCACCATGAGATTTCGAACTTAAACGAGTGCAATGAACTCATTTTCCATTAAAAAAAGGAAACCATTTGCATCAGAAATCACTCAGTGATTTCGTATTAAACGAATGAGCACGATTCACACGAATCGTTTTTCTTATCTAACGACTAAATTGAGGAAATTAAACCTTTTTCATCAGAAAAACTGAGTGATTTCGTGTTAAACGAACCAACACGAACCACAAGATATGTTTTCCTCTCAAATGACGCGATTGAGATCATGTTTGTATTTTTCGTTTGATTACATTCAATCATTGACTAAGTAAAGTAAAACTCTTATACTTGTTCATTAAAAAGATGTTATGCACATTATTAAATCTCTGAATGTAAGCTGAGCGGCACGGCAGTCTACCAAATACATAGCATACACGACACATAAGAATTTATCCATCTTCATACTTATCATCGGAACTATTTTATCAAAACTCAAAGACATTGCAGGATAGTCAGATAAAAATATAAAACCAGCCTTACTAAAGGTTTACTCACATTTTTCCCCCATTTACATCACAGCCCACAGCTCGACGATGACGTCCCTCAGTTAGAATCAAAGTGTCTTTTACCTTTGAAATAGTTTTTCTCCAACTTGGAAAATGGCAGCATTCATTTTGAAGTTAAGTACTCAATGGCGATTCAAAGGGAAACGAAAAAAACATTACTTTTACTGAAATGACAGAAATGGGTTTAAGAATGTCATTGCATTTGGTATAGGAGGCGATGCCATTACCCACAACTTTGATGGTCAAACGAATCACTAGTTCTCAAACTAGGTATTTGTTGCTTTGTAAATTTGCTCACTTTAAAGCTTTAAATGCCACTTGAGTAGAGTTTTCCCATTTGCCGAAGGACATGTTGCCAGTTGAAGTTTAAGAAAGGGTAATTGTTTCACAGAACGAAATGCAAATTCACACCTTAATTTGGCAAAAAAAATAACTTGAACCTCAACGTAAACAGAAACTGGTATGCATGTTCTATAGGTACCTACACTCAAATTGCATTCTCTAAGGTTTCCCGTGTTGCCAATATGGCTGATTAGGAATGGTTAAGCTTTTTAGACTTTAGACACGAAGAGCTGACTGGCACGTTAGACTTTTTGGTTGCTTGAAGTATGGCTTTTAAAATGACTTTAGACAATTTCATGCATGTGTTTTATATTAAGAGGCAACAAGTCATTTGAGAGCTTTGAGTTCTCGGACTATGCCGAAATGCACGTAGCGTAATGGTTTGCATGTCTGCTTGTTACATGGGAGATTCCATATTCAACTTTTAACAGAAAACAAAAAATGTATTTGCACTTGAATTGTCATTCATTATTAATTCCTCCTGAAATAATTTCTTTGGGACAACGGCCTTGTCAACCGAAAAGAGTCGGTTCCCATTAGAACACCGTAATTAAATCGGAATGAGCGCTGTTAGTTACAAGATGGGGGACCGTCCGTAATTACTGCGTGCTGTTGTCATGTGTTATTTGTTCTATGTAGTATTTGTGTAGTTAGTCTTGTGGTGTATCAGCCAAATGGTCTTTGTCGCCCGGCTGCAACCCCCCTACTCCGCAGATTTATGTGTGGAGTAGGTTTCATGTAAATGTAAATGTAAATAATTTCTTTGGCATGATAAGCGCTTAAAATAAAGTAAGTGCAGGAACAAATACGTGGAATTGCTTACAACGAGCTTATTATTAACAAGGGGTTAAATATCAAATACCAAAGAAACATGCAGGTGGAGCGATGAAGTTTAAGCAGTAAAAAGTAAAAGTAGCGACCCTACTTCCAAATTGCTACAAAACAGCCTGAATAAGGAAACAAACATGATTATAACTGTCACTCAAGCGAAAGTTTTCAAAGGATTCGGCTGCAAAAGTTCATAACATCAAACCTCTTTATTCATAACGGCGAAATTCTATTTTTGATTGAATATACAATTGCCTCGATTCTCGAAATTCTTCAAACAGCATCGAAGAAGTAATTCAGGCAGATAGAAGTTCCAAAAACGCAAAACAATTGGAACAGACGAGACCTGATGGCCAAAAGACAACGAAGAGTTCCGAAACCCTGAAGAACAAGAATGCGCAAGACAACACCAGTGAAAGTTTCCGGAGAATTTTATAAGAAGAGCAGCAAAACGATAGCAAGGCGACAGCAAAACAACTACAAAGCAACAGGAAACTGACAACAAAGACATCAAGGTGACAGCAGCCGACATCAAAGCGGAACAGACGAGAAGTGGACAACGAATACTTCCGAAACCCTGAAGGAAGGGAAATGCGCAAAATAACACCAGTGAAAGTTGAAGAAGGAGAACAGCAAAACGAAAACAAAATGGCAACAAGGCGACAGCAAAGTAACAGCAAAGCGACTGAAAAGCAACTTCGGTTGACAAGCCTCGAGCAAACATAAAGTAGATGAAGTGACTTTATCTTGCGATGATATCTTCAACTACTGTAAATGACGTAAAGGCCCTATACGTACGTCCAGTTCTCCCAGCGGCCCAGCGGGTCATAAAGTTGGACAGTTGGACAGTGTAAGACAATAATGAGAGTAAGTTTACGGCAGCTGCGTTAAAGCTGTTTCGTACGACAGACCAAGTAATCAAGCCTGATAGAATAAGAAGCATTGCTATGTTCTAAAAAGAGAACCTGAAAATTCCGCCAAAGTCGCAACATCTTTCCTTGTTCCGATACGACAAACAAGAGGAAAGAGCAGCGGCTCTTTTAAAAATTCCAGGTACTATATGTCCATCGCCCTAAGCAATTAATTTGCCTCAGACACGGAACAATCCATAATAAAAAGGATTCATGAATTGGCTTTTTGAGTTGAGCCCATTTAATTCTTTATAACTTTTCTAACTTCCTGTGCGCCATCTTCTGGTTTCTTTTTAACTCATAGGCTATGACACAAGCAGTTGCTTAGTGCTCAAAATCTTAACAGAAGGTCAGTATCATATGTAATGGTTTCCATCTTCCCTTCGTGCTTACAGTCGAGAATCTTACCGATGTATCCGAGAGTGTGAGACTCAATCCGTCATCAGTGAGCGTTACAGAGCCATTCTAACTGACCTTTTATTTACTAAAATTGATGAAATGGACTAGGATGACCTCTTGTTCTCACAAGATGACGTTCCATGACAGTCCATCCAATAAATCTTCCGCGCACCAAAACTTCCGAAATCTTGTTATCCATCAGTCGACTTTCATATGTAAATTGTCCGCCTCGGAACAGTGATTCAATCCCGTTGAACACTTTTTTAACTGTGGTGGGGACCCATGTAGAACTAATGTTATTCCAACAATTCGGAAGGGCTTCAAGCACTTGAGGCTAATATTATCCCAGAAATCCATGAGTTACAGTCCAAAACCATCAAGGTCGTGGAAAATTGAAACAGTAGAATGGGCTACTGTCACGCCACTTGAGGTAGTCACCTAAACGACGCGACGCGACGTATGGCTAGTGAAGGCATAGTATATGAAAATAATTTAATTTAGTTCGTTTTATTGCAATTTCAGAAAGGAACTTGTATTTGGCCAACTCTTTTCACAAAACTGGTTTTCAATACAATTGGCATCATATCAGCCCAATTTTGAAGCTGTGCCGAATCACCGCAGACGTTATCGAGTTATAAGTGACTGAATCTTATAAGTTTGGCATTACCACCTACGTTATCGAGCAATCTAGTACCATAATTTAACATTTTATCATGACTAATCGAACGCAATTTGATTCAATTGACGGAAAACCGACTGATATTGATTAATTTATCGACAGTTCCGAAATAAGAATATCACTTACTCACTCAAGGTTATTCGGCCCCTGATTTTAGTACAGTTGAAAAACTTCAATTATCATCCCTGCCGCCCATACAATTTTTTTTTCTCTCGACCTAACCCTAACCTGGACTTTTGTCCCATCTTATGCAAAACACCTTGTATATGACAAGAGTCTAAGCAAGTTGAAGCATTTCTCAAATAAGGACAAATTTGAGTTAGATGGCCGAGGGTAGAAAAAAACAGATCTTAGAGTTACACCAAACCTCTTAAAACAGTGTTCTCTATTTTTTTGTCTACAGTTTAATGCCACTGACTTCCTAAATAAATGATGTGATTGAAAAAAGGCTCGAAAAAGAATATTTGGTTAGATGTTTAATTTAGACACTTAAAATTATATTTGCTAATGAATCTTCAAATATAATCTCAGTTGGCAACACTAAAATCAATAAAATCGGTTACCCCGCCACCGTATCACACTCCAGCTACTTAACTATCGTAGTTAAGTATGCTTACGAATAAGAACTCCACGCCAAAGACAAGTTATCCATTACTCTGCAGCTAGATTGCCATGCAGCACCACCCACCGACTAACAACTTAAGTGGAGCAGGCAGGGGCGAACGCAGAAAAATTTTTCGGGGGGGGTTTTGAAAAAATATATTAAATATGAACGAACAATTTGTTTTTAATATTTTTATGCTTTTTTATACTCTGTATTGATTTGTTTGAATACATTGCTAGGAACAATCCTAACTAATATTATAAATGTGAAAGTAACTCTGTCTGTCCAGCTTTCTATGTAACCGTCTCCCGCCCAAACTACTAAACCGAATTGAATGAAATTTGGTACAGATATAGTCTATAACATGAGGAAGTACATAGGCTATGCATTTTATCCCTATATTCTAATGAGAACGGGAACGTATACAGGAACCTAGAAACTACAGCACCGATTTTAAAAATTCTTCCACCGTTAGAATGCCTAAATATCCTCAAGTAACATTAACTTTAACTCATCCCCATTTTCCTACAGGAACGGGAGTCCTGTCTACTATAATAAGTACGAAAGAAGCTCTGTCTGTCCTTCTTTCTATGTTACCATCTCCCGCCCAAACCACTGGATCGATTTAAGTAAAATTTTATACAGAGATGATCTAGAACCTGAAGAAGGACATAGGCTACATTTCATCCGAATACTTCCACGGGAACCGGTCCTTACTAATATTATAAATGCAAAAGTAGCTCTGTCTGTTCGTCTTTCTATGTTACCGTCTCCCGCCCAAACAACTGAACCAATTCAAATGAAATTTTGTACAGAGGTAGTATAAGACCTGAGGAAAGACATAGACTTGATGTTTTATCCCAATTCCCAAGGGAACGGGAACGTAAACGAGAACTTAGAAACTACTGCACCGATTTCAAAACTTCTTCCACCGTTACAATGCTACACTATTCCCGAGCGAGTAACATAAACTTTAACTCATTCCCATATTCCTATGAGAACTATCACCATATTCCCACGGGAACGGGAGTCGTTACTAATATTACAAAAATTCCAAAATTAAATATGTCTATTTGGTTTTTTTCTTTGTTCCATTATATCCATGTGAACGGAAGTACTTACGGCAAATAAATTTTATTTGGCAAAAGATGAAAAAAGTAAGAACATCGTGTGCAAAAATGTACTTAAGTAAAATTATATAACAATAGGTTACTGAAAAATTAAAAATGCTGCCGAAAGTCACTATTCCACGCGGACGGAGTCGCGGGCACAGCTAGTATTTTATAAATTTAAACCAATTCGCCTTGGAACTTTTGCCATTTTTATATTTATAACGTCCTCATAGTCAACCTCAATACTCCTATAGATGTTCAGCAACATCAAACCGTTCAGTCGCTCCTCGCTGGTTCTTCCTCGCAGATAAGTTTTTAATCTGCGCAGACATGAAAAAGATCGCTGGCTTGAAGCCACGGATACCGGAAGTGTCGCGCTGATCTGCATAAAACGATTAACTGTTTTATATAGGGACGAATCGCAAACATTTAAGGTGTCTATAAAGTTGTTGGGCCGTTTTTCGTTTGGCATACTCAAGCAATGTTCATGGGTATGCAAATGCTTATTCATACATAAGTACCTACACCCTTTCCTAGTTGCCGTTGTCGATCCCATTCTTATACAGAGCCAGAGCGACTGGCTTTTAGTAAAGGGTGATTTTTTAAGAGCTTGAGAACTTTTTTTTAAAAAAAAACGCATAAAATTTGCAAAATCTGATCGGTTCTTTATTTGAAACGTTAGATTGGTCCATGTCATTTACTTTTTGAAGATAATTTCATTTAAATGTTGACCGCAGCTGCGTCTTAGGTGGTCCATTCGTAAAGTCCAATTTTGGGCAACTTTTTCGAGCATTTCGGCCGGAATAGCCCGAATTTCTTCGGAAATGTTGTCTTCCAAAGCTGGAATAGTTGCTGGCTTATCTCTGTAGACTTTAGACTTGACGTAGCCCCACAAAAAATAGTCTAAAGGCGTCAAATCGCATGATCTTGGTGGCCAACTTACCGGTCCATTTCTTGAGATGAATTGTTCTCCGAAGTTTTCCCTCAAAATGGCCATAGAACCGCGAGCTGTGTGGCATGTAGCGCCATCTTGTTGAAACCACATGTCAACCAAGTTTTTTTTTGGCAACGAAAAGTTTGTTAGCATCGAACGATAGCGATCGCCATTAACCGTAACGTTGCGTCCAACAGCATCTTTGAAAAAATACGGTCCAATGATTCCACCAGCGTAGAAACCACACCAAACAGTGCATTTTTCGGGATGCATGGGCAGTTCTTGAACGGCTTCTGGTTGCTCTTCACTCCAAATGCGGCAATTTTGCTTATTTACGTAGCCATTCAACCAGAAATGAGCCTCATCGCTGAACAAAATTTGTCGATAAAAAAGCGGATTTTCTGCCAACTTTTCTAGGGCCCATTCACTGAAAATTCGACGTTGTGGCAGATCGTTTGGCATGTTTGGATGAAATGTCAAAGCATACTGAGCATCTTTCTCTTTGACACCATGTCTGAAATCCCGCGTGATCTGTCAAATACTAATGCATGAAAATCCTAACCTTAAAAAAATCACCCTTTATGTGTGATGAAAATTTTAATTTTCGTAGATGTCGGTCGCGACTGCCGTTAGTTTTGGAGTGACCGATACGATGTGTCTCGGTCGCACCTGCCGTTAGTTTTGAAACGACCAATGCGATGTGTTTGCAAGTAAGTAGGAAAGTGAATTTTCATATATTTCTATCGCAGGTCCCGTTGTATACGACCCAATACTACCTCCACAACAACATATCAAATTTACTTACACTAGAAAAAGGTGATCATGCTAAAAACATACCAAAACCAAAGTCATTCCAAAACATATGAAATACCTGCAAATTAACTTATCGATAGAAATGGCTTCCGCATTTGAAGGGATTTTTTCGTTGACAGAATGAAATTTTCAGATAAATTTTATGTTTCCATGTTTTATATTTTGGTTTTTGTTTTAAAAAACTAGTGGTTATTTTTTTATTTCACAAATTTCGGGGGGGGTTTCAACCCCCAAAACCCCCCCCTGCGTTCGCCCCTGGGAGCAGGTATAGTAATTTTGAATACGGATCGAAATCGTGTCGAATGGTTTTCTGCATTTATTATTCTTTTCTTGTTTTTTTTTTTATTTTTGTGCTTTTGCTTTACATTCCTGACTTTAAAAAAATAGTAGAAAAAAAAAACAGATAAGGTAACATTCTGGTGTAGTGCCCGTGACTATGGTCTGGTGTCGATGGCATGAGATGGCATAGTACTTTGGCTTCCATGTTAATTCTCTGCGGGACAAGTTTACTGAAATATATAAATGATCGTCATCTGGCAGTATGACAGATACTAATGACTGTTTTCGATGGTGTTGAGGTTCCTCTCAACTTTTGTAGTTTTTCCATAGTTTTTTTGATTTTGTTTTTTTTTTTATGATGCGTGTTAGAGTTGTTGTGTGTGATGGCATAATTATAATTTGCGGCAATAATTTACTAATTAATAAATGCTTTCCAAAAAGGATTTGGTTTGTTTTGATTGAATTGTAAAGGATGAATGCTGAATTCGAATGCATCATTTAATTAAATTGTAGATAAACAACCGAATTTAGTTGTCTTTTCAAATATATAAATATGCCAAAAGTGCTAATGCACTGAATATCCGAATCAGTGGCAAAATGGCAAAAAGGTAAATTCACTGTGATGACTGCGGGAATTGGATTAATGGATTTCAGTTTGTTATGAATTGTAGATAAAAAAAAGTACTAAAAAATAAATTATGAATATTTTACCAAAGGCATGGCATGTGTTTTTTGATATTGAACGAAAACATATCTGAAAACAGGAGTTGGAATGGGAATTTAGAAGAGGCATTCAGAAAATGTTTGAAATCCACACAAAGCTAATCTGCAAGGTTTTGAGTATTTTATTTTAATTGAATATCTACTCTATCGAATTCAGAAAAATGGTTTAATTTATGTTTTGTAAACTCTTTTTAAAGCAGATAACATTTTGAGAACTATTTCATTGCTGGTTTTGTTTATATTCTATTTGTTGTATTCAGTTTCAATTGCGTTTGAAACAGGTTTTTTTTTTAATTTAAAGAAACCATTATTATCTAAAATAGCTCTATTTTCAGAGGAAACAAGCGGGGTATTCAACACCGCATCACACATTGGCTTTACATATCGGTAATCAGATACCTATCCTTCACTTATGGTGTTGCAGTATAGTGGAGGGCACTTAAGAAATTTATCGAGACAGTCTCAGCAAAGTCCAACGTTCAGCATGCATATGTATGAGCGGTGCCTTAAGCAAGCTCCACTCCTTCAGAAGCACTGGACATCCTGCTTCACCTAGTTCCACTTGACATCTTCAATAGACAAACACCTGCGAGTTTGGTTATTCGATTACAAGAAGTCTCACAATAGACCAACAACAACATTGGTCATGCTGACATTCTAAAAACAGACTTCACCACAGAAACTCGAAATTTGGTACAAATCTCCGAGTGACCATTCCATCAAGAACAGATTGAGAGGACCAATCATTCTTGGAAAACGAATAAAATGAAGGAGTAGATTGTGCTGTCTTAATTAAAAAATTAAATAGAAATTAAACATCTCGCTTCTTCTTCCAGATCATTGTAGTGTGTCCCAAGCGGAGGTGATGGCAATTAGTGAAGCTCTGTCTTAGCTTAGAGAAAACATGATATCAAAAAGGAATATATGTATGTATTTTCTCAGACAGTCAGGCGGTCATCAAACCCCTGTAGTCAAATTCTTTCAACTCCATTCTAGTCCTTAACTGCCGATCATTTCTCAGGGAGATGTTAGAGCTGTTTAGCATTCTCCTGTGCTGGGTGCCGGGGCACAAGGACATTCCAGGAATATTATTACTGATGCAGCAAGTGTTATGAAGCCGTCATGTACGCTCAAAAAAAAGGCTAATTGGTATGACCAATCATGTGAAAAACTAAGAAAAAAGTCATTCGCTTTGCTTAACTTTTTAAGGAAATTTAATATCGAGTCAATTCGAATAGAGTACATTGATATCAAAAAACAGTTTAAGAAGTTATGCAAGGAAAAAAAGCAAAAGTACGATGAAGACTTGGCAAGAAAGTTAAGCAATATTAAAGACACAGCTGAATTTTGGAAAATAACGAAAAAAATAAACGAAAATGAAGGAGGAATGAAAACTATTGGAGTTTCGCTGGAGGATTTGAGAGCTCACTTTGCAGAACTGTTGGTTACCTCTTCAGAACAACAACTATGGAGTTATGCGCCGCCACATGCCGAAGAAGGTATCCTTGACGCGCAAATAACAACGCATGAAGTGGAATCGATATTAGATTCACTTAAAGATGGAAAAGCAGCTGGTACTGATGGGATTCCTTCTGAGTTCTTTAAATACACAACGTTTGAGTTTAAGCAAAAACTATCCCAAGCCCTCAATATCATCTTCAATTTCGCTGTACAGCCCGACTGTTTTGATGAGGCTATTATATGGCCAATATTTAAAAAAGGTGATCCAAATGATCCAAAGAACTACAGGGGAATATCATTTCTTAATGCCAGTTTGAAAATCTACACCTCAATTCTCAACAGAAGACTTACAACTTGGGTAAATGTAAACGAGAAGTTAAGTGAATACCAGGCAGGATTTCGGAAAGGTTATTCTACAACTGATAACATTTTTGTTCTTGGCTCCCTAATTCGAAGCAAACTTAGCCGTAACACAAAACTTTATACCTTCTTCGTAGACTTTAAAGCTGCATTTGATACGGTTGATAGAAAAACCTTGTTCTACAAGCTTTACAACCTTGGCGTATCTTCAAGGTTCATAAAAGCCCTCGAAAAGCTGTACAATCAAACAACGGCTAGCGTTCAAAACGGATGTGATAAATCGGAAGAGATACGAATAAATCGAGGACTACGCCAAGGCTGTAATTTAAGTCCATTATTATTTGCGCTATTTCTTGATGATATTGTTGAATGGCTTCCATGTGGAGTACAGTTTGAAAATCGGAAAATAAAAACAATCATGTATGCTGATGACATTGTCATTTTGGCGGAGTCTCCGGCTTCACTTCAACTAATGATAAACAGGCTGAGTGACTACTGTAAAAGATGGGGATTGGAAGTAAATGTAGTGAAGTCAAAAATAATGGTTTTCCAAAATGGCGCAGGGCGGATCGCAAGAGGAGAAAGCTGGAAATTCGAAGGAGAAGAGCTAGAAGTAGTCAAGGAATACGTTTACCTTGGAATGACGCTAACTTTTAACCTAAACATGGATAAACACCTCAAAGCTAAGGCCGATGTTGCTAGAACCGCTATTTGCTGTAATTGGAACAAGATTTTCAGCAGTAAATATATTTCAATAAATGCTAAGTTTGAGGTATTCAATGCAACAGCAAAAGCAGTTCTATTTTATGGAGCACAGATCTGGGGTGTTCAAAAATATGAAACAGTCGAAAATTTGCTTCGATTCTTCTTAAGAAAAATATTCTTGCTACCAATTAGTACACCCAAGTACATGTATCATTTGGAAACAGGGCTGCCAACACTCTTCGTTTCAACTTTAAAGCTGAGTGCAGACTATATGGTACATGTGTTAAGCATGAGCGAAAATCGGTTGCCAAATTTAATCATGAGAAGTGTCATACGTCGGAAAACTGGATTTTACAAGGATTGGATAGACCTAGCGTCGAATTGTGGTATTATTCTTGATTTGGATGGCTCTAATTTAATCCAGGCGAGAAAAGCACTGTATGAAGTCATACAATGTATCGATGAAAATGAAAGATACTTTTTCATAGAAAAGGCGAGGTCATCTACAGAAAGGACTATCTATCCCAAACTTAATTATAACCTAAATGAAAATAATTATTTTAAACACGATTTTTCAAGAAAAACCATTGCAACTATTTTTAAAGTTAGAGGTGAACTGCTAAGCTTGAATTGTTTGCCGCACAGAAACGATTTGGTATCCATTTGTTCTTTGTGCAATATGGGGGTGGACGAAAATATTATCCACTTCATCGGAGTGTGTCCCATGTTAAAGGAGCTAAGGAGAATCTTCTTTGGAAAAAATTGTCTCAACGAAAATGAAGTAATAAATTACCTAAATGGAGAAGACTGGTTGCCGCTTCAAAACTATACAGCCGAGGCAATGTCCTATAGACGAAGAATCATCGATGAAAGCTTCTGAGTTCATTTTAGTATTTGTCTTTTTTTTCTTTATTCCTTTTGCTATACTGAATGCCATACTTTTCTTTTGCTTAAACTTAAAGTACATATTATCTAAGTTTATTTTTTTGCAAAGTAGATAAAGTTTTGAATATATATAGAGTCAAATTCTTGATTATTATTATTTTTTTTTTTTTAAATATTAATCAAAGCTGTATTGAAGTTTCAAAATGCTTTTATAAAATTAAAATATTATGTAAAGTAAGAAATGCAAAGCTTTATAACATTGTCACTAGGGCAGACGACATTTGTGTCATGCCTTAAATCTTATTCTTTTAAATGAAAATGTATATAACAAATTTTTGAAATATTGAATAAAATAATCTATCTATCTATCTATCTACATTCCAGGAATCTGCAAAGCAGATGAACTCGCCAGAAACGGAACATTTCTACCCTTCTCACCGATAACGCAGAGTAGCGGCACCCCAATCGCCACATATAAACTCCTGCTAAAGCACGACGCATTCAAGAAAACTAATCTGAGATGGTCAAGCAGTTTAACGTGAAATGTAATGAAACAAATCTGGCCCAAGCTAGATCTTAAGCGGTCGAACGGCTTGATCTCTCTCAAAAGAAAACATATTAGTTCGACGATAGGTATCTTTACAGGACACTGTTCTATTGAAAGATATGCCGCAAGGCTAGGAGTCGCCTCAAACAAATTTTGAAAAATCTGTATGGATGAGAAGCAGGAGCAGGAGACTTTTCCTCACCATCTCTGTTCATTCAATTTTCAATTTATTTCAATTTCAATTTCAATTTATTTATTTAACAGATGGTTTGTACATTAAGACATGATCTTTTATAGTGTATGGTGTTTTCATATCAGTTATAATAATTTCAAATACTTAAATCTAATAACAATATTTATCTAAATCTAAGGAGTGAGAGATAGGATAGAGGAAAGAAAGGTAGTGGGTAAAGAGGGAAACAATTTAAATGGATGAGGAGGAGAAATGTTGGAAAATTGCACTTTTAAAATTGTTGGGATTTGAAATATTCTTCAATTGAGAGGGCAAAGAGTTCCAAAGTCTTACAGTATGGATAAAAAATAAGCGTGATGAGTTAAGGTAATTGTAACGGTAGGGAATCAGGTTGATGGTTCTTGAGGAGCGAGTAAAATTAAGTCTGTTATATAAGTAAGGTGGGTTTCGAGTTATAATTATTTTGTGCAAAAACATACAATTCCAAGCGTTGATATATTGTTCCAGAGTACATCCAAGCAAACCAGAAATATGGTCATATCTACGTATACCATAAATATAACGTACAGCATCATTGAACGCAACTTGCAGTTTTCGCTGGGACGAAGAGTCAAGACTGCTGTAGACCACCTCAGCATTATGTTATGAGGGGTAAGACTAGAGACAGTACCAGCTTTCGTCTTGTTTCTTGAGGTTAAAAATAAGCACTAATCCGAAGTTTACGAAAACATCCGTAAATACGACCCACGACAACGTTTGTGTGATTGTAAAACAGACAAATTACGGTTGATTACATAACCTAGACTAGTGACTGATTCCACTGCTTTAATTTTATTATTATAAAGGTAAACATCAGGAAGGAGACAAAGGTCAAAATTTTTTTTTGAGATAGATATTATCAGAGATTTTGATGGATTGAGAAGAAGCCCATTAACTTTAGACCAGGTTGTAATATGTTTTAAGTCTTCATTCATGAGAAAAATAATTTCATTGAGGTTACCTGAAGCTTTTGGTAGATGTAGTTGGACATCGTCTGCATAAAGATGTACTGAAGTATATTTGCACACTGTTGGGAGGTCATTAATAAACATGCAGAGTAGTAACGGGCCTAATATGGAGCCTTGAGGGACTCCCTGCTTTATTTCTTTCAACTGTGAAAAACGTTCACCAGAATTAACCCTTTGCGATCTGCCAGAGAGGAAGCTACTGATCAATTTCAGAGTTCTCTCACTGAAACCAAAGTCATTCTTCAGCTTCCAACACAGAATTTTGTGATTGACTTTATCAAAAGCCTTAGAAAAGTCCAGCAAACACAGTAACGAAACATGACCCCGGTCATAATCTTGTCTCAATTCTTCAAAGAGGTTAACCATAGCTGTAGAGCAACTGTAGTTAGCTCTAAAACCAGATTGTTGAGCATACAGCAATTTGTTCAGGGACAAGTGTTTGGTTATCTGCTTCTCTACAACCTTTTCAAAAACCTTTGATAGACATGGCAGAATGCTCACCGGTCTGAAATCAGCAGGTGCAGATGCATTTATTTTCTTTGCTATTGGCAAAACTCTTTGCAAATTTCCAGTGCAGAGGAAAAGTTGACGTAATTATGCACCAGTTAATTATATGAGTGAGATGCGACACAATTTCAGGTAAGATAAGCTTAACAAATCGAATTGGAAAGCCATCCTCACCTATCGAATCGGACCTTATGGCCGCAACGCATTGAGCAATTTCGACTTCCGTGGCTACTTCAAAACTTTCGAATATTGGTGCAGAGGCTACACAATCTACTGTTCGATTAGAAGTTGAGCTGCCAGCAGTAGGGTAATCACCCGAGAAAAAATTGTTCAAGTCATCTGGATCCAGAGCACACATAGAGTTGTTCTTTTCAGCAGACATTCCGACGGAGGATTGTGGCTGAGTAATTACGAGCCTCTTTGTATGTGGACCAATTTACCTCATATGGTCTACGCTTCCATTTGCTGTATAACTTGTTCCTCGTCTTAATAGAGGGGACCACCTCCGGAGTGAACCAAGGACATGCTTTGTTCTGAACTTTCACTGTTTTCAAAGGCACACATTCATCGTACAAGTTTAAAAGTATTGATTGAAACAGTCTTACTTTCCCATTTGGATCACTAGCCAATCGGCATTGCTCCCAGGGAGCAGAAATTGTCGCAGCTTGGAGGACACGCTTTATGTTAGCTCACAAACGTAAGATATACCTATAGGTTCGTCGTTCGTGTTTCGACCCTGGTGATATCGAAGCCCTGCGTCTCTCTCCCGCTTAATTGTTAGCTCAAAATGGTTCCATAAGGATCAGGATACATTAGATCCACCGTGGTATCACAATGGGCTCAACGGTCCTAGGTGTCTCAGCCGAGCTGACAGCCACTTTAACCTAACCTAACCAACCTATCTATGATATAAAATGCAAGCACTTTTTAAATTCCAATTGCTTAACACATAAGGTAGAGAATTTGGAGCCATATTGTTTTTAGCATTTGATTTAAAATCTTAAAAAATAAACGCTCAAAAATGTTCTATTTAGCAAAATAATCCAAAAACACAGTGCTTATTTTTTTACCATTTTTGAAGTAGGCACATTATATTCTCTTTTTATAAGTTAAGAAGACCGATTTATGTAGCCACATTGGTGCAGTGCAATAAGCCCCGCGTCAATGAGACCCGTGGGTCTTATTGCCCAAAAAATGTAAATAACACCCAAAGGTTTTGTTCCACTTTGAAAAGACAATAAGACCCACAAAAAAAAAAATAAAGGCTATTTTTAAGCAGCATTTACAAGAGTCTGATGCACATGGGATCTTAAAATCAGTTTTCCTTCTTAGAAAGATCTAAGAACATAGTGGATGGGCTAAATGCATATATTTTAGTTTATTTTTATTTGAAGCAAAAAACATTTTGAGGTACCGAAAAACAAAGCTCCAAAATTTGGGCACTTATTTCAGCTTTCCATGGATATGAATTCATACATAGCTCACGTTGTCTCCCCTTCGTGACATAGGATGATGGAAGCTCAGTCCACTTTCTTATGCGCACATAATAACTAAATCTTCTTTCTTAATGTTTGTTTTGCTCTTAGCAACATTATCTGGTCAGTTCGTGTGAACCATACGCCCGTTTCATTTCATTTCATTCGCTTCGCTTTGCATTTTACTCACGGATTCGCGCGAATTATTATTTTTACACCACACGTCCATACTCCCTTGGGAAACTTTTTCCGCTTCGCTTGTAGCTTCATTATTCTATCCTTCAATAGAAAGCAAAGCGAACAAAATTTTACTCCGGGTAATACGGGCTTGTAGTTGAACTTAGGAAATTCGCGCGAACTGACCACACTACATAACATATAATATTGTAATGTACTACCAACATTTAATACTAATCGAAAACGTTCAACCGAAAACACAAGCGGCAACACTATAATGTACATTTAATAGAAGGCGTTGCTTATAAGTCAGTGTGTGTGAGTGCAGAAATATATCAGAAGGGGAAATGCTTGACAGCAAAATACTGGAAGAGTCTCCAATGTGGAAATTACTGGAAAGCTCTAGATGTAATGTTATTCTATATAAATAGGCCGCTGACGCAACCAGAGGTCAGTTTTTGTTATGGAGTGATAGTGTTAAGATTGAGTTAATGTGATTATTGGTCGAGTTGAGATCGAATAAAGTAGATATAGAATTAAACTGAAAGGAAAAGTTTTATTATTGCGATCAAAGCGCACGTTACAATATGATAAATACATAGTTCCATAAATATTTCTAATGGACGTGTGTTCTTTCTTGGTATGTCATAGTCATAATCCACAATCAGAGTATGGATTTAAGTCTAGTGGAGTTATAACCCTGTGCCAGTTTATTCACATTGAAAATAAGTTAAAGTGTAAACGATGAGACTTCTTTTCATTACGAAACGGTATTTGAGTTCACAGAAAAAGGAACTAAGGCCCGCGGCTATTACTTCCATTTCATTATGGAAATAACCCCCGTGAGCCTTACTTCCAAAAGAAAGTGGAAATAAGACCCACTGATCTTATTGCCGCAGGTCTTTTTGCACTGCACCAACCACAGTGACAATGATTTTTAGTCCGTAAATCACATTCACTGTGCATATATACCTCCTCGCGGTAGCCATTGAGAACTGATCTTCTTTAACCGAAGGCTACTTGCTAAGCTATAGTCCGAGGGCTGATAAGTAAAAGCAGCTTACTGGGAATGTGACAGCGGATGAATTTGACTTTCAGAAACACCAAAACCAACGATGTGACTACTGAAATCCATCGTTGGACTTCCCTGAATGAGCTACTCTGACATATCTGATTTACATATGAATGGACAACTAACCAGATTCTCTCCTATCGATTTAACGCACGCCCTTTGTTTTTTTTACTCCATAAAACTAATAAGCTATTCTTAAGATGCTCCGTATTTTATGAACTCAACACGGATTCTATCTTCACCTACTGTGTTGCCGATTGCCATCCTTTAGTTTATAAAAAGGACTTTTTATAATTCATCAATTGTTATAGCATGGTATAAGATATTATTTTCCTAGACTGCTTTCACGTAATGGATAGAAAAAGCCATTGATTCTAGTGACAAAAGGTTTGAATTGATCATCAAAGGTAATGACATTGATACTTGGCTTAGTTTTTACGCTAACAGCTCCAACAGAATTCAAGGCACTTAAACATTCATATCGCCAGGAACTTATTTTCAAGGGAAATACCAAATATTCGTTCACAACCGTGTCTTTGTTGCAACTTGGAATATTCAAATATTATCCAACTCAAAATTGTAAACAAAATTCGCACGCCAATCATTTTGTTGCCATCAAACCTCAAAGAAAATTCCTGTTCAGAACAATCTTGCGTTCGTGCAAAACATAAAGATACATAAGACATAAGATTCATACAATGACATGACTCAGAATCAAAACATACCTGCCATATTATTTTTAGTTCTCATTTTTCTCAAGGAGATAAGAAAAGGAACACAAAAAAAAGTTACTTTCAATTTACTGACAACGAGTTCGGGTGCTTTGTACCCTTTCAAAAAATGAGGCCACGTTTTCTGTAACTGCAATTGAATTGAAAATTCAGCTCACCTTCTGGCTGCAATCATGATTTATAATCGAAACAAAACCCCTCCAGTCAAAACCCGAGGCGGAAAAGTAAAAATAAAAAAATACGGTTACGTGTTGTCTCCATAAGAAAGGGAGTAAGAAGAAAGTCCTTGTTGGATTTTCCATGTGGATGCCTTGAAACAAGCGGCATATAATATCTTCATCACATTTATTCTTATTTTTTTAAGTGAAATCCCTTAACAGTCTTTTCTCCACTACCGCCACGGGCCTCTTTAACCTTTTCACAGGCTGTGTCCTATGCACAATACCAAGTGTATGACTTCACTTAATACACATCTATATAACGGCCCAAACCAATAGCAGTTTCCACTGCAAGTGGGTATAGGGAGTATTTTTTGATTAAAAGTGCCAATTGCCATTTTTGCATTTTCCTCTGTGCTGGATGCTAAGACCCATCTGTCCCGCGCTAATCCCCAATGAAGGTATTACCATCATCAGATTCACCTCTTTCCTTTTGCAAAGATATATATTCGAGTTAAGAGTTAAGAGTGCATCAGCGAAAGTTCCTTAGTCTCCAAGCAATTCTCTCGCGCCATCTTGCTTGCTTTACCCAATATCGAGACTGTTACCATGTAGCCGTAGTGCAGTGGCATCGGTCGGGCAAATGCTGTCAGTGGCGCTTGTGGCAGCAGAGGGAAGCTGCTTCATTTGCATTCCGTACTCTATATTAGCTCTCCAATGTAACCACAGAGCGATATACATGAGTTTGTTGGGCACGAACGCGAAACTCACCCTTGACAAGGATGTGACTTCGTTTGCATCTTCAGGTTCTCCTTGTTCTTACTCGCGGTCTATGATGTTTTCCATGTTTGCCGGTTTAAAGCTCTTTTAGGTTGAATGTCATGCAAATATGAGAACCACCGGTCAACA
This sequence comes from Melanostoma scalare, assembly GCA_949752695.1. Taxonomy (NCBI): domain Eukaryota; kingdom Metazoa; phylum Arthropoda; class Insecta; order Diptera; family Syrphidae; genus Melanostoma; species Melanostoma scalare. The sequence goes on from OX456985.1 coordinate 73,901,446, forward strand.
CTGGACCAAGTGTTTGGAAAACGAGGACAAAATCACCAATCACATGGAATGCAATTTTTGTGGGCTTTTCAAGAAAGGAGACGTCATAAGCATCCCATAGCGACAGAAAATCCATTGAACTAAAATTGAATTCTGCAAGGGAGGAAGTCCCAAATGGACTATCCCAAAATAGTTGCAATCGAAACGGACACAAAACATTAATACAAAGGATGTGTTTAGATGTTTCTGAATAAAGGCCATAACTTAAACCTAAACCGAATGTTGGTACTCTCATTGAATGCTAAAAAAAAACATCTGTATCAAATGAAGGTTTTCGCTCCAACTTTTGGTAAGCTTTGGCCCACTGTACACCACCACACCGCAAACATATTCGTTCTTATAGGTTTTTCCTTTGGTAGATTTACAAAGATACCCAAGTTCTGCTTGAAACAGGTTAAGTAAGATAAGTGCTGGAAATGAAAGAGAGACTTTATGAGACCTCTATACATTTTCCTTTCCTAAACTGTACCTCGCCTACCTCCACCCTCCAAGGTAGAATTATCGTTATGAGTGCATCGCGAAAATGTTTAAACTTTTTTCCTTCAGTTGTCGACAATGTCTATATGATGATAATGATGTTCAAGGTTCACAGCAAAGGATAGCTAATAGATACGTGTTTTTATTCGTATATCTATGAAGTACCACTGTTCATTCATTTGTGCTGCTGCGGTGATATAGGAATGGGTGGAGATGGAAAGTAGGTACCTACATGAATGAAGAATATGTGGAATATTGTTTTCACTCAAAAGAAGAAGCATCTTCTTTGGAAAATCAAAAAGCGGGACGTCAAGTGACGACGACGAAGAGAAGAAAGACATACATTTTAAAATATAACATTTAACAAAAACGTAAAAGGAATTTACAAAGCGCGGTATACCATCATCGTCGCTTCGCGTCGTTGGTTTCAATTCGCTAGCGGCAAATGAAGATGATGATGACGTCGAAAGGGAAAGCCACTTAACATGCCTTAATTGGCTATGTTGCTTTTCAACATGATGGCTCTGGTTGTGTCTTGTGTGTGATTGTATAGTTCCATTATTTGCATTTCTACATGCGCTTTTTGATAAGCCAGAGGGTCATAGGAACATGCAATTAAATGCATGACTCATATAGTGACTCTGACTTGAGGTTGCTTCTGGCTTCTCTTAAAGCTTGTAATGGACTGACGATGTTGTAGCGCGAGTTTCGCTATTTAGCAGAACAAAGGCAGAAACATTTTTGTTGTAAGGAATTTTGAAAAGGAACAGAAAAGCCCGTGGCCAAATGAGGAGGAGCAAGTCATGTTGAATAACAATATGGATGATACAGGAAATCTGCTTAAGTGCGTTTAAGGCTTCAGCGTTTTAAACAGAACGAATTTGAATGTTTAAAGAGTCCGACTCTCCGCAGCACTGGTGGAGTGGAGCAATCTTTTTTCAAACAAGTTGGTTTTTGTGTGGAATAATAGGCTCCTCCGTTCAAACGCAAACAAACGCAATACAATCAAAAATTAAATGCCATTACAAACACAAACAAATAAAATCCTTCGATAAAGAAAATGGATTTTCCGAAATTCCAATTTTTTAATAATTTTCTTTTTGCTGTAAAACGATTGAAAATACACCGAACGAGAACTCCTAAAGGCACAAGAAAACACATTGTTTTTGAACGCAACAGAAACGCAAGCGTCGCGTCGGTCGGCGCGGCGTCGGGAGTACGTTTAGAACTTTAGAATGATAAAAACGCAGTACTTTAAGGTTGATTAGCTTGTGTATGTGTACGGAAAATTGTGTCCGTAGTATTGTATATGTCATTACTGACTTTTTCAAGATATCAGCAAGTGATTAACAACTTAAATTTATATCTTATTAAGAAAAGTTTAATCTTATAATGTCTTCATGGGTTGTTCAACATGTTTGAAAAACATTAGTAGCTACAGAAAGAATTTTTGTAATCTTTCATTTGGTTTCAATATTGTTTTGGTACTGTCCATACGTCGGAAGTTATAAACTGTTATTGTACCAAGAAAAGAGCTTTTCTTATTTTTCCTACATCAACTTCCAGCTAAAGTACCGAAATCTTCCAAGCCGAATCTGAAAATGTTTGGAATACGTGGGCTCACTGGGCCCAAAACTTTTCCACTAAATGTTCAGTACAACAAAAATACACTGAGCTTGAGAAAAATCAGAGCCAATAGGTGGCTCTTTCTTTTAATAAATAATATTTTTGTTGAATTTGTTCACTTACGAGGTCCTGCTTTAATTTAATTGACAATAGGTCCGTTCGTTGAACCTTACCCAGGGTTGACCCCAGGTTTTCCAGTTCTCAAAAACCGCTAAGCCACAAATCACCACATCCCTGTCATTAAAAAAAAATACATGCCATTTGACAGCCCTCAACTCGCCACAGTAAAAAGCTAGGGTGAGTTGATGGAAAACCTAGGTCAACCCTAGGGCTCAAAAAACACTCAATTTGACATTCAAGGCGATTAAGTTCTCAAAAAACGCTTTGTGGCGACCCCAGGGCGACCCTAGGGCTTCAACGAACAAACCTAATATATGAAGTAAGATGTCAAAATATTGACAAAAAAAGCGCTATAACATAATTTGTACAGCAATTTTAGCATAAAGGCTCTCCCAAAATAAAGGGGATTTTTTTGTTGCGTTAACGAATTTGTCTTCAAAGCGATATACGAAAGTGCCAACACAGATGGGACAAAAATGACAACTCCTTTGCATTGCATACAATTGAACTTGTCGTGGGGACTGACATACTCTCAGAAAAAAGTATCTAAGAACTTTGAAACCCGATAATTAAGAAAAGTTAAGAACCTTTTGTTGTACGTGGACAGTATCATTTTCTAAACTCTAGTGTCGAAGGCTTGAAGTACACATTGCATATAGCATAAGGTACTTCAGTTACTTGAAGAATGTTAGTTTATTAATCCTTTTGGATTTATTTACCAACACAATTGAAAATGTTTAAATCTTAACACGCGAAGCATAACGTAGCTATTGTGATGTGCTTTTTCTCTACATCGGTTGTGAAGCTCCAGTCCTTTTATTGGACTAAAAGCTAGGACAATATAATACTTATTGATTCTAAATAGTCTTAGGTCTATGATTCCCATGCTGGTGATCGGAGGCTCCGGCACCGGTTTTCTTCCAGCGTAGCCTGTACGCTAGATTGTTACTTTTTCAACTCGGGCTGACTTTTCTCTTTATTTTTTAACGATTTTTATTGAACAAAAGGATATTTACAATTTATACCTAAATATACGTTACTTAAATACATACTGATAATCGCACATAGGAGGCCTAACGATACACCTACATTGTCAGATATTTGAATTAAATTTAATGAATAATATAAAAGAGAATAACTTGTTAGCATTTTATAACTGTAGTAATGTTCAGTTCCTGTTATCCTTGGAGTTAGTTGTAGCTTGTGGTTGAGGTTGGAGGAGGTCAGAGGTGTATGAGGTTGATGGAGCAACTATCCACGGTGGTGTGAAGACACTGCCTCAGCGTATATATAAGGTCATTGCTTCATCATTGTTGAATGTGTCGTCTTCCATTAGGGTCATCGTATCGATGTATCTCGGGTCCGGGTGTCATTCTTCTTCTGCTATCCTTTTTACTGAGGGGTTCGGATGGTTGGCCAGGTTTTCCAGGAGGTGTCTTCCAGACTGCACCACGTATATTTCTCTATGGGGATGACCCTAGCTTTTCATAGAGTTTTCTACGCAGAACCTTCCTCTCGAATACAGTAAGTTTTCGCATTCCAGTCTTGGATATTGCAAACCAGACGGGAAAGCAGTAGGTGATTACAGGTCGTATTAGTTGCTTGTACAGCAATAAATTGGCTTATTGGCTAAGACCACTTCTTTTGCACATCAGTGGATGGATGCGATGGAAAGCATAGTTAGCCTTTTTAACGACTGCAGTGGCTTGCAGGTTGAAACCATCAGTTCGTTGATGTGGACTTCTAGATACTAGACCTACTTCTTTGGCCTGACAGTCGGGAAGGTTGATGCAGATATTATGGCAGTTTATGGCTGATCTCGAACGTCTCTGCCCTTGCGTGGGTCTTCTTATGCAAATTATAGCTCGTTTTAGTTTGTTTACTCGAAAAGCTTCTTCATGTGGTCTTCAACTCTACGAGCTGCGATCACAAATGACAGTGGGTGCGCATAGGTCAAGGAGTCTTCTTTCTTTTCATATTTTTCAGGCTGCCTTTTAAAATTATTTGCACTTAGTGCGTTTGAGTTTTATGGTATGAGTTAAATATATCATGTATCATCATCAGTATTCGTATTCCCGGCGGTAGGAATTGTTGTAACTTCGTTACATTATTACGGGCTCTTTGCTCAATAGGACCCTGGCCTAGAAATTACGAAATTTCCCATTTTTTGATTTGTATGTATTTTAACTGTACCTATTGTTTGTCATATCTCATAATATGTATACAGTTTGTGTTGTTTTCATCAACAAATCATTTGTCGTTTTTATTGAAAAACAAAATTTTAAATAAAAAACGTGCAATATGAGAGTAGCATCTTTTAACCGCTTAGATTAGTGTTCGGTGAGTGTGTGGGCGATGGGATCTACTTCCGGTCTGAGCGAAATTTTTTAAACTGAAATGTCTTCCCAACTACACTTAAAATAGAAAAAGACCATCTTAGGATCTTTGCATTCAAAGAAGGGATGATAATGACCTTTACAATTCTAACAAGTGTTACTGCGAGCGTCCCTATCCCTTCATGGTTTTCAAATATTTTTGAAAACTTAGAAGTTGGACGGAGTGGAAGGGTACGTGATATAAAGTTGGACGACAAGCTTGATAAGTGTGAACGCAAAGTACATCCGCCCATCCAACTTCCATCAAACGAAGTCTGTCCAACTAATTGTACAGATGTGTCATTGTTTAACGTGAACACCTGGCATAAAAGCCTTAATTTCACGGCGACCCTAGTCAACATAACGGAGTTAAATTAGGTGTTAAAGTTATTAACAGCTTGCCCTTAATAATAGCATTATTTTTCGTCCCATCCTTGATCTTCCTACACGTCCTCGAAACTTTGAGCCTGCGCCGTTGAACAGCGATATTAAAGTTAAAAACTATTTCGAGCCATGAAGACGTTTGTAGAGTCGCCTCGTAAATTACACACCTGATTTTAGATTCCTGAAGTGCTCAATCAGCGCATTCTTCAGGGTAAGCCATAAGGTTTCAGTTTCAGAAATACCCAAAACCAGGTTTCCACTGGCCCATCGAAGAAGTGGTGGAAATTCATGACCACGTCATCCCATGTTCTAAAATTGCTTAATAAACCATTTGAAATGTGCTAATATATGAAGTTTTTCGATCCAAAAACGCAAATGAAAAGCTATTCTCCTCTGTTGGAGTTTTATGTTAAGGAACTTCATTCCTAACAGGTGTCCTACGACACCTCATGTCTTTTTTGTTTTCCATTTCATAGGTACTTTGTTAAATATCTTATTCGCTTTAAATATCATGCAGGACAACGTTTGTCGGGTTTGCTAGTTTATTTCATAAATTCATCTTTCTATCAAGTCTTTTAAGCTTGTTAAAAAAAAATACCTATAATCGCATAGCGCAATACCCCTTGCAGAGGAGTTGGCATTGTCAGCATATATTCTTGCTCCCTGAGGCATTTTTCCCTTTTAAAATCCACAGTTCATCCTACGATAAACATCGCCGCGGCACATCGAAGTGCAAATTTTGATTTCGTCTTTTGTAAATAATTAATTAATCATTCGTTGCGATTAGTCAACATATTGGTGTACTAAAGTCCAAACCGTGATCTTTTGCGCGGGAAAAAGTACAAAAATGTCATTGCGATAATCTTCTAACACCCCAAGTGTACACTGTACTCCTCTGTACACCTCTTGTTATCGTGGGTTGCAAAAAATCTGAGAACGATACAAGGTATACCAGGCACCTTTTACAGAACTTAATTTCCAAAAAACGATCTGAACAAAATTTAAATAATAAAACTCACAAAATATGCTTTCTTCGATTTTTTCTCTTTGAAAAATGCTGTTTCCTTATGATAAGAAATAAATAAATCGAAAAAGAATACCTGCGACACAAATGATCACAAAAATCTGTTGTAATAGCAACGAAACAAAAGTAAATCCTTTCTCCTTTTCTCATCAACAAACAAGACCCCAGATTCATACCTCACTTCTTACTTCTCAGTTTGCAAAATAAAACAATTATCTGCTCTTTTACCCTCAAAAAAAGATGTGAAGAGTTTTCTTTGCAATGCAAGAGCTTGTATTCTTAGCTTAGGTATCAAATGCTTCCTCGAACAGCTTAGCCCCAGTACCAAGAAGCGATAAGAAGATACGAAGTACACACTCATGCTGAGTAATTTGTTCTACTCGTATATTTAAGCTTTTGAAAAGACTTTTATTGCAATTCGCATTAAAAACATGATTTGGTGTTGATTGATAATAAAAAAAGAGATATTAGGTACATGTCAAAATTCAATGAATTTATTTTTACTGTCTAGATTTTTATCTCAAATCCATGACTAGACACGTTCTGCTCTCAAAACCTTAAAGAAATAATGGAACACCGACCGTTGAGTTTCCCAAATGGTGTCAAACATAAGTCGTTTATTTATTTCAATCATGGAGCTCAGCTAATGCCCGACTTTCAGTTGTCCTACTAAATGTTTCGATAAGAATTGTCTTGTTGAATACAACCTATAGGAACATTTAGTATACCTACGCCCAACTTACCTCAAAGATACAATTTTTATTGAATCCTTTCCAGACATTTGCGTGTGTCATGCAGACTTAACCTCAACAAGAAACTTAATGTAAGCACCGTTCAATACAACACATTTGTTGATCTAAACACGCATGAACAATAACATGTAAGTCGTTTTTGGGGTCGTTGCAGAAAACCTAATTCAAACACATATTTTGAGTTCAATCGTAGCCACACATTCGATCTCCTAGTGCCTAGTCCATTACCATGACACCACATAATACAACTTTGAGTACCCGCACCAATCGAAGACCGACTGCTGGCAAAGAACAAAACCGAAGCATTAAGTGGTAAGCTGTTGTTTTATCGTTGGCCCCTTTGATATATGAACACACTTCCATCCACATACAATATATCAACTGACATAAAATACAAGCACCTTCGGCTCAGATATCAGTTGCCATTAATCTTCAAGAACCACTCACATTTCGCTCGAATTCGATTGAATCCACATTAACTTGGTCTGCCTCTGAGTCTACAGGAACGAGTACAATGCAGATAACTTTGAGTATGTGTACACTGTATAGTAAATCTCGGCACGCCACTGTAAATTTTGCACACATGTAATACACACATGTTCCGTGTTGCCAACTGCGCTAACTCAATATTTGCAATATTTTAATTCCGGATGAAGCCCATGGCATGCAAGAGCAACGTGTTATTCCCGTGAAAGCATCAGGGCCATTAGAGACGAATTGTCGTTGAAAAGAGCCAGCCTATAGCTGGGCAATCCCTGGTCCAAAAGAGGCACTGATATGACGACGAACCGTTCTAATAACTTTGAGATAAACAAGGTGAGTATGAAATCCGAAAGACCTACTCTCAAATCGAGAACTACTCCAGTTAATGAAAACTATTGTCGAGATTTTTCCCAGCATTGGTGGTAAGGCTGATGTTCACATTTCGTATTTCGTAGTTATCTTAAATTATAGACCAAATTGAAGTCAAACAGTGACATGGAACAAGAAACGTGCGTGAGCTGTGTTGCCAAATAGAAAATAGGGAAAGAAACATTATTTTGGTCACCATTCTTCGACACAGTTCATAGCACGAAAACCTGCTCGTATTGACCTCAAAAGCTGGATGTTGACGAGTAGTTGTGGCTCTGGCTACCTTCGATACTTGCTGTCAACTTTGCTGTGTTACAAATGCCTCTGGGATCTCTAGTTGGAATTGAGTTTCTAAAAGAATCTACATTCCTTCCTGACCATATAATGTATTTTGAGAAGTGAGTGGTGCAAGTCCTACGATAATAAATTCATTCAAATGAAGACCGCTTTCTCGATTGGCCGTTCGGAACCCGCAAAAAATTGTAGGTCCCCTCCATTTCCTCACAATTCAGGGTTGTGAAAAACGCGCTCGACCCCGGGGTTCTCCACTCTGTTGCGCCACCCTATGTATGTCTGTATGAGAAAGAAAGGAGTCAGAGCTCTGAGAGGTCAGCAAAAGAAGACCGAACAAAAAAAAAAAAAAAAACACACAAACTGAAGCTGAAAAAATAACTCAATCAAAATGGGGCATTCTGAGCAATTGTTAGTTATAGTAGTGTTGACACTATGACCACAAACTTTGAAACTATCCAACACGTGCATAATGTTAATCGTTGGTATTAAGAAGCAAAAAAAGAAAAGCTTACATTCAGCAGCCAGACGTTAACTTACACGACTAGTTTGACAATAAATATACAATAAAAAGTCACTAAAAAAAGTTGTATTGGCCGCCTTTTACGTAAGTGCTAAACTCTGCATTAGTGAACGCTTGGAAACTACATGGAGTCTCAGCTGATCCCCAAGACGACTTTATATCAGTTCGAAGAAATATTACTCGATATTATTTTGGAAGATGTAGAACTCTCCAATTATTTGACAGAGAAACGCTCCATGCAAGTTGTTGCTTTATCAGAGAGTCACCACTGTCAGAAGAAAATTGAAAATTGGATGCATAGTATGACGTATGCCATATAAGACCCAGATGGAATTGTAATACTACAGATTTATACATATATATAAAATTATCGTATCACAATGTTAGCTAATATACTCCTCCGAAACGGTTTGACCGATTTTTATGAAATTTTATATGCATGTTCAGTAGGTCTGAGAATCAGCAACTATCTTTTTTTCATATCCCTAAGTGTCAGCCTAGCAGATGGCGTTGCAGTTGGTATCTACGCTATTTTACGAAACGGCTTGGCCGATTTCGATGAAATTTTATAAATATATTTTGTGGCTCTGAGAATAGGTTTATGATTTTTTCATCCCAGTTATTCCCACGGAAATGGGGACTGGAAAAGGAGCTGGAACGGGAACTCTTAAAATACTTTATCTAAAAATATTCATTTTAGCCGATATTAAAAGTTCATTTGACATTTGGATGTTTCATTATTCCTTACATATAGACTATATTTCATGACCATAAATCCAAGGAAACGGCAACGTGAAGCTAGAAACTCTTCGGGTATCTTCAGCTTAGTCCAGCGGGTGTTCCTGACAATTTTTTAAATAACTTAGATCCAAGCAACGCCGGGCGGATCAGCTAGTATAATTTCTTCTAAAATCTTTTAATTTATTTCTTCAGTTGAAGCCTTGATGGAGATGGATCCCTACTCTGTAGAAAAAAGTCCGCCACACGTTTGCAAGTTTGCAGCACTTAATTGGTTAATGTAAGTGTGAACGTTTTGATTTTTAATACTCATCAGTAATTATATTAAAATCGAATACTAAATTTACCAAAGCTATTTAAAATTCCTGACATTAAATATCGGAAAAAGCTTTTTTACCTTCAGGTTAATTTTCACGCTAATTTCGTAGAGTAACTTTACACACAGCTTGACGAGCTATAAATTATGTACTGCCTAATGCCACCAGTGCACTCTCTTAGCCAACTGTCTTCTTCAAATGAAATGACAACGCTTGCATTCCGGAACGTACGAATCTAAAAACTTAAATTTTGTGGGGAGATTTTGTTAATTTCACTTTCCCTAGAGTGAGTGAAGTAAGTCACCTTCCATTGAAAATCGAAAGGAGTTCAGTGATTGAGTTAGTGCAATTGGCTGTCAGATTACTCACTTAGCATTTCAGCGGTGATCTCGGCACTGGAATATTCGGTAGGACGACAACTTTGAAAAGCAAAGCGCTGCCCTGATTCCAGCTATTTTGGTGAGTGACGATATTCCTTGCAACCTTCTGAGATTGTTGCGAACAATAAGGATGTATCTCGATAACAGCTCATCTTACTTCTTTTGTTAACTGCAACGGTAACACCAAAATCAAAGGCGATATAGGTGCCAAAGCGGAGATTATGCAGCGAAGTTTCGCAGATAGCGGATCGGTTTTTATACGTTGATCTTTAGAGGAAAGTAAATACCACATTTGATCAATACCCTTCTTGTTAATGTAACATCCTGAAGTTGAAAGAAATTTTGAAATCAGTCGAGTTTTAAGGCTGCCATTCTTGTTCCTATTTCAGTTAAAGTTCGAATATAGGGATGAAATATTGTCTAAACTACTGAAAGATAGTGTAGCATCAAAATGCTGAAATAATTTTTGAAGTTGCTTTGTACTTTCATTTACATTCCCGTTCCCGTAAGAACATGGGGATGAAATATAGCATACAGCCTATTCTAGACTATAGAATATCTCTGTACCGAACTTGATTTATATCAGTTCAGAAGTTCAGGCGTGATTGCGTAACAAACAGACTAATTTTCACATTTATAATACAAAAGAGGATATTCAACATGAGCAAATTCTCGAGAAACTTTTACTGAGATGGCTAAGATCCTTCTGCAGCGACATCAACATTATTCCAGATATGTAGTTAGGATTCCGGAAGAAGCATTCAATACAGCCTTCTATCTTGAAGTTAAGGCACGAGATCACATCGTCTCTGAAAGATCACTGTCGATTGTTTTCTAGACATCGAAAAGGCATTCGACAGCGCATAAACTATTCTAACTAGGCTTCCCACACGCAGTACTCAAAACCATTTACAATTTCCTTTATTTAAGGCCATTCTTCGTTACAATAGAAAGTTGTGGATTGGCAAGTCCTCCGATAGTAAACTCATTGCCATAAAAAGCACCTTCTCGAATAGATGTTAGGAGCCGGCAGAAAATTGCAGTCCCCATCCATTTCCTCACAAGCCATGGTTGTACTCCAATCTTCAAAAAAAGTGATGGGCCTCTCCATTCTCTATAAGTTATGGCTGAGAGAAGTGACCTGGACCCCGGAGCTATTCGCTCTATTGCGGCACCCTATTAATTTATTACTAGCTGACCGCGGACCGTAGCTCAAGACCTTAGGTGATCGAATTTCGTAAACTACGAAAAGTTAAGTTCCAAGTCTCCATTTCAGTGTCAAAATGGGAATGAAATATAGTTTAAGTCAAAGGCAATGAAGCACTTTTATTCTGTGTCCCAACTTGAAGCTGAACTAGGTTTCATTCCAGGATGGTCTAAGAGTTAACCTAGTAGTGTTCCCATATGAAAAAAAATTTTAAGTTGATGTGTGTGAGCAGAACGTAGCCGGCTTATGAGAGATTCCATTCTCTCCCCACTCACTTCCACTCTCTCAAACGTTAAATTCACTAGAATATTGGAAATAGTGCATTCAGCGCAGCGCATTTAGGTTGAGTAACTATAAGGTTTCAATTTGTATTGCAAAACACTTAGTTTTCGGAGATTTTTAAATTGAATAATTTTAAGTGCCAGGTACATAGCATAAGAAAGAGTTTTTGGAATCGATCCAGTATTTTCCAAGTTACCGCTTGTATTCTAGTTTCTGTCCCGTTCCCGTGTGAATTTGAGGATGAAATATAGGTAACGTTAATTGGGGATATCATTGTATTGCAACAGCGAAATTTGAAATCGGTACAGCGGTTTTTGAATTCCCGTTCTTGTTCCTATGAGAACATGAGTATGAAATATAGTCTATAATGCTCAGGAGCAGTTAGAGTGCTTCCTAACGGAAGAATTTATGGTTAAATTCCCGTCCCACATTCGTTCACGAGCTAATGTTATTTCTCAACTTCTAGATCATTTTTGCTTCATTCAAATTGGCTAAGCAGTTTTAGACTAAACGGTGTAAGAATTTTAAAATCGGCCAAGCTGTTTCTAAGTTTCATGTATGTCCCCGTGTTTGTTCCTGTGCACTTTTCCGTGTTTGTTCCCGTTCCAGTTCTTGTGTGAATATGAGAATCAGATATATTTATTAGCCTTTCTTTTGAATCACTATAAATTTAAAAAAAAAAACGCATCAAAATCCGTTGAGTAGTTTTAAAAATCAAAGCATACAGATTGACAGCTGAAGCGACTTTCTTTTATACTATGTAATGATTTATTTATAACTGATTGGCTGCTCGCATTAAGGGGAACATTACTTTACAGTGACTTAGGTGAACTGCCTTTATTCGCAAGCAGAATATTCCTGTGCTTCAGAACTGCAACAAAGCTCATTGATGAAATTTCATCCTAAGAGCTTAAAACTGGAGCTATGAAAGTTGATGACGTAGGGTGTATTAAATTGAGAGCACAAAATCTACCTTTCCTTATGAAAATAATATCACTTCAACACTTCACAATTAAACGAAGTGTTGTGTCCCTGTGCTGCGTAAGACTTTGCAAGTGCGGCAAGTCAATAACTACTTTTTCCATCCTACTATGCATGTTTTCATAATAAATGGCTCACATTCGAGGCTTCCAACCAAAAAGGTAACATTGAAAACAGTGCGCCTAGATAATGTGTTCAAGTACTTACTTCATCACGAACTATAGTTGTTCCTGTACGACCAAAAATGTATTCAATTTTTTAACTCTGAACGCATCATAGGTGTACTCAGTTGGCAACAATGAGTTTAACCTCTTTTCTTCCACCATATTCACTATCAAGGCTCTATTCAGTTGAGGTGGAAGGTCCCAGCACCAACTCTCTTCGCTCTCTTTGCGAACAACGAACTTCAACTTCGGCCTATGTAATAGGGGGGGGAATGCTTATTCTTGGGCTATAATATCCTACTACTCGTCCTCGTACTTTAACATCGTGCCAGGTCATCTTCATGGTATGCGAGTGTTAAGTACTTTTTGATTCCAAGTGCAAACTTGTTGAGTGATGGGTGGTGCTGGTGGTGCCTTGTATAGTGTGTGTTGATTCAGTCTCTTCATCTTCTTCGGTTTACTGCACAACTTGGCAGTTTAGTCGTAGACGAACTACACATCCAAACATAACACAAAATATATACGAGTATGTTGTGCGGAGTGAATAGTGAGGATGAGGTAGTTTATTTGATAATGCATGATTCAGGAAAGGCATCTTTCTTCTATTTCTAGTCCCTATGCATTTGGCTTGTCAACAACAGGATATGAATGTACAAGCTCGAGTTGTTGAGACAACAGTAATTGGATCAAATGACATTGGATGAAAGGCCCAATTGACTATTCAAAAATATTATAAGAAATTATTTTCGGATTTCTTATAGAAGACTATCAGTAGACGTCATGAAGGAACTTTACAAATACCTACGTTGGATAAATCTAAGAGTTTTGAATGTTCCAAAAGGATTGTTCGTTTTATTATTAGGTTATTGCACCTGTGTAGGTAGGTACAATGTACCTGGTACATGGAAAGTTAGCTCAGAAATCTTAAAACGGATTGCTCAGTAGTGTTTCCTGATTGAATTCTAATCGAGAGTATTTTCTCTTGAAGAAATTTAACTAGTTTCTTATGTGAAATAAGGTACATCCATGTGTTCCTTCACTTTGTCCTTATTATTGTGGCAATTGACTGTAATCTGTCAATTGGAAGTTATGAGTATGAGTAAACAGACAGGGTGTTGGTCGTAGGTAGTGAGTAAAACTAACTCGTCTAGCATATCTTCTATTGAGAGCAAATCGTCAACGATAGATTGAAAAGGATAATTTACTTCTGCTCAATACACCACATCGACTCCATGGAACTAGTTTCTGATATGTTTGTCTGTCCAGTTTATTGTTGGAACAGCTAAAATCAACTCAAACTACTAATCATTTATGTAAACTAGATCTGTCGTACCAGCAACGAACATGGAAGGAGAGATAATATCAATCAGTTGAAAGATCGTTTTGAGTTTTTGAACTGCAAAACGAACTTTTATTCAAATTTTTTACATATCCAATTCATTGATGTGGAGTTTGGAAGCATAATGATCGACTAATGGGCACTAAAACCACTGCTGAGCAGGTTTTGACAGAGTGGTCAGTATGCCCACAATACACACATAAATCTTAGTCCAACTAAGCACGAGCTTTGGTTATTTGCCTTGATTACGGATATTTTAACGATTCAATGGTAATTCGAAGATAAAGCGATTTAAAACGAGTTTGAGGAAATAATTGAGCATTGAAGTTGATGAATGATGGCATTTGAGTTAATTGCTGCAAATGGAAAATCTATGAGCGATGTTGGTAAAAATTTAATTTTGAAAGTGTAGCTTTAACGCATATACGAGGGAGTAATTATAGATTCCAAAAATAGAGTATCTTCAGGTTTCTTTTGCAAAAGCTCATCAAACTGAACTCAGAGCTTAAATTATACTGCACAGTTCCGTTAAGCGAGGTGAGAAATCCTCGATAGCCTGTGGAGTTACGAGTTACATACTGTGGGCGACATTTAGTTACAAATTACTTACCGCGTTTCACTCACCAAAGCCTCACGAGAATTTTGGAGTGATAGGAGGAAAAGTTGTGTTGGTCAGCGTGAAACATTAGTGGATCAAGTGTTGTAGACAGATTTATTTTGTTTTTAAGCAGAAAGTCGAAAAAGACTTTTATTCAGTTGAAACAGTCAGAAATCACATTGAAAGTTAAGTTTACTTACTGTACGTGACCGTCATCGTTGTATCAACAGTGAACAGACGAACGCAGCAAATGACAAAAGGCAATAATATTTTCAAAAAAATTTTGTTGTCATCTTTATCGGGATGGGCAGTAAGATATTACTGGTAGATTATTTTTGAAACTAAGCTAACTTAATTGGGTGGGTATTAGATTTTGGGGTGAGCCTGGGCCTCAACGACAGTGCTTTCTCCAGTTTTGCATTTTCAGTCAGCTGGGGTCTTCTTCCACTTGATGGCGCTACCTAATACGAAGTCTTCCACGCAATGTGCTGTCGAAAAACCGTCAACCTGATGATGTCCCTTTGCTCTATATGGCCCAGCCACCTTATCGTAGCCTCGCGATTATTACTCTTCTAGCTATGCCCATGACGTGGCAAAGTTCATACATCTCGTTGTTGTATCCTCTATTCCACACATTGTCTGCGAACATGACTCAAGATCAACCGGACCATTTTTCTTTCGAAACGACCAAGGGTTTAATCATCCATTTTCGATAGGGTTCATGCTTCCGCGCCATAAAGCAGAACTGGGATGATCAAGGTCTTATAAAGGGTTACCTTGGTTTTTCTAGAGAGGGTTTTGGTTCTCAATTGCCTTCTTAACCCAAAGAAGCAACGGTTGGCAAGAGTTATTCACCGTTTGATCTCCTCACTGATGTTTTTTCCGTGTCTATAGCGGATCCTAGGTAGACGAAGTCCTGTACTACCTCGAAAATATGTCTGTCTATTGTGACGTTTTGTCCAATTCGCCGATGTTCTGTGTCCTTGTTTGATGACAACATATACTTCGTTTTGCCCTCATTAACCATCAAACCCATTTTTGCCGCTTCTGTTTCAATACTTGCAAAAGCACCTATGACATCACGCTTCCTTCTTCACATTACGTCAATATCGTCTGCGTAGGCGAGTAATTGTACGCACTTTTGAAAGATTGTTCCTCTGGTGTTGACGTTTGAGTTTCTTACAATCTTTTCAAGTATGATGTTGAAGAAATCGCATGACAGTTTGTCGCCTTGTCTTAAGACTTTTTCGATATCAACGGTCTCGGTGAGTTCTTTACCGACCTTGACGGAGCAGTGTGAATTTTCCAAAGTCATCTTGCATAGGAGCACGAGTTTTGCAGGGATGCTGAAAATAGACATGGCTCTGTACAGCTTGTCTCTTTAAATACTGTCATACGCGGCCTTGAAATCGATAAAAAGATGGTGTATATCGATATTTTATTCTCCGGTTTTTTCCAAGACCAGCCGTAATAAGGTCATTGTCAACATTGATAAGGACGTATCAAGTTGTTGACGTGGGGTTTCAGACGTTCACATATTACAGCAGACAAAATCTTATAGGCGACGTTAAGGAGCCTTATCCCTCTACAATTGTGAGGTTCTCCCTTCTTTAGGATTGGGCATACAATGCTGAGGTTCCATTCGTAGGACATGCTTTCTTCCCAACGTATCGTGCAGATCAGCTGGTGCCTACTCCTTTAAAACTGATCTCCAGCTGCTTTGAAAAGCTCGGCATCAAGGCCATCTGCACCTGCAGTCTTATTTGATTTAAGTTTGCATATGGCAAGCTTAACTTCTTCTAGGTCGGGAGGACGGCGTTCTTGAACATCGGCCAAGTTGAATGGGGCAATCTGCCTGACAGCGGAATTTGTGTCCTCATCGCCATTGAGCAGTCTGCAGAAGTGGTCTTTCCAGATCCTCAGCAGCAATTGCGTTTCTATTACTATGTTTCCCTACTGGTCGTTACAGGCTTGAGTTCGGGCTTTGCCACCCTGGCAAGATCTTTCTTCCTCTTGGTAAGACTTCCGCATCTCATCCCCGTCATTGAGTCTCTCAATTTCCTCAAACGGGCACTTCTTTTGATGCTTCTTTTTCTGTTTGAGGAGTCGGTGTTCTTCCCTTCTTTTCTCCTTGTAAATCTCGATATACTGCTCGAAGAGCAGCCTTGGTTCGCTTTTGCATCAACATTTGTCGTACTTTTTGTTTGGCTGCGTTTACCTACCTGCATTCTTCATCGAACCATGGGTTTTGTTTTGGGGGCCGAGTGAAACCCAAAATCCCAGAGGCAGCAGTTCTGATGGCTTGTTAGGACTGCTGCCACTGGTCTTCAAAGCTTGATGCTGGCGGCACAAAGTTAGAGGATAGTTGAGGGACACTCGATTGGAGACGGCACTGGCAATCTCTTGCGATTGTAGCTTTCCGACGTGATATCTGTTAACACTGTTGTTGGTTCGCATGACTCGTGAACAAGATATCCTCATTCGTATACCTTGGCAACAACAAGGTAGTGGTCCGAGTCAAAGTTGGCAGAAGGTTCAGACTTCAGATTGAAGAGTTCCTTGCGTCGATCGCTACATGGTCAATTTGGTGGAAGGTAGATTGATCTGGGGATCGCCATGTACATATATGAATTTTTAGAAGCGGAAAGCGACGACGTCTATTAACAAAAAGATTAAGCCCCGCAGCAAAGTCGATTAGCCTGAGTCTGTTTTCATATGTTTTGACATGCAGGCTATGCTTACCGATTGTATTTCCAAAGATATCCTCCTTCCCTTGTTTTGCGTTAAATTCGCCAAGAACGATTTTAACGTCATGTCTAGGGTATCGATCATATTCCTTTCGAAGAGCTCGTAGAAACACTCTTTGCAGTTCCAGTCTTTCTCTTCTGTGGGGCGTGAGTGCATATTAGGCTAATGTTGGCAAATTTAGCCTTGGTGCGGTTGGTTATTATAATTTTATCAAACTTTATCCCTGAGTCAGTCTTCCTCTAACGACAAATCCGCCTTTAAATAAGCGTTGTTTCTGTTGTCGGTAGCAGTCGCCATAGAAGATGTCGCTGATTTTCATCTTCTCCTAGTTCACTCCATTGCAAATACAGGATGGCTGTTATGTCTGCTTTGAAGCAATCTAGTGCTTCCGTTAACTTTTTAAACGCGCATACTCTGTTAAGGGTTCTTATATTCCACGAGCAATTAAAGGGTGTCGATTGTTTCTTAACCATGGAATCTTAGCGTGGTTGGGTAGTTTACTTCACGCACAACTCCCAATCACTAGAGACAAGTCCTTTTTAGATCTTCTTGGAAATAAAAGCTGCGATACTCCGGGGTTCAGTGATGAAAATCTTCTCAGCAGTACTTCTCAATCGCTTAACGAACTGGGTAACGGAAAACAAGCTCCTCAGTGAGTTCCAAGCAGGCTTTCGAAGAGAATACTCAACCGTGGATAACATTTTTACTCTCACAAGCATTGCGAAAACGTATCTGGATAAAGGAAAGAAGTTATACGCCTTCTTCGTAGACTTTAAAGCGGCCTTCGATTCAGTAGACAGAAATGCTCTTTTCCTCAAACTAAGCAATATAGGTGTCTCAACTAAGTACCTAAAAACTATACAAAGCCTGTATGAAAACAACCAAGCGGCAGTGTGGGATGGTAACCAGTTATCTAACTGGTTTGATACCAAAAAGGGCGTGAAACAAGGATGCTTACTTAGCCCATTACTTTTCTCATTGTTTTTAGATGATATAACATTTTTCATCCCAGGCGGAATCGTGTTTGAAGGAGTCAACATCAAGTGTTTGATGTATGCTGATGATATTGTGCTGCTAGCAGAAACACCGAATATGATGCAACTTATGACCAACAAATTGCAGCAATACTGTTGTCAATGGAATTTAAAGGTTAATACCACCAAATCAAAAATTATGGTTTTTAGAAATGGTTCAGGGCGATATGCCAGGGAAGAAAAATGGACATGGGAAGGCGAGGAGCTTGAGAAGGTAAGAGAGTACAAATATCTAGGAGTTATTTTGACCCCAAAACTCTCTCTTGAGAAGCACTTCCATTCCAAACTCCAGGAATCTAAAATTGCAATTAACTGCAACTGGAAAGAAATTCTGGGAAAAAACAACATTGCACCAAGTGTAAAATACAAATTATTTCAAGCAGTAGTAAGAACTACTATGTGGTACTCAGCACAGATTTGGGGTGTTTTCCAACACGAGGAGGTAGAAAAACTACTGAGATACTTCTTAAAGAAAATTTTTCGTTTGCCAGAAAACACACCTACGTACATGCTTCATTTGGAAACTGGACTACCGCCTCTATATTTGTACACACTAAAACTGCATTTCAATTATATAAGAAAAGTATTGGAGTATGACCAACATAGACTACCTAAAATTGTGGCTTCGCATATGATGCATCGCAAAACCCAATTCTTTGGAGAATGGTTAAGGTTATGCACAGAAA
Organism: Melanostoma scalare; assembly: GCA_949752695.1. Lineage (NCBI taxonomy): Eukaryota > Metazoa > Arthropoda > Insecta > Diptera > Syrphidae > Melanostoma > Melanostoma scalare. The sequence goes on from OX456985.1 coordinate 73,920,383, forward strand.
ACAACGTAGATCAAGTTAGCGACAATCCTGCTAAATGGAAAAAATCGTTGGAACTTTTGTGGAACACAATCAAAGAGAGGCAATTTAAAATTTATCACGAAAGCGCAAAGAGGAGTGAATCCAGAATCCTCTACCGAACATTGGAACACAATCTCCAAAATAATTATTTTAACGATAGTAACAGTATTGAGACCATATCAACCATTTTTAAATCAAGGGGAGAGCTTTTGTACCTTAACTATATACCACATCGAAATGATCGCCCTACTGAATGTACACTGTGCAATCTACATGCGACAGAAGATGTAAAACATTTCATTGGAATCTGCCCAGTACTCAATGGCATCAGACGCTTCTACTTTAGTAAAACCACACTCACTACTGAGGAATTGCAAAGCATTCTAAATGGTAGCAACTGGTCAACGCTAGTAAGTTTTGTAAAAAACGCTTTAAGATATCGTGGACAGATTATAAACGAAAGCTTTTGAAAAAAAAAATAAAAAAATTCTAATAATTATAATAACAATAATATTTTATAAACTTATATAAGCATCTCTACTTATAAAACCATCTGATATTTGAATATTCTCTTTCTTTTTCGGCTGACGGCAAATGCCATGCTTTTTTGTGAATTTTGTAAAACTATGTAAAAAACAAACTTTTGTATGGATTAATAAAATCACACATTTACTTTACTTACTTACTACTCCGGGGTTCTGAATAGAATCATACTATAGCGGTGAACGAGGTTGCATTGGCTCGCCGCCACCATCTCTATTTTGACACCCTGTCCTAGAATTGAAGACCCATGAAAAACCTTTAAATCAGATATCGTGAGTTTAAACTCAGGACCTCGTCAGTATTTTAAGCATGTTTTGCAGAAACTGCAATAAAATCAAACACGCAACTCTTTGTATGAAAAATAATTTAAACTATTTTCTTTTCTGCGAAATGTTCAGAACACTGAAAATTCCAAAAGGTGGCTCTGTTTTTTTCTTTTTTCTCTAAAATTTTTTGGCTTACGAGGTCCTGCATTTTAACTGATGATATGTCCGATAAGGACAGAAGTTCCTGCTTTTAACTGCTGAATTCCTCCCTTGACCCTGTAAGTCATTCATTCATTCATTCGTCATTCGCTGTGACGTTCTCTATAAACTCATTCATAACACTGAGATACGGGTTAGTCGCAAAGCATTTGCTTTTTGAAGTGAAAACTTCTTTAGGCGCGTTTGGCACTTTTGCGATGGGGGTAAATCAATGAATTCGCGACCGACACCATTTTTTGATTGGCTCATCGTAATTCGTATGTAAAGTCGTCATAGCCCAGCGTCTCAGGTTCGTTTCCCAGCCATGACTTGCATTTTTTTGTTTATTTAAAGTGAAAACATAAATAAAAATTGATCGCCACGGCTGGGATTCGAACATGAGACCCTCAGTTTAATAGCCAACGACTCTACCATTGAGCCAAGAGACACCTTAATTTTTATGTTGCTAAATGACTTAAAAGAATGCAATAGCATTATTACATAGTAATTGTACTTACCAACTCGGAGAAACACAGAGAAGAAAGAAATCAATTGAAGAAACAGAGAAAAATTTATGCAACGCAGACAAAATAAAAAGCACCAAATATTTTACTGCCATTACAATGAAGAGTGGCTGGATAAGTGAAGCTGGAAATTTCATCATGACAGAGTAGGAGACGCATTTTACAACAAATTAGAAGAGATCAACAACTCATCGCGATGATTTATCGATGGAATTGAAACGGTTGCATGAAAATAGCTTGAAAACCATTACTCAATAGACACTATCGCTAAGAAAATTATCGTATTAATTTTAACAGAGACTCACATGGTTGAAGAAGAAATATATGATATTCCTGATTTCAATTTAGTTGCAAGTTTCAGAAGGCACGATCGTCCAGCAGCAGGAGTAGCTATCTATAAATGGTTGTCAGATACAACTGCCATTTTTTGTGCAAATCATATGAATTTGCATGCGAGGTACACTAGTATGTCTAGTACTATTTTGATATCGGCGATCTATCTGTTTGTCGTTGCAACTGTGAAAATGAACAGCAAGTTATAATAGTTGGCGTTTATATTTCACCGAATACGTTTTTAAGTGTAATACGACAGTTTTTATATAAAAATTTATTTATTTATTCTGAATACGCTTTTGCACACCTTCACGGCAAAATTGGGGAGAGATTTGATGATTTGCCAATGATTTTGAATGGTGACTTTAAACATCAACTCCGCCGATGCAACAAATTTTAATTTTTAAAAGAAGAATATAATTTAACAATGACGAATGACCGCAGCCTTAGTACAACGAAATATAAATCGACAGTTGGTGCAGTCTTTGCGATATATTTAAATAGGTTCGAGTCAAAATTTTTCGTTTCCTATTTTAGTTACCATAGGCCTATTACTTCATTATTAGAATACGATGATTGCATGAGATGATAATGGAAAAGCTGAAAATGTGAATGAAAACTCATAAGTTTCATTGATGTTCTTCCATATGTATATTGTATATGTACATATATTATAAAACATTGAATAAAATGTTGCCACTATTTATCTATTTTTATTATAAGCACTTAGAAGAAACATTTCAATGAAAAGATTTTCCTGTACATTAAAATATTTACTGAAAATTCAATTCTGTTTTCACTTCTGTCGGCACTCCCGGAGTGCTTCTTTTTTTTTTCCTTGTTCCTTTGTCAACACCCTCACTTACAAGTTTGACTAGTGACTGCCGATTTAAGGGGATCAGTACCCAGAGACCATAACGTTCAGATATAGTAAGCACAATCCCCATATACTTTATTTCGCAACGTTTATGCGCGGCCAAGTTGACAGTAATCATCAGAGCCTTTCCGAATAGTACCTACACATAACCAGAAAATATCTTACAAATTAAAAGAATTTTATGAGGCATTGGAAATAGCAAGGAAAAATATAAGAAAGCCCTCTAAACTACAATGAACCACTAAATTCCACTAGAGATATCTTTAAGAGCGCGTAGTTCTTTAATGGGCGTTTTCCTTCTATTAAGCAAATTCCACACGCCTTAAAGACTAACTAACAAGCTATTGGGCTTTGGTGAGGAACTAGAGTTGTGATTTATCTCCAATATTTTCGTTCACGCTCAATCGCATTGATTCAGATGAGTCATTTATTTGTTGAATAAATATTAATCAATCATCAATGATACTAATAAACAACAAATTGCGTTTATTTTTATACAGCCACAACAAATTGAAATGGGCCATCTTCCTCAATAAAGCCAAACCACACTCAACCGCTACCAAAACCCAAATAAAGCTCCCTCTTCGACCCCAAAATAATTAACTTGAAATAATCACAAATCATTTTTGATCTATCTACATCTACACATACCGAACAACATACACATTGGAATAGGCCACTGGGATAATTACAATAATTAATTTGGTTATTTCAACTACATTACCATTAATAGCATTTGCGAACATTTTACCCATCACCGCGGATAGCTCACCACCTACATCACAGAGCATTGCTTTATTTAATAACTCTAGCGTAAAGTACTCTCGTCTCAAATTATGCACACCTTGGTAAATATGAATTCACTTTTGAAACTTGTGGCTCTGTAAAAAAAAGAACTCAAAAATTACATTAATTCGAAAATAACAAACCGTCCGTCCGTGCGTCGTTACGGCTCGGTCTGGGTCAGCTTTGTTTTACGTCAACTCTGAGGCTCAATCCAGTTGGTATCGTTCAAGTTTGGATGCATTTTTGTTATTCATCAGACTAGTTATCACGGTCGAACATTGACCACAACCAGGGAAAGTGCTATCGCAGCACACGCGCTTCCTTCGCATAACTGGAAACCTGATGCCGGTCAATGTATAGGCTGCATGAGAATCTGCTTCTGTTGCATTACTGGAAACCTGATGCAGGTCAATGTATTGGCTGCATGGGAATCTACATCAGCATTATTGGTAATCGTTAGGAACTTGAACTATATTGTAAAAAGCTTAAGGCACTTGTTGTTTGACCACTAAACCAAACGGTTGGAACTAGAAATAAAGAGACTTAATTTATAACGTTTGAATCGTGTGTTTTACTAGAGCCAGTGGTCGGCTCCTTAATTGTATTTTTTTGATAATAACGAGGACGAAGTCCTTTTCTGGCGCCCGAGCAGGGACCCCTTTTGAAAAAGGTCCTTAAAAGTAAATCAAACGAAAAAGTTAAATGCTAAATACGCTAAAGAAACAAAGTGCAAATAAAAAGTGAATTGAACAAACAAAGCGAACAATTCAGTAAATCAAAAATAAGGAAAAGTGAAAAAGAAAAATATCCATTCAAAGCAAAAGCATACAAATAATAAAAAGTGAATTGAACAAACAAAGTGAACAATTCAGTTAATCAAAAAATAAGAAAAAGTGAAAGGAAAAAATATCCATTCAAAGCAAAAGCATACAAATAATAAATAGTGAATTGAACCAAAGAAAAAGTGAACAATTCAGTAGATCCCATGAACAAACAAGAAGTGAATTGGAAATAAACTGATCTGTGGAACGTGCAGCGAAAAGAACAGGCGGAAGAGCCAAGAATTACATCGAGAAAAAGACTAGAGGAACTGGAATGATGTATCCTGTAATTATCCTGTAAGATCGAAAATTATGTACTGTATCATTATACAAAATTTTTTTTTATTACTATTCCGTACTATATAAAGAATCAAAAGATTGTTCACAGAAATTGTAGTACCTACACTTTTATAGAAACGTAACATTTTTCTTTTGAATAATATAACGAAAAATAAGAACACATTGTTCCCCCGTTAACCCATTTTATTCAAAGCCAAAGAAGAAGAAGAAGATAACCATTTTAATAGCACTAACACAATCGCGGTCGAATATATATAAAAAAAATATATATATATATTTATTTTTTCCTCTTTACCTCTCCTTCTTTCTTCTTTCTCTCTCACGCTCCTCTTGTTCCTGCTGTACCTTGTTGGGCACATTTCGAGTCTAAACAATAAAAACTAGAAACTAACTATGGACGCAATACAGAATTCTGTTACTCAGCTTACAGGAGCTGTTAACACCGTGATAGAACAGTTGAAAGGGTTCGACGCTCGCATTGCCCAAGTCGAGCGCTGCAACTCCACACAAATTATAGAGGGATTAATTGAACAGTTCAATATTTTAAAAAGGCGTGTGACGTCTGTCGAAGAGATAGGTTTAACAGGTGCACCGGTTCCAAGCACGATAAATATCGAACCATTGAGGGGGCCTAGTAACGAGGCCGACCTCAAAGAGATTTCAAAGCTTCCAGACTCAGTAAAAGAGCTGCAAGTCTTTGACGGTAGCCCCGTTCATTATGTTTCCTGGGTCCATAACGTAGAGATGGTGCTCAAGGATTACGAGATCGTTCGGGACAAGCCCATATATAGGGCAATTCTCCAGCACATCCGACAGAAGATCAGGGGGAAGGCTGACTGTGCACTCGTGTCGTATAATATATTCGATAACGAGTGGACAGAAATCAAGAAAATTCTGTCCCTGCATTATGCAGATAAAAGAGACATCCGAACTCTAGAGCACCAACTTAATCAGTTGAGACAGGGAGCGTCAAGAATGGATGACTTTTACGCTCAAGTTAACCATCAATTCTCCCTTATAATAGGGAAGATTAGGGCGGATACATATTCTACCGAGACAATGAATGCCTTGGTAGAAGCATACCGCAACCGCGCACTTGACGTGTTCGTACGAGGCTTAAGAGGAGACCTTTCAAGGATCCTAATAATACAAAAGCCGAAAACTCTGCCTGAGGCATATTCGCTTTGCCTTGAGGTACAAAATTTGACCTTTAGGAATAATTCGGTACATATACAAGCACCGAACGTAATCTCCTACCCCACTCATTATCCCTTCGAAGAAATAAATAGATCTTCCTTGCCTATAAGGAATTCAAATAGGTTCGCGGACAATACGTCCGGACACAATCGACGGCCATATCCGTCCTGGAGGTCGAGTTTTCAGGGAAAACAAAATCCACCTCCAAGACCAATGGGCCCTAAGCCCGCTATCAAAATGGAAGTCGACGGTTCTTTACAGACAAAGAACGTTAATTATATGAACCGTCCCAGTGGTAGTAACCCATTCAAACGGGAACCGAGGTCTGACAACTTTCCAGGTAAACAACAACAACTCTACCACATAGTCGCAGACGACCCTGAAGCAACTAGTGAAGCAAGAACCACAATCGAAGCAGGGGATCTACAAAGCGAGGGAAATTTTATGAAAGATGCCTCGTTTCAAGCGTACCATACCTAGAGTATGTTACGCGAGACGGGAGCATCTTACATTTCCTTGTAGATACTGGTGCGAACAAAAACTTCATCAAGAGGAAGCTCGCACCAGAATCTCATCCCGTCAAAAGTCCATTTTTTGTAAATAGTCCTGCTGGACACATTTACGTAGACAGAAAAGTATGCGGCAAATTTTTTTCCTTCGTTGGGTGTAACTTAGATGTTACCTTCTTTATCCTTCCAAGTTTAGAATCTTTCGATGGAATAATCGGAGATGACACGCTTAAGGAACTGAAGGCAATAATCGACAGAGACAAGAACGAACTTACCATAAAGCCAAATATAAGAATACCACTTAAAAACAAGCCCTCGAATACAGTTATGAATCTAGTGATTTTGAATAAAAACGTCCCAGAGCTATCAAAATTAAAGCTTGAATCCCTTTGTAATAGATTTGCAGATTTGTTTGGACCAGTAAATAATGAAATGGTTAAAACCAGTGTTAGGGCGGAAATTAAGACAAGCACGGACGAACCTATATACACTAAGAGTTATCCGTACCCTGCTTGCATGCGGACAGAAGTCGAAAGACAGATAAACGAACTCCTGGCCGAGAACATTATTCGGCCATCAAACAGCCCGTACAACTCACCCGTGTGGGTTGTACCAAAAAAGCCTAAACCTAACGGTGAAAAACAATACCGTATGGTGATAGATTACAAAAGACTCAACGCTGTTACTATTTCCGATACATACCCCATCCCAGATATTAACAACACCTTAGCAAGCCTCGGGGATGCTAAATTTTATACCACTTTGGATCTCACATCGGGCTTCCATCAAATCGCCATGTCTGAAAAAGACATACCCAAAACAGCCTTTTCTACAATGAATGGTAAATTTGAATACGTTCGACTACCATTCGGCCTAAAAAATGCGCCCGCCATCTTCCAGCGCATGATAGACGACGTGTTAAAAGAACTTATAGGAAAGATTTGTTACGTCTACATAGATGACATCATCATCTATAGTAAGTCGGAAGACGAACATCTCAAACACATCGAATTAATTTTTTCCAAACTTTATGAAGCCGGATTGAAAATCAATCTGGAGAAAACTCACTTTCTAGACACGAGCGTGGAGTTTCTAGGATACCTAGTCACTTCAAATGGTATCCTCCCCAACCCCGATAAAGTGAAAGCAATTGAAGTTATTTCACCTCCAAATACGCTGAAAGAACTAAAAAGTTTTCTGGGGCTTACCTCCTACTATAGAAGGTTCATTAGGGATTACGCTAAGATAGCAAAACCTTTGACGAATATGACACGTGGGGAATTCTCTCAAGTTAGGGCTAACCAATCAAAAAAAGTTTCCATCGAGCTTGATGACGAAGGCCTCAAAGCCTTCCAAACCCTTAAAGAACTTCTTACTTCGGCAGAAGTACTGGCATTTCCTGACTTTGAAAAGCCATTTAACCTTACAACTGACGCTTCGAATTACGCCATTGGAGCTGTTTTGTCTCAGGGCGAACATGGTAAAGACAGACCCATATCGTTCATCTCCCGTTCTTTAAACAGAACGGAAGAAGCATACGCTACAAATGAAAAAGAGCTTCGAGCCATAGTCTGGGCTCTCGACAATTTAAGGAATTATCTTTACGGTGCGAAATTGATCAGGATATACACTGATCATCAACCCTTGACTTTCACGTTGAGTAATAGAAATTACAATGCTAAACTCAAGCGTTGGAAGTCAAGAATTGAGGAGTACAACTACGAGTTGATTTACACACCCGGTAAATCAAACTTTGTGGCTGATGCTCTCTCACGGCTACGGACAGAAGTGAACCATCTATCAGGTTCAGGTTCTTATTCTTCAAGGACAGACAATACGAACGAAAGACTAACTGACACAACAACGGACTCTGCGGAAGAAGGACGAAGCGTACAAACAGACGAAGCCGAAACTAATACTGCCGAAGAGGGATTGTGCGAAAGATCCCTAGACGAGGATTCAGGTACGATGCATAGTGCGGAGCAAGATAGCTCTGATTTGATCCCACACGTTGAGGCACCAATTAATGTCTTTAGGAATCAACTGATTTTTAAAATAGGCATCGATCTCTGTTCCCATGAAGAACCACATGCCGGCTACCATCGCCATTACATTTCCATGAAAGCAATCACCAAAACAGGACTTTCGGAAGCTCTTAGAGTAACCCTTAATCCTAATGTGATAAATGGTATAAAAATCCCTGAAGTTTACCTGGGGTTACTTCAAAATTTATATATAGAGTCCTTTGGGAAGTACAAAATCAGGGTTACCCAGAGAGTGGTTGAAGATGTAGCTAACGAAGAACGAAGGTTCTCCATTATTGAAGCGGAACACAGAAGAGCTCATCGTGCCCCCAGAGAAAATAGAGATCAGATCCTCGAAAGATATTACTTCCCTCAAATGATGTCTAACATCAAGAAATTTACTACTGCGTGCGAAGTATGTAAAGCTAGCAAATACGATAGGCATCCGCACAGACCAGAATTACAGAACACGCCTGCCCCACGATATCCATGTGAAATTATCCATATGGATATAATGGAAATTCAAAACGAAAAATTTTTAACGGTTGTAGACAAATTTTCCAAATTTAGCAAGTTTTTCCACATCAAAGATAGGTCTGCAATCTACCTCAGGTCAAAAATGATTAAAATCCTACACTATTTTACAGTGCCTCTCATCCTAGTAACGGACAATGAGAGGAGTTTTTTAAGCCCAATTATAACCAACCTGATTAAGAACCTAGGGGTAAAATTGTACTTGACACCATCCCATAGAAGTGAGGTTAACGGCCAGATTGAGAGAGTTCACTCAACAATTCTCGAAATCTATAGGTGCCTCAAGTCAGAATATTCAGATTTCAAAATTAAAGAACTTGTTTATGTTGCAGTCGATAGGTACAATAACACGGTTCATTCTGTCACAAATAAGAAACCGTCCGATGTTTTTTTTAACAGATCTCAAAGAATTAATTACCAGAACCTCTTGAATATTCGTTCAAAAATCAACAAAGATCTTAGAGGAATAATCAAGAAAAACATGATGGCTAGGAATGTCAGGCAAAATTTAAAAAGAATGGCCCCAAAAAGGTACAGTCAGGGCGATGTCGTTTACGTTGCCATAAAAGGCATAAAAAGCAAAAATAGGCCACTATATAGAAAGGAAATCGTGGCCCAAGATAATCGCGTAACGGTAACAACAATGAGCGGGAAAAGAATTCACAAAGCTCATTTAAAAAATATCAAATAGATAATCCGTATGTAATTCTTCTCTTCAATATGGGAAAATATAAAGAAATGGGGGGAACAAAAGAAAAAAAACAAATAGACCAAAAATCGGGTCAAAGCAATAAAACCGATGCACAAAAATTGTTAAGGGTGAGCTCTCGCGAAACAAGGGTACGGTATACGAGAGTTACTTAATCGTAATTAACGGTAGTGTTGATCATCGTACCCTAGTAGGCTGTTTGTTTTAAACCTTACTGCCAAAACGGAACAATACGAACCTTCCAAACCGGCGTAACCACCCAAAAATTTAAATGAGAGCTAACCCACGGTGCAACTCAAATATATAAACAAGAAACAATGCCAAATGAAAAGCATGTAATAAAGCGGCACAGCAATTAAAAAATAAAAATTTTCTTCTTTATCAAGGTACACTAAACAAAATAAATGTAAAACTAATCTAGTAATTAAGATAACAATTGTAAATTTCGGAATAATAAAATTAATTATATTACAGACTAGTAGCCTATTTGAATCCCATGCATGCCTTGCATATCTTCGCTTATAATTCCCCGGTAGTGACAATCAAGGAAGGAAACGCCTGGGTGACAAACGGTGTTTTCAAACTGATACATGTGATAGACTTAGGGAAATACGACAAACTCTTGAACGACTTTGAACTACTAACAATAAAATACATCAAAGACGAAGGGACGAAACTTGTTCTAAACCACCATCTCGGAATAATCAAGGCTCGTCTTGGCGAATTGAGGCACAAGCAGGCGAGGAAGACAAGATCAATCAACTGGATAGGCACTGCCTGGAAATGGATAGGTGGTTCTCCTGACGCGACTGACTGGGACAATCTCCTAGAGAAGCAAACGAACATTGAGGAAAACAGTAATCGACAGTACTTAGTAAACGAGAAAATCTTTGACATGACCCACGAGATTACAGGCAAACTTAATAGAATAATAGAAAACTACAACAACTCTATACAGAAAATAGAAACGGACAACCTCAGACAAGACATACTTAATAAAATACTTATTCTCAAAGAAGGAGTAAATGAGTTAATAAGAGCCTGTCAAATGGCTAAAAAGAGCATAGTAAACAGCAATCTCCTTGACTCAGAAGAGATAAATACAGTGGTTAACGAACTCGAAACTTTACCCTACCAAAACGTAATTGAAGCTGTTGAGTTCAGTCAACCTTCAGTATACTGCAATGGCACATTGATGCTATACATTTTGGCTATTCCTAAAATTAATCCAAGGGCTTATCACGTAGTGACCGCAAAAGCGGCAGTAAAAAACGCTAGACAAATGGACTTAGACTTTTCAAGACTCCTCATTAGTCACAACGAAACGTACGGACTTAAGAACGAATGTCTTAGCATTGGTAACACCTCCGTGTGTCAACAAAGCTCACTTAAGAAACTAGATGAAGATTCATGTCTACCAAGAATCCTTAAGGGAGGTAACGCCTTTTGCGACTACAGAACAAACAATGACGAAATAATCGAATTAATTGGGGACAACACAATTTTCTTGTCAAACTTTAACGGAACTATATCAAATAAAAATTTGTCTATTCCTTTAGAAGGTACCTTCCTAGTGCAACTGGAAAACGAAACCGTCCAGGTTAAGGACAAGGTGTACTACAGCAAGGGTGCTGCCATTCCACAAGCTTTGCCCGCAGTCTTGACGAACATAACTGAAAAAAGGATCATCCCAAACCTGGAATACGTGCACAACCTGAGTGCAAAAAACATTAAATTCATTAATACATTGCATAGAACAATTACTTCTTCCATTTTCACAGAATTTTTAATTATCTTCGGAGTCATTGTCGTAGTTTGTCTGCTCTGGAGGAAGATGTACAAGAAAGTTCACATCCCACAGCTTCGCTTATCGTTCCGCCAAAAACCAATACCTGCACCTAGACCTACCTCAAAGGTCGATGACACCAAGGGAGGTTCAGGAGACCATCTGCGGGACGCAGATATTTAGAGGGGCGGCAGTTATCACGGTCGAACATTGACCACAACCAGGGAAAGTGCTATCGCAGCACACGCGCTTCCTTCGCATAACTGGAAACCTGATGCCGGTCAATGTATAGGCTGCATGAGAATCTGCTTCTGTTGCATTACTGGAAACCTGATGCAGGTCAATGTATTGGCTGCATGGGAATCTACATCAGCATTATTGGTAATCGTTAGGAACTTGAACTATATTGTAAAAAGCTTAAGGCACTTGTTGTTTGACCACTAAACCAAACGGTTGGAACTAGAAATAAAGAGACTTAATTTATAACGTTTGAATCGTGTGTTTTACTAGAGCCAGTGGTCGGCTCCTTAATTGTATTTTTTTGATAATAACGAGGACGAAGTCCTTTTCTGACTCATTGATTTTGCCTTTAATCATAACAAAAATAAGACTACGACGACAGCCAGGTATTGAAATTAATTTCCAGTTCCACCAACAAAGCACTACTCAGAGTGGAGGTCTCAAATGGTTTGCAATTTCAATCGTATGCAAGAGCGATATGCAACGAAGTCAATGTATTCCACAGCATGACGAACGAACGCTTTTAACAGTTATGATTACAATAATATCAACATCGAATACCTACACAGATACCAATCCAATCTATAACCAATCTCGTAGACAACATATATTCAAAATTAGTTGTCTTCAGTGGATGTGAAAAGTTTTCGCAGGATTTAATTTCTAGTATAAAGCAACTAGTATCCGATTCAGACGAAAGATAATAAAAATTTGCCATTACTTCAACTGTTTCCTCAGGGCTAACGAAAGACGAATGAATTAAAAAAAGTAATTTATTTTGTTTCTAACCTGGATTCTTCACAAAATTTAAAAAAAGTGATGTAGATGTAGTTTATGTTCAAGTACATAAACTTTTCTATTTTATTTGGTAGATTTTTAGCAACAATTTGGTAGCAACAAAATAATAAAATATAAAATTCGCGTCTCATTCTCAAAATTATTATTGAAAATAAATTTGAGAAAATATTACAAAAGAATTTACTAATGAGGTTGTGCAGTCTTTGCATTGCCAGGCATTAAGAGAGTCGAAGTGAGAAAAATGCGTTATAGTTGTAAAAATAAACTTATGTTGAAATGTTTCCAAATACGATTTCTATCACTTAAACCGAAGATAGAAAGATGTTGACAGCTCCATTTTATACGGATGTTATACAGGATGCCCCCTAATTCTTGTTACATACTTTGTGATGTGATTTTTGGTCATATTCCAAGAAAACAATTGATTTCAACTTTGATATCCTTTTCGACGATTTAATAAAAGACTAACTTTGGTGTAGCAGAGGCAAAAATGTTTTTTCACGGGTATCGCCTTTCGCGAGGAACTGGCAAGTCCTCCGTTAGTAAATTCATTGCCATGAAAAGCGCTTTCTCAATTAGCCGTTCGGAACCAGCAGAAAATTGTAGGTCCCTTCATTCCCTCACAAGGCGTGGTTGTGAGAAATGCGCTAGGCCCAGGGGCTCCTCGCTCTGTTGCGCCACCCTATTTATTTATTTTATTTAACTTTGGTGTACCCCGATCTATGTTTAAATCAATTTTCTATCAATACTGATGGTAGAGACCTTAATCTTTCAAACCATTTTAAATTGGGCTCATTTGGTTTTAGGGTTGCCAGACATTCAATTTTATATGGCGTTCAGACTTTCTTCCCCGAACAAAATATTTACTTTGAAGTCTTTTTTTCATGCCAGATAAGCATAATAGTAGAGGAGCCCAGAATGCTAATTTTGCAGGTACTAAAGCGTCATGGGGACTTATTGGATTGTGAAGTTTACGTTCGAAAAAAAGTATATGGCAGTTTTCCATTTTAGTGGGGCGAAGAACGTGTATGAACTTTTAAAAATGTAAAAAAAAAACAGTCACATTGAAATACGCGAACGCATCAGATATTCATAGAGTATACGCGCTTTGTCTTTCTGATAACCGATAAATATTAATCTGACGATTAGAAACTGGACGCAGGTGGGCGTATAGAGAGGCTGAAAAAAAAAAGTTATCCGAGCGTGTCAGATTTTTAAGGTGAATGTAAAGTGTACTCAAAAAAGTATATAATCTGACGATTTAAACGTGGCCATAAGAATAAGTCATACCTGGTTTTTAGAAATGTAAATAAAACACATCACCTTGAAATACACGAGCGCGTCAGATTTTTATACAGAGTGATCAATTTGATGTCTTCGTCCTCCAGGATGATAATCTGACAATTAAATGGAGGAGACTGTTAGTCTGACAATTTTAGAGTAACAATTATTTGTCGTTTCTATTTGTTATTACTGGATGCAAAAAAAAAATATGTACATATATACAATACATATATACAAATTTTGATTTGGAATTTTGTTAAAAATACTTTTAAAAAATCCCTGAAAGTTTGAGCCCTTAATATTGATTTTAAGTGCTCGATCAAGAGGTGTGAACTGTGAAGACTTCCCATTGAAAATTCAAGGAAACTCTGATTTTTTATTTTCAAATTTCTATAGCTCAGCGGCATTACATGGGATCGCTTTAACCAAAGATGGTTTTTTCTCAAAATTGAAGGCTCTACAATAGTGCTCATGCTCATTGCGGCTCACACCCGCGTGGTAGTACGAGCCATAAACCAGATTTTTCCATAAAATTCACGTTTTTTCGCAGTTATCTCGTAAATAACAAAAGCTACTGAAAAATCACAAATTACAAACTTGCAGAGAATTTAGATTGCTACAAAAAAGGTCTTTTAAACCAAATTGCTAATATCAATACTAACCGAAATATTAACCATCATCATTGACGATTTTACCTAAATCGCCTCAAGAAAAATGTCAGATTATATGTTTTCTATAATCCTGATAGGATTGCATTCAAAATAAAAAAAAAAATAATCGCGCTCGAGTATTGCAAAACATCGATTTTTTTTACATCTTTGTGACTCGCCTACTTATTAAGGCCCCACTCAAATTGTCAGATTATTGAAATATACACTCTTCTGGATGTAAACAACCTACCATCTCTTAATCTGACGCGGTTGAGTTTTTCTGAGGATCGACTTTCTTTTACTAATCTGACGGGCTGCCCTCAACGTACACCCAAACATTAAGGGTTCAAATATGGAAGGAGTACAATACAGGGTGCAAGATTTCTCCCCATATGATTTTCAGACGCGCTCGAGTAACGCGCAAAATCCCCTCTTGGGCTCCCTTACTACAACGTTTCTTTTATTTTTCTAATGCACATAACAATAGTAAAAAATAGGCACGACTGGGTCGAACGCACTTGCGATTGTGTGCTAAACACGATATCAAAATCTTAAGGCTGAAATAAAGGCTTTAGTATTAGCTCTTCATAATATATTGAGTGATACAGGGTTGCCAACTCCCTATTAACTATGAAAATTTAATTACATAAATCACGCAAAATATTGAAAAAAAGTTAAACTAAATATTCCAAAGGATTCAAGCAAAAATCTAAGAGCGCCATTCTTTTGCAGTTTATAATACATTTGAACTCTGAAAATTTAACCTAAATCGTTAGACCAGTTTTTCAAAAAAAAAAATAACAGTTTTCTTATTTTTCACTTTACTTAAAAAGACTAGAGAACTTACTTAAAAAGATTAAAGAAACTAGAGACTCAATTCTAAAAACCCCTCTGAGGCTACCCCATAGACCCTAACTAAATTTTGAAGAAAATCATTTCATCGGATCGGGCTGTAGATCTATATTCCGACAGATAGAGAGACAGACAGACAGAATTACAGGACCCACTTTTTTGTATTCTCTATGTCTATCATCATAATTTCATGTTTAATTGTTGTCTCAAATTAACTACAATTAACACAATTACACACAAACGGTTTATATTTTTTGACTTTTTTAAAACGAAAGGAGGTACCGTCCTTAGACTTTTTCCAAAAAAATGGCCTACATCATAAGAAAGAGAATCTAAAACTAACCCTTCAAACAAAATTTTATCGAAATCGTTCGAGCCGTTTTCAAAAAACAAGTATGATCATACCGGTTGTATGATAATTACCGCTACTTCAAAACCTAGAGACCCAATTTCAAAAACTCCTCTATAGGCTGTTAAACTTTGTTTTATTCTAAGACTATTATAAAAATCGTTATTTTAATTCTACTGTTAATAAATTTTAAAGACTGTCAAAATCAAGAAAGAAAATACCGTAAATGTCTCTGTATAATTATCAAAATCCTAAAATGTATCATTTGTTTTATTATTCTAAAAAATATTCTGAATATTTCATTTTGATGTCAGTCCCGTGGTAGTGAAATTTCTAATTTTTGCTCTAGCTTATTTTCTATTGCAGTTGTAGTAGAGCTACGTTACAGGCTTAATTTTGAGCATAATAAAAGACCAAAAGCACCCAGATCAAGGAATTTTTGATTTTAAAAAATTTTGAGTTGTAAAAATCACAGATGTATAATATCACCCATATATTTTATCCCTATATTCCCACGGCAACGAAATCGTACACGCGAACTTAGAAACTACTACAACGATATCAAAATTTTTTCTACCTTTAGAATTCTACCCTATCCCCGAGTCACTTCACTTCACTTCATCCCCAACTTCACTTCATCCCCATATTTCATCGGGAACGGGAGTCTTAGAAAAAAAAGAAATTTTTTTCTCGAAATAGAACTACAAAATTTTAAGGGTATGTAGTGTTAGCTTTGAAAAACATTAAAATACGTAAAAGTAAACTGCTAAGTTGATTTCTAATAATTTTTTGAAAAAATGAAGTCAATTCTTTTATATGAAAAAAACCTTCTCGCATAAATGGAGGGAAACCCTTTTATGCGTTTTTTTTTTTCATATCCAGATCCAACGTATCCGTCCTGTGCTTTTGTCGTATCTTATTAAAAAAAAAACCTGCATAAAAAGATTCCCTTCGATTATACAAAAGGTCCAATTTTCAAAAAAAAAACTAGATTAAAGCAAATCAAAATATTTTTATTTTTGGCCTTAAGTCCGAGACAAAAATTAGCAAATGTTCATGAGAATTTAATGTTAAGTTTTATCCGGACTAAGTACTTTCTTCTTCTTTTCTTACGATGCCATAAGCATCATGATCCGAAAGGGATGTCGTAGCATTTCCATTACGCCGCGTACTTAATACTTACTTTCGTAAATGTGGGTCCACTGCTTTGTTTTGATTACGTGTTAACATAGTTATTGAGTAATTTAGAGTAGGTACCCGCCTAGGGTCAGTTAGTTCATTAAGTTATTATGTAAGCTAGTTTAAAATTTTTTGTTAGCAAGTAAGTAATAAAAAAGAAATTAAAAACTAAAAAAAAAAATTACGTGTCAACATTTAGCAGAGGCACAAACCCATTTCTACGAAAAACTATCTGAAGGTATATGAGAATTTTTGGTATCTATTCAACTCAACAGCAATGTGAAAAATGTCGACTATAATAATCGAGTTTTTGTCCGTAAACCTACAGCAAAGGTTTCGTAAAAGGCAAATTTTGAAATTTGAATCGCACACGTACTCCTTTGAAATAGTTTCGATGCATTCAAGGCAATCAAATTTAAAGCATTTAATAACAATAAAATTTGCTAAGCTCTACCTAATTCACTCTCTACAAAAACATTTTACAATTCTACAAAGACCTACCTTATACCACTTCAAAAACCTACAACACAGTTATTTAACATTTAAATGAAAATGTACTCGACTGTACTTAATTAAATTTTAGAAACGGAATTATATTCTAATTCTCTATAAGGAAACCTAAGTTCTTTAGTGTTCTCTAACTTTGGCTTCTACTGTATGCAGCTGTTCCTTTAATTTCCCCAACATCTTTTACTTATTGTTCCCTAATTGTTTTCATTCTATTACTCGTTCTCCTGTATGGAAACATGAGTAGCTAGAATGAATGAAAAAAAATAAATAAATACATTTTGAAGTCTTTGACTCTAGGCACTCACTAGAACGCTTTGTATTCTTAAGCAAACCCAAACACATCATCTGTGTTGTGTTTCGAAAAATGGCTTCTGAACTATACAAAGTCACTGAACATTGGTCGGTGGTGTGGTAGATACACTAAAGTGTTTTGCTCCTATATAGTCATTGTTGTACAAGAAAACAATTTTTTTGGCATTAAAATGCGACCAAGCAATACAAGTGTCTAACAAATGGCAACAACAATGCCATAGATTTCAAAATAGCAAATAAGTTTAAATTGAAGCACAATAGCGCATAACCCTGAGCGACAGAGAGCAAGCAACAGCATAGCTTCCTATCCGCCACATATTAATACGTGTGTGAATGCAACGGCAACACGATTTTCCATTTGAGGTTGGAGCAAAAGTTCAATTGAATTCCTGAAACTGTATGAAATTGTTTTCCCTTTTACAATGTGTGTGCACCGGCACACGGCATCGTCATCAGTACTGGCACCCAACCCCCAAATGTGTACTTACACACATGAGGCGGAAGTTTTGATTACAAAACTGGTTACCGCAAAATAGAAGTTTTGCAATGAAAATGTGATGCAAATTGGCTGAAAACAATTTGCAATTAAACACAAACACAGCATCCGCACTCCGCAGTCCAAAATCGAGTTCTATTGGAGAGATACAGGGGGCATTACAGCGGGCTGGGGCATCATTTAGGTTTGTGTAGAAGGATTTGAGCTCGTAGAGCTTAGCGCAATGCTAACGCACCAAATTCATTTCCATGCAGATTAAAATTTTCGTTCAAATGCGGCAGCTTCTCAGATAGTTAATGGTTAACCCGGACTAGGTTGGCGTTCATGTGTATGATATAAAACAAACAGCAGGTGGAGTTGATACAATAAAATAGGAACCTACTTTTGGTGCGCCATTTTGGAAGTACTTTTAGGGAAAATTACATAATTTGATAGAAATAATCTACTTTTGGAATAGGAAATGGATTGGATTCAGCTTTTCTTTTGGTACTCTATAAATAGAGCTCAAGGGTGGCTAAAAACTATTAACACTTACCGTTAGCACGTCTGAAAATAGCTAGAGGGTCTTCTTTCTCTCTCGTCTCGGTGGATATTAAATCTTTTTATCAATAATGAAGCTTCATTTCTATCACCGCAATTGAGTGTTCAAATCGATGATCGGAATAGAAACCAGAAAATCCAACTTAAGCCTTCCAATGACAGGTGGTCATCGTTAGAGACTTGTCAGGTTTCCAGGAACCTATGTCTAGAATCTAGACATTTGTAAAATGAAAACAGTTTTTATTTGACTTTGTTTTGAACGACCAATGTTTGATAATGTGAACTCTCAGACGACCGCTTATCCAACTTGTTGGATGGGATGGTTTTCAAATATTTTTGAAAATTTTGAAGTTGAACGGAGCGGAGGAATATATGACAAAAAGTTGGAAGACAAGTTTGATAAGTCTGAACGCAAACTACATCCGACCATCCAACATCCATCAAACGAAGTCTGTAAAACTAATTGTGCAGTGTGAACTCCGCTATATACACTTTTTTTTTTATTTGCCTGTCAAGTTTAGCTTGCAAAGTTGAGAACGTTCGACTTCTAAATATGAACTAAGTTAAATGTATATAACCTTTTAGAGCCTTTTTTGCAAAACTAACAATAAAAAACTATTCGTGTCGTCAGACATAATACTCCTTCCCCCTTATATCATACCCTGATTACTATTGCATGACAGCACAAGATGGTTTGGCGTATTTGATTTATTCCTGAGTTCAAAGAATATATCAAAAACCGTATGTACCTTGTCCTTTCGCAAGAAATTGAACTTGACTATATTGGTAAGAAATCGTAAATACCATTGCATTCAACTATTTTTTGGCTTTGGTGGTAGTTTTGTATTTTGAGATTGTTAAAGTACTTGGTAGAGTTTGATATAAGCCTTGGTCTATTAAAGTATACCCTAGCTGATTGACCAGCTTTCTGATAAAGTTTTAAGCTTCAATCCTGACATTCAATCAAGACATTCAATCCTTAACATTTTGCAATTTCGCATCATCAAAATCGAGAAAGACTTTTATATCTGTCATCTTTCATCTGTCATCTGTCATCTGTCATTAGAAGGAACTATTTGCTTTCTTGATTACATGAAAAAGGTTTATAAGAATAGCACTTTTGTACCTAGTTATAACAAGGCTGACTTTGATGCAATCAATGAGTATTTCTTGGCTATTCGATGGGGATCGTACATAGCGAAAACTGATCTAAATATTGCTAATCATAACTTAGTAGATCAGATTTCTTCCAAATAAAAGAACCAAATCTCGCACTAATCCTGCATGGTTTAACAAGAGACTAGTGCCTCTTAAAAAGAGAAAAAATAAATCCTTCAAGCTACTAAGAAGCAATATGATGACGAAAACTTGCAGTTTCAAAAAGCTTTTACGGCGTGCTTATTTTTGTTCTCTTTAGAATCAAATATTAAACATACCAGTTACTCTTGTTGGAAATACGTAAGCCCTAAGACTGCTATTATACGGTGCAATTTGTTGCACGAAACTGTTCGAACACCATAAGAGCAAAAGAGAACGAAAGTTCGAAAAACAGAAATGGACAATGTGCTACCGTGTGTCGCATGGGTTATGGTTTCGTGAAACAGCTTTGACGTTTCTCTTTGGGTGGGTTCGAGAACCTATCGGATAGCCTATCTCGGATAGCCGTATCTTGGATACCTTTTTGAACGACCCAGATATCTTTTTCCAGATTGCTGCAGACAACAGCTGTGAAATATTAAAATTCGACTTTTGAAAATAGAAAAACATTTAAAATATTATTGCTAGACGATTATAACTTATTTTTTTCAATTTCCCATCCGCTTTAAAAGACTCTTATGCTGAAATAAATGCACACCTAAACAAAAAATCAACATGAAAAGAAATAAAAATAAATTTTCTATCAGCTGATCACTTGATTAGAAAGGTATACCAAAAATACTCGCATACCTTTAGATAGCTTTTTAGTTGAAATGGGTGTGTGACTCTGTTAAAAGTTTAACACGTAAACAACAACAACAAGCTATTCGGATACGATTCTCGAACGCCCCCTTTGTCTTTGTTCGTGTTTTTGTTTATTCTGTTTCATTTGGTTCAATAATAAGTAAAAATACTAATAATAATGACTTTTTTGTTTTTCAATTGCCAATAAAAGAGGTTTTGAAGCAACCAGACACTAGTAGATAACTATTTTCCCCCAAAAATAAAAACACCGAATGAAAAATAAAGAGAAATGTGAAACTAGTTTCATGAAACTAGATTTCATCGTGTAATTGCACTTGCGACACGGGATGACAGAACAAAGCAGAATTCGAAGTAGTTTCGTGCAACAAACTTCACCGTATAATAGTAGTCTAAGCGTAAAAACTAATGGGAATTCAAACTGTATTTTCAGTCTCTGTATTCCTCTAAACCTCAAACTTATGTAGATCTACCAAAAGTGTCTGCCATTGTTAACATGGGGTCTTAACCTTTTTTTTTTTATAATTAACGCGCACATCAATTGGTTATGACTACCCTTAAAATGTTATAGAACACAGTGCGAGCATTTAGGAAAATAGGAGAGGATTTGAAAGGAGACACCGATGCACGTTGCTTTTGAACTTTTGTGAATCGTAATGCAGGGGAAACACAGAGCCAGGTAAAGCATTCCACATACGGGTGGTGCGACTAAAGTTTGAATCTCTATACTTGACTGTACGTCCGAAGTTCGGCTCAAGGTAAAACTGATGAGCATTCCTAGCGAGGCGGGTGTTGCGGCTAAATTGTTTCAGGGGAGGCTAACAGGCTGTTTCACTAGAGCACTGTTTGTAGAAAAAGCGATAAAAGAGAGTGAGACAGGCAACGTTTTGACGATGTTCAAGAGAATCAATTGATTCTACGATTGAACTATCGCACCTATCAATTTTAACGCTCTATTTTGTACCCTATCAAGCAGGTGCAAAGATGTTTGAGGAGCACCTGACCAGATATGGGAGTTATACTCCAGTCCAATTGTAGCCAGATCAGAAGGGGTGAAGAACTTCCTGCATCGTCTCAAGAAGCCTAAGCATTTTGCAGCGATTTTGGCGACTTCAAATATGTGGTAATTCCAACGAAGATCATCGTTTACACACATACCAAGTACTGACAGCTTTTCGTTTTCTTCAATGCAGGTACCATTCATATATAATGGCAATGGGGAATGTTAAGCTTGAACGACAAGAGACAGCATTGAATTCTACTCGGTTTTTATGACCCCATGTAACAATGCTGTCAAGGTCAGAATTCAAAGAGCTTATCATACGCAACCGTTCCAGTTCCACATCCGAAGAGCAAGGACGTGAATTTGGAAACGAATATGAAAAGCTGAGGGTCGAGTCGTAAGCAAAACAATTAAGAGGATTAGAAGCTTCAGGCAGGAGATCATTTATGAAAATGAGGAAGAGAGTCGGACACAAAACGGAGCCTTGGGGCTTGGGGCACACCAGCATTTTTGAAGTGGGTATCTTGTGGGTAGCTTGAAGCCATCCAATACAACTTGTATTGAACGGTCGGAAAGGTAGTTTCTAATCCATCGAAGAAGAGACTCATCGATACCAAAATCACGAATTTTCGATAAAAGAGCCTGATGCCAAACTGTATCAAATGCTTCAGAAATATCAAGCGCAATAATCTCACTTTCTCCAAAACAATGTAAAGATTGGTTCCAATTTTCGGTGAGATAAGCCATCAAATCACCAGTGGAACGATTGCTACGAAAGCCGTACTGACGGTCATTAAGATGCTTTCGTTCTTCAAGTTGACGGTTTATATAGGTTTCCATGACCTTTGAAAGAAGGGACGTTAGTGCAATTGGACGGTAATTAGAAGGGGAGGAAGATTCGCCTTTTTTAGGGACCGGCTGGACAATCCCAGCAGAACAGGAAATATGGAAGAGTTTATGCAGTGGTTTTGCCGGCGTAGAAGAACACCTCTTCAGAATAACGGCGGGGATACCATCTGGACCAGCGGATTTATGTATATTGAGATCTTTAAGGACCCTCGCAACCGAGCGAGTTCGAAAAAGTATCTGCTTCATCAAAAAATTTGCAGACTCGAGCTCAGTTGGAGCCAATATGCTATGAGGAAGTGTCGAGTTGGCAGCAAATTGAGCGGCCAGCAAATTGGCTTTGTCGATGGAGCTGACATACGGAGAGTCATTGAAGACGAGCGTTGGGACCGATGACGTGGTCGAGTTCATAATGTTCTTGACAAAAGACCAAAAGTTTTTACTTCCAAGCATATTATAATTGATTTCGAATCAAACTGTCAAACCGATATTATCTTTACATATTTTGAAAAAGCAATTGATCACGTAAGCCATCATATTCTATTGTATTAACTTTTTGGTACCATCTGGTGTCCCTCAGGGTAGCTATTTGGGGCCTTCACAGATCTTTTATGATTATCAAATTGATAATACTTCCTTAGATCGTGTAGTGCAAAAAAAAGATCTGGGTGTTATTCTTGACACCAAACTTCCCTTTCTTCCTCATATCGACTACATTATAAGCAAATCAAATCAAATGCTTAGATTTATCTAAAGAAACAGTAAATAAATTTACAGATCCTTATACTATGAAAACTCTTTTTATAGCTCACGTTCGATCAGTATGTGCATTAGAAAGAATCGGTATTCGAGATCTGATGACTGATTAGATGACAGATTATCTTCACAACCAAACATTTTGCGACAACATAACATACATAATATACTGTGTAGCAAAGAATGTTGAATAAGGAGTTCCACAAGGATCTACTGTAGGTCCACATCTTTTTATACTTTATACCACCAAACACTTAAAGGCTTTTAAGAATACATTTCTATTCATTTTCCCGATGACACTGCAAATGTTGGTCGGCAGAGGTCTCTGGATTCGGCGACAATGCTAGACAAATTCGATATTTCACGACAATGCATGAGTTTTTCTGAGCGTTTGCTGTCAAAACGCTCAGAAAAACTCATGCATATTGGAAGTCCACATTTCAGTTTTGGTTTTTTAGCACACCCAACGAGTGCATCGAAGTTGTTTAAAGCTACAAACTCTTCCATTTTTCATAGACTGCTTTTTACTTTAGGAAAACATACAATTAAGATACCGCACTGTTCCGAAGAATGGGTCGCTATGCATTATCACACTTAAAGTACTAAAGTAAGACTTGTCGTAAGACGTCTTCAGTAGTAAGAAAACGTCTTACGACAAGTCTATTATGCTTTGATGAAGTCAAAACTGTGATATGCTATTATATGGCTTGGGGAAACGCAGCACAAACTCACATCAAAAAGTATAAAAAATTTCAAAATTTAGCATTTGTATTAAAGACATTCTAAATAGCAACAGGCAGAAAACTGAAACCAAAATTCGAGTACTTAAAGCTAAGCAAATAAAACGACAACTAACGTTTCATTGATCCGACTCAACGTCCGCTCAATATAAGGTAACCCACACAATTTGTGTTTCCAACTTTATATTTACCAACCCACCAAATGCGGCAGCGTAAACCACCAGAAACCACTAAAACCTAAATGGCCTCTCAAACCACCAGAGTTCCGCTAAATAACTTAAAGGCAACAACTACCTACCTGAATATAATTTAAAAATAAAACAACAACATTATTGTTATTATGAAATATTTATTTTTGTGACTCCAAAAATGGAAAACATTACTTAAGTAGGAAGATGATATTTCACATAAAAAACAATAGCAAACTATAGGTACTTTTTACTGAACTGATTGACTCAGTAAGTAAATTATTAAAACATCTTCAAATCTAATCAACTTTGACACCAGATCTAGTGGAAATTCCACTAAGCTGGCAACACTGAATTGTCACAAAGCACATAATTCAAATTCCACGACACTACAGTGACAGGAAAAAGCTTCAGTACGTTTTTCATCAATTTATCTACTCAAAAAAATCAAAAAAAGACTGTCGTCTGTGATCTGTAATCTGGCACCTGTTACCTATAATCATTCATATTTCATCTGTCACTTGCAATCTGTCATTTTGATTCTGCCTTCTGACATCTTTCATCCAACATCCGTCATTTCTCATCAATCGTCTGATATCTGTCATAATTCATCAACATATAGTTGATATGTCATCTACAGTTCTACACGGTACCCTTCGTCTAACCCAAGTTGTTGTCTGACTGGTAGAGGTTCCACTTCTGGACTTTTCGTTCATCAGAAACAATTATCACTATGGAAATTTTATTAGAATTATTTTACGACAGACATCGCCGTTGTGTTTTAAAACCAAGAAATTTCCAAAAATGTTCCTGTCCGTTGAACTACACACCCACAAAGTTTGGAAATCTCCAACTCATTTAAGCTGTTCGAGGTACCTAAACAGAGAAAATGTGATGTTGTCAAACCATCACGAAGGGCATTGTCAATTTTGCAGACCCATGAAGTAAAGTCAAATCATCGGTAGTGACAAACCATATAAACCAAAAAAGATGGACCAATCTTATCTCCCAAACACCGCAGTCGCCATCGTCCCTTTCTACCCAAATGTCTAACAACAAATTACTACAAAACACATCATGTAGTTGCCCTTTCCCATCAAAGCAATCACTTAAGGGTATCTTATTTGCAATATTTTAAGAAAGACTATACCTTCTGCTCGTAACCAGACAAAAGGACAATAATTACTGCGGCTAACCAAACAAAATACGACCCAATTTGAGTCCTTTTCTTGCTAAACAACAAAATGTTACAAGCAATCACTGCCGAAAACAACAAATTGTCCATAATGCCACCGCTGAAATCTGACCATAAACTCAAAAGTGCCCATAAACAAGCCCTAACCCACACTTCCACACAATCCGGAGCGAGCTGCACCAGAAACTGTATATCCCTTTACTGTGTTGTGAACTCTTGTCAGACGAAAAACATGCCCCTATACCGATAACCATTGTGCTTCGGTATCCGTTTAACTTTACAAACTATAAATTGCAATTTCTTCTCCTTTTTTTTAGAATTATTGTTATTACCACGATGGCAGCCTAAGTGGGTGGCTGTGTGTTCTTTAAGCTCGTCGTAACCCGTGTGCTCCACTTAATGTAATACTGCCGCGATAATAGCCAAGAAGAGCAACAACCACACCGACAATATGACGATGCGACGATGCGACGGCCAACGCGACGCTCCACACAAAGTGTGTCCTTCTTCTTTAACCTTCTGGTTAAAAGGTTGTAACAAACTGCAGGAATGCAAAAAACCATGAAAATCCATCTCACCATTTTTCAGGTATTTTGCACTGGATTTTGCACACACCTAACTAAGAGAAACGGTGCAGTGCACGGAATATTGGAAAAAAAGAAGAAAGCAGCAGAAAACAAAAAAAAATTATTGCACTTAATTGCATGTATGCAGGTCCATTAAGCTTGTGTAAAACTACAACTGATAAGAATCTTCCAGCGGACACAGAAATTATGTCCAAGCTGGAAGCCTTAAAGTGGTTTGATTCTTTTGAAATATTATCTACCCTTCGCGCCTGCCTCGGCTCAGTTGAGCGAAAAGTGATTTCTTCACAAATTGACTGGTGGAGGGTTGCCATCTGCGTTCTGTTTCTTTGACAAGTCAAATTTCTGCCATAGAAAATCTCTGGATATGGATTTTTAGTAAACTGCCAATGGCAGCAGTTTTCTTCTCAACCGCTCCTCTTGAGACTTCCGTTTTTAACATTGCAGCAAGGGATTTAGGAGAGTATCAGTTCTTAGTTTTGTTTTCTTTTCCTTTTATCACACAAATATAATAAACGACGGCAACTCTTACAAAAATAATAATGGCAGCGACAAGTTCGCTAAGAAGCGCTTTGAATGCCCGGAAGATGCTGGGGGTTTCTTGCTTCGAATGTTTTTAGGTACCTGATGATGTTGATGATGATGATGGTGTGGCGGCAGCGAAGGCCTTCAATTTGTTGCTATATGCCACCCTGCCCGGGGAGAGTTTTCGACTTTAGACGTGACCACGTCTACGTGGTAGCTTAAAGTACCCAAGCAAATTAATCGCGAACAGGTGTTGATAGTTTTGTTAATGGCTGATTGATTTTCGGTCCGTTCATTCCTCTTGCACTCTGTTGTGTTGCGGCAATCATGCTCCCATCAGCAACGGCGTCAGGCTAATTGATTTAGAGAGTCATTCTCCAAGGGGCAAATTACTCTGAACCATGGATGCATATCGGGGCAGATAATCAAAAAAAAAAAAAAACCGAAAGAAAAACAAAAACACACACACTGATGGTGTGTCGAAGCAACACTACTTCTAGGAACAATTTTAGTGCAAAATATAAATGCGGCTGATGTTGGAGTACAAACGAGAAGCGCATCCCTGACTAGCTAGTCGAAATTACATCAACCAATTGGACCGCAAATGAAATGACCAGAGGTGGGCTTAGGGAATCATTTGCATAAGACTCGAGTGCAATGCTTGTATCAATTAAATCTGTCCTTGTTGTGGTGATGGTGGTAGTTGCCTCTTGCATATGGTATGGCTCCTTCCTCAACATGCTGCACTTCCAAATGAAACAAAATCCAATCCATGTAGGAAATTGTTTTGCAAAAACGAAAACGAAGAAAAAGAGACTAAGAACAACCAGGAATTAATGGGAAACCAATTAACCTGGGTGGTCAAGCACTCAGCCGGCTAATTCACTTTCTCCACACGTACGCTTTGGGGGGATGATACACGATGGATGTTGGATCTACTCTATGTTGAGTTCTGTGTGTTGTGTAAATTGTTGCACATGACGATGGCAGCCAAGAACGTATAGGTCTGGAGGTACGTGTGATTGCAAATAAGAGCAACTATGTGCACGATGGCAAAGAATCTATGGCCACACGCCACATTCTGTCATTTGTTGTTAATTTACCACAAGTATTTATTAAGTTCCGGCTAACTCTTGAGGTTTATTTTTTTTTCTCTCTCTACTTTAGTCTTTGATGTTTTGATCATTTTAAATTGGGGCTTGTGTTTGGTGTGGGGATTCTAGAGTAGAGATTATAACAGGCATAAAGGACTTTTTGAAATGTCAGGGCTAAAGTTAAAAGCAATTATTTCAAATTGCTGCTTTGGTTACTAATTAGCCCTGAACGGAGCATAATTATATTCAAACAATGACCACGATAGATGAACTAATCTGAAAGAATTCATCGTGCATGAAGCTTTATCTTAATCACTAATACCGATGTACCTATAGTTGAACGCTGAATTCTATTTTTAAACTTCGCAATGCAGTTGGTTGAGTAGTAGGCAGTACTTCCTGAAAATCATATGTTGTCTTCGAATGCATTGAAAATGTCCATCTCTAAATCTGTCGAATTGGTTTCGAAAGAGATATGTGCAAGAACAATGTCGGAAAGGAATTTTGTATTTCGCTTCTGTGCACCGATTTCAAACTATAACTCAGCTACTTTAAGCTTACATTTGGAAAGGCACAGGGCTATTGAACGAATCGAACACCTTTCATTTCTGCCTATCAGGAACTTCAAGGAAAATATTGTATCCTGTGTAAAATTCCATGTCCACGAAAAATGTCCTCTATCGTTATTCTCTTTCCCGGAATACGTGTGAACAAATTTCAATGAATTTCAAATAATACGCTGAACAGAGCTTACAGGCATACGTTGTTGCATACGAAATGCTCAGTAGTTCTAAATTTTTGATATGCTGTCAGGAACCGTACCTAGATCACCCTCTACCTCCTTTACCATCATGAATATACAAACGAAAATTTACACTTTTTGTTGCTTTTTGTGAAAAAATAAAATTGACAACAGGAAGAATACAAAACTCTCTACAAATATCTATGTCCGTGGAAACATTTTTGTGTACCGATGGAAACTTTTACGCTTTTAAAAAAAGTTGTTTTTGTAGAGTATGTAGTTACATTTTAGAGTAATCTATTTTCTGGCACATCGGACCACCTACAATTTGACAGCTAAAATACTTTTTTAATGCTTTAATTTAATGAATTATCAATCAAGTTGTAAAGGATAGCAAATAGTTCATTAACTAAAATAGTTTGTGAAGTGCACTTGTGTAGGAGAGAGATGAGAGATGAGAAGTATCTCATTTATTTATATCTATCCCTCTCCAGTTCAATCTATTCACTGTTCAAAACAAAATCATCCTAATACGTGTTCTTGCAATTACTACAGTAAAAACAGTGTGCTTCCCCTCAGATCTTTTAATTCTTTTAGAGCACTTTAAGACCACTTATAGATCACTTTAAGACCATTTAAAGAGGAGAAGCTCACAAGGAAGTGTTTCTTAACGATATATTTAAGATTGTTGTGGAATTTGGGATATTTTGTTGGCCAGCCATCAACCTTTGCATAGAAAACATGGCAAAAGTTGTAGGAAAAATTAAAATAACTATGATGCCTTTGCAATTGTGTCAAATTTCCTGTTTCATTCTTACCCAAGAAGAAAAGGCTGCACAGGGGAGATAACAATGTTTACTTCTTACCCGCACTTCTATGTTCTGCATAAAAGCTCACGACATGGAGCGATGGAGCCATCAGAAGTGGCTGCTACTTCCCTGCAACGAGCAACTGACGTATGGTTAGACGTTTGGAAAATAAGAGAATAATGTTGCCCATTTGCTGATCCGGATATGACCAATTCGGGAATTCATTTGAATTGAAATATGTGCCTCCTCAGAGAGGAAAGTTTCAATCGGCCCTAGCGAGGTACCCGTGAGAAATTCAATGACTTTGTAAAATTCGGAGGTTTTTACATCGAGGTATTCTAGCGAGCAGCTGTTCGGAACTTTCCTCCGACACTTTTTTAATACACTGCGTGGAAGTGTGATCAAGTGCTTTGTTGATGAAATTTCTGAGAGTTTATTGCAATTGTTTTCCCGGTTTCATCCGACAGAAAAAACAGATGCCAGATGACGGATGATGGATGACAGTTTTTAATATGTTTTTTAAGTAAATAAAATTGATGTAAAAACGTACTGAAGCTGTCTCCTGTCATATGTGTTTCTATGTCGTAGAATTTGAAATATGCTTTGTGTGCGTTGCCTGATGTTGATTGGACGTTGAACCGGATGAATGAAACAATTGTTGTTGATAGTAGTGGTATTCTGAGATTGTCGTACATTTCCTCAACTTTAAGAACTCGAAATGTGGTTTCAATTTGCAGCTTTTTTGAAGAAGTCTTCAGAAGTATGGTACCTTGGGTTGAGAGTTAGAATGCGTAAGGACCCATTCTTCAGATCAGTGTGTATCTCGATTATATGTTTTTCTCAAAGGAAATGGCAACCTATAACAACAACTTACAGGGATATTTTTAAGTTTCAACAACTTCGATGCATTCGTTGGATGTGACTTGTTCTTATTTTTAAATGTGGACTTCGGATATGTACGAGTTTTTTTAGGAGCGTTCATTACTAAGACGTTGTCGTGAAACCATCGTGCAATTACGCCAAATTTCTCTTGAGTTACCTTTATCGCCGAATCCAGAGAAACTTAAAAGCTCGTTTGTATGAAGCATAAAAAGAATTGAACGCAAATCCATGTGAAACTCCATGTTCAACATCCCTTGCTACACAGTAAGCATCTGTTAAGTTGACGAAAATTCGGTTGTGAAAATAATCTGCCATCCAATCAGTCATTAGGATGATGACTGATAATAAATGACAAATGACAGATGGCAGATGGGCGATGACAGATGTCTGTTACATAGAGAAAAATACGCGAAAACAATTAATACGTTCCCACGCACAAAATGAAAAGTCAAGACTGTTCCGTAAAGCTGAAGCAAAATCATTCCTTAGAATTGATTTTAACAGCAGTCAATAGTACAAACTTTGTGTATTCTCTAACAATACCGCTTTCTTTTTGAACGTTTTGTTTATCAAACGTACGAAAACGTTACAAAAGTTTCATATTTAAAAAGAAAGTACAATTTGACTTAATACTTGTTCGGTTTCTGATGATTTAGGGAGTTTAAATATATGGGACCTACGATCAATTGTAAAGCTACCAGAGATTAAAATGAACTAAGTATGCTTGTGAACTATGAGTATTTACTTGAAAAAAACGAGTTTGAACAAACTGAGTCAACCCACAAGCAAGTAAATTTGAACAATCTTATTTGTGAACCAAGCAACTCTGAACAACCCCTATTTTCAAACGAACCAAACAAGTAGGCTTGCTTGCAAGTCAAAATGAGTTTGAATAACATTGAGTTAAACTGCTTGTGAGCAAAGTGCTTGTGAATAAAAGTGATCACAAGCAATTTGATCGTAAGCAAGCAATAAGTTCATGAGCAAGCAGTGTGCTTGTGAATAAGCAGTGTGTTCATAAAGCAAGCAATGTGATCATACCAAAAAGGGTAGTTTGATGGCGTGATCGTTTTAAGTAAATTAAAAATCTAGGTATACCTAGGTGAGAAGTACGTTTATTTAATAGCATGGTTATTATACAGTAGATATGGAAACAATTTATTGTATTCATTGAAGTAGATGTAAGTAAGTATATAGAAACAAAAATTTCAAGTAAACAGAAAACTCAACTAGAAGTTAAAAAAAGCAAAACATTAAAAAAAATATGCAACTATAAAATAGGTATTTATACCTACATGTTTATAACTCTTCCTAATTCATTGATGACCTTTAATTTTTGTACCTACCTAAGCTTAAACCCAAACATTTGTATGCCATAAAACGAAAGGATAAGCAATCAATTGTCATAAAAAAATGATAAGCAAAATCTATTTCCGCAATAAAGGCATATAAATTTATTATACTGTAAAAATTATTATTATATTAAAAAGGGAAATTTTGGAATCAGAAATTAAAATATTTTATCATCCAGCAATGCAACCAATCCGTTCTTTCTCATATCCAAAGCCAACCATTTGTATGCCTTTCTTTGTTTTTCAATAGAATTATAGTTAGGTATAAATGTTCAGCGCATTGCTTTCCGATGGACACACTGCCTGCTTATAAACACACTGCTTGCTTGTAAGCACGCTACCTGCTTGTGAACACACTGCCTGCTTGTGAACACACTACCTGCTTGTGAACATTTTGCGTGCTCATGAGTATTTGAATATATTCAAGTAAGTTCAAACAAGTCAATTTGCTTGCAAGTCATTTGCTTGTGAGTTCAATACAGAAAAAATGACTCGTGAGCATCCTTACTGATTTAGTTTGTTCAGAAGAATTTTTGCTTGTGAGTAAATATGCTTGCGAGCTATTTGCTTGTGAATAGGGGTGGAAAATGATCAAGTCTGAGCGATCGTTGAGAAATTTTTGATGTGTTTGAACAGATTTGAACGTACTCATTTTGATCTCTGAAAGCTACTTGACGACATCAATCATCGAGTAAGAGTAAAGCGGATGAAGAAGCGAGAAAATTTCACCATCTTCGAAGATAGAAAAAACCTTTTCAACCTTTCAGCTTAGAAAGGAAAAAAGCACCTCAGCAGCGCCCAGTGTTAAATTTTCGCATTCTAGCGGAAGTTTATTCACGGAGAAAATAGAAAATGTGATTCACTGTTTGACTGCTGTTTCTCCGGTGTGTTGTGGTGGATAAAAGTTTCGTTCACGGTTACGAAACGGAGCAAAAACTGGTTAACAACACACAGGAAACCAAACAGCAGTCAAAACAGTGGGTTTCTCTGGTTGAATCACTTTTGTCCATTGTGTTCTCAGTTAACGCGGTAGTCTGATATTAACGTCTGTCAAAAACAAAAATGTCGCAGCTTGTTCAATTTTTGACAAGAGTCAACTGATAGATGACTGCTGACGGGAGCGGTGTTGCTATTTCAATTAAGAGGCGGTAAATTCAAAAAGTTATGGACCTTTTGACCCGCCCTTAGCATAAATAAAAACTAAACGTTCAAACGTTCGGTTATTCCGCTAAGAAACCAAGGAATGCATATAATTATTTTCTTCCTTCGTGCAGCAAAATAATAAATGAAAATGCTTTTTCTATTAAACTAGGCTACGAGACATACGCAAAATTCGAAATAAAGTTCCCTAGAATGCAAAAATATAACATTGTGCGGCGGCCGGCGGCCGGCGGCGGCCGGCGGCGGGCGGCGCGCGTGGCGTGCGTCCAGTACTACGCATACGATTTACAATGTTGTGCTATGTACAAAACGCATTAGAGTTTATGTGAAGGCAGCTGAGATGAAAATGGTCCGCAAGTGTAAGAAAACTTGATTGTGTTTTAGAAGTACCAAGATCCGTGGAAGCCTTCACGTCAAAATACTATCCTAAAAAAAATTGAGAATGACTGGCTCAGTTGTCATTGTCGTATTCAAAGGGGAGATTCAGAGAACTCCGTCAAAAAGGCAATAATATCATACAAGGTTCAGACATGATAGCGAAGGGAGAGAAAGAAATGCAGACCAAAATTTTCATAGGACAGACAAATGCAACGAAATCAGTATTCAGTAAGCATTCCATGTCTGAAATAATCCAAAACCGGGAGGCTTTCCGTCGTATTCTGAGATCAACATGGTGTACCCCACGAGTTGATCACTAGTGTAAAGCAAATAAGTGGGTGGCCAGTGATCCATTTCAAAATGCCTTAAGAGAAACCTAAAACTTGTTTGAAAAGAAACATTTTCGTTGAAATTTGCCAGCCAATATCTCGAAAAAATCAAAAATGACCTATATTTTTTTTGCAACACTGTAATACTTAATTGATAACCATTAATTTGATATATAATTACTTTATCAAACACAATTCCTAAAAAAAATTAAGCAAAAAATATGTTCCACAGCAAATGCATTTATTCATTTAATTTTTTGCAGTATCTACTCTTTTATTTAAAAAACTTAAAAACAGAATACATATTAATGCTACAAATGAAAAAAAAAAACTAATCTTCGTTTAGATCTATCAAAATGCCGTCCAAAAACAAAGCTGGTCCTATATTTATTGCTTCCTGGTGTCTCGTAATCCAAATACCATAAAATGCTCATGACATGAGTGCAAAAATCAACAGTCCTCATTCCAGCGAAACAATTACAATAGTAAACTTTTATTGCGTTCGAACTATGTGCTGCGTTTGCATCGCTATTCACCAAGATGTAAGTGAGATACACTTTTCTACTTACATGCCTGGATTTGATTCGCACTCGCAATAAAAAGCTATTGTTGCCTATAAGACTATGATGAGCAGTAGAGGTAATTCGCATCCGATCTTCGCAAACTTTGATTGTATAAAATTCCCTGGTCTCTTAAATGTTCGCCACAGTAGGATCGAACCCGGTTAATTTGGTAATTCCCCAATGATATCATACGAAGTTCCAGAGCCATGCTTTTATGTTTGCGGATGATTTGAAATTCTTTAGACGTACACAAACCAATTATCACTAAATATATCTAAATATCAATGTTTTTCGTTTCTTCGTTGTTTGTTACCTATAATTTAAGATTACAACATTCAAAACTTTGTTCTTGATAGAGTTTTTGTTTAGAAAGATCTTGGAGTAATCTTTGATTGTAAGCTTAATTTTACACATCATATAGAGTTCTTCTTCTTCTTCTTCTTCTTTCCATTTCCGGCGTTACGAGTAGTGATCTTGAAGCGATCACAACTCTCCCACTTCTTCACACTAGTGATCCGCCTGTGGGGTACGCCGCGTTGACCTCAGAAAGCGTCGGCAAGCCTCCCGGTTTTGGATTGTTCCATGTCTGAGGCCAACCAAATGCTGCTGTTTTTGCATTTGCTTGTACCAGGAGTGTTTTGGCCTGCCTTTTCTTTTTCGTCGCGAATTTGTTGAAACGTTGTACGATATTGCCTTTTGGACGGGGTTCTGCGGATCTCTCCTTTGAACATGACAATACCAACTGAGCCGGTCGTGCTGAATTTTGTCCAAGATGGTACTTTTGACATGAAGGCTTCCACGGATCTTAGTACTTCTAATTCGATCAAGCTTTGTTACTCCTGCTGTCATCCGAAGCATCTTCATTTCGGCTGCCGTCAATTTGCTCTCATACTTTTTGTACATTGTCCAACATTGTGGACCGTATGTCAGAGCTGGACGGACAACTGCTGTGTAGAGTCTTCCCTTCAGCTTAGGGGGCATTTTTCGATCACAGAAGATAGCGGAGTTTTCTCGCCACTTCATCCACCCTACGCTTACTCGATGATTGTTTTCGTCATCACAAGTTGTTTCACTATTGATCAAAGATCCCAGATATTTAAACTTTTCACACTTGGGAAGCACATTTCCATTCAAATAAATGTCTGGAATAGGCTTGTCTGGATCAGAAAAAGGGCAGCACAGGTATTCAGTCTTTTTTGCGCTAATACGGTACCCATTTCCTTCCAGAACATCAATCCAAACGTCAAGTGCTCGTTGCAGGGATGTAGGATCCTCGCTTATGATGGCTCCATCGTCAGCAAAGAATAATTGTTGTACTTTATTGTCCGTTACTTTTCCTTCGAGCAAATAATCCAGAACAGCAATAAAGAGCAGTGGACTCAAGACACTTCCCTGATGTACACCTACTGTTATTTGGAATTCTTCGGTGACTCCAGCTGGGAATCTCACTTTTGTAACTGCTCCCTCGTACATGTTCATAATTATTCGCACATAGGCTTCAGGAACTCCTCGGTGTCTGAGGGCCATCCATATCAGATCTCGTGGTTGTCGATCGAATGCTTTTTCGAAGTCAACCAACACAATATGCAAATCCTCTAAGGCATCTCGGTGTTTTTCCATAATGATCCTTATACTTTGGATTGCGTCTGTAGTTGACTTACCCGCGACAAACCCACATTGGTCATCAGACAGCCTTATTATTTTCCGCAGTCGGCTATCCAAAACCCGCTCAACGATCTTCATAGTGTGGGACATCAACTTGATCGAACGATAGTTGTCACAGCTTCTGGTATCTCCCTTTCGCTTGTACATTGGAAGAAGAAAACTTTCCCTCCATTGATTGGGCAAACTGTCACCTCTTATAAGTTTGGAGATGAGAATCGTGAGCCATCTCAACCCGATGTCTCCCATATTTTTCCAAAACTCATATGGTACCTCGTCTGGCCCAATCGCTTTGCCTTTTTTGGAGTTCTTAACTGCCTCCCTAACTTCTTCGACTGTGACGTCGGATACTTCCGTAAAGTTAGGTGCAGCTGTTGGAAAGTGGCGCCGAGGAAACTGTTCATTCAAAAGATCATCACAATACTGTCGCCACCTGTGAAGAATTTTGTCGTCATCCACAAGTAGCAGTCCTTGAGCATCATTTATGAACTTTGGCGAACGAATCGCGCATTTCTCCTTCTCTGAGCGGCTATTTTGAAAATGGTTGCTCCCTTATTCAAGTTGCTTTGTCTTAGCTCTTGGATTGCCTGATTTGCTTCAGCAGCTGGGGCAGAAATCTCTTCCAGCTCTCGATACAGGCCCTCCGTGCTTTTTGCTTGAAGTTGGGCGCACT
Organism: Melanostoma scalare; assembly: GCA_949752695.1. Taxonomy (NCBI): domain Eukaryota; kingdom Metazoa; phylum Arthropoda; class Insecta; order Diptera; family Syrphidae; genus Melanostoma; species Melanostoma scalare. The sequence goes on from OX456985.1 coordinate 73,956,459, forward strand.
TTTTCTTCGCTTCTTTTCTGCAGCTCTTGTATTCCATTTTGAGACGCGCTTTTTCATTTGTATTTCTCGAGGGGCACTTCGACCAAGCTTGGAAAGCTGCTTTCTTCTTTCTAATCACTGCTTTAGCTTCATCATCCCACCACCAGGTTTCTTTAGCTTGTTGGTAGTGTCCTTTTGAAACTCCTAGCAGTGATTTGGCTCTCTCTAAGCAGGTTCGTTGTAGGCGATCCCACATATTTTGTGCCGTGATTGCATTTGAAACTGCGTCGATGGTATTACACAGCTGACATCGCATATACGAAATGAATTGCTGTCCTTTGGTTTTCTCCAGATTGTACCACTTGATCATATAGAGTTCGTGGTGAATAAAGCCAACTCTATGTTGGGCTGTGTTTTGCGTAATTCTTTTGGTCTAAGAGACCCCTACACTCTTGAAGCTCTTTATGTTGCGTATATTAATTTAATCAATCCTAGAATATTGCTGCGTAGTATGGAATCCTCAGTATGTACAACGTTCATATTAAAGGAATTGAAAATGTTCAAAAAAATTTACAAGATTTGTAGTGAAGAACATTGAAATGCCTTCACATAATGTTAGATGTCGGCTTATTGGTATTCAATCATTATAGAAAACCGCCGTAAGATGTTCGCTCTTAATTTAATCAGTGATATTTTGTCATACCATATAGATTTCACGAGAACTAAGAATTCGTACCCTATTCCGAGAAAATACTCATAGAGTAAATTATGTTTCAAATGAACCTATTACTCGCAGTATTAGGGATTTTAATAATATTTCAAATAAAATTGATTTCAATTTTCATTTGAGTAGAAACTCTTTTAAAAATATGTTAAGTTTGTACTTTTTAACAAATTGAATTTTGTAATGCCTTTATTTTAACATGTTTCAATTTATTTTAGTTTTCCGTTAGATTGTAAACTCTATTATTATAATAAATATTATAAATATTAAATAAATAAATAAATAAATAAATAAATAAATAAATAAATAAATAAACAATTTTCTCTTGCAAAGGCACCTAAGAAATTAGGAGTATTCAAACGATTTAAAGCCAGTTCTAGCAGAACGTTCGTATCAGCACTGTCTTCAATGGTTGGATGAAACTTATTAAGAAGTGCAGCTGCAACTTTGAAGTCGTCCTTCAAATGACAAACAACTAGATTGAAAAAATCTTTTCGAAAAAGTTTAAAATCCCTTTTAAACCGTCCGTTCACGACTTCACAGACCCATCTGACCATAGTTATACACCTGGATCTATTAGCCTGCTCTGTGGTAAGCTGAAAGTTACCTTCAGTAACAGATTCAGGCATGTAAAAATTATATGCTTGAGATTCAAGATGTGGGATTTCGTCTCTGAATCCTATGTCCAAGTAAAACATCATTTTGTCTAAAATATTGCCTGAACGTTCCATAATCGTCTCTTAAAAGATGTTTCATTATATCAACATCAGGTGCAGTTGCAGCTTGCAGCATAAGGCCCTATAACGTCCAGGATATACCCATCACAGCATGTGATCACAAAAGCCTTGACCAGATTTTGATACTTATGTAAGCTGTATGATTGTTTCTGGAAGCCGTAGTTTGAACTTTTTTGAAGGTACACAACACATATGCTCCATCTCAAATGACTATAGATGGACGATCATTTTCATTTAAATTGATGTTTCCAAACAGTCCGTTAGGAATAAGTCTGTTCCTTCTGGCTACTTCAGGCGCGGATCTAGAATTTTTTTCCGGAGGGGGTCACGGGATAAAAAAAAGTCAAATATAACAAAAATAAACTGTTGTTTATATTAAATTATAAATTGTTGTTGTGATCAAGAAAGGAAAGGAAACAAAGAAGTACGCTCAAAGATCTCATCTGGACAAGTTTCCTGGGCTAGTGCTGTCCCATAAAGATCAAGGTCTTTATTGTGTGTACTGCGTACTATTTGCTTCGAGCTCAGGAGGAGGTTACCAAACAAATACTTCTCTGAAGCGACTTGTTCGGGAACCACTTAGAGCGTTTGATGACTTGTTGGGTGAAAAAGGAGCGCTGACAGTCCACCAAAGCAATTAATATCATCAGAGAGCGGTGGAGACTGGAAGTGATTTTCTTAAGACTTTCCACAATCCAGCATCTGAAATGATCAACCAGGTTCATGTGCAACGAGGTGCACAGGTCAAAGAAAATCGAGATCGATTGAAACCTATCATTAAAACTAATATTTTTTGCGGTCAGCAGAATATTTCTTTACGTGGACATAGGGATGATGGACCGCTCTTGAATACGACCGACAACAGAGATAGTCCGGTAGCTAACGTAGGTAGCTAACGATGGAAACTTCAGGGCACTTCTTCGCTTCAGAATTGATTCTGGTGACTCAACTCTTCAGCATCATTTAGAAACTGCAGGTGCGAACGCGACGTACATCAGTAAGACCGTCCAAAATCAACTGATAGAAACATGTAAAGAAGAAATTCAGCAAGTCATTTTGAATAGAGTAAGAGCGGCTAAATTTTTTTCGGTTATATTCGACGAAACAACCGACATTTCGCACACGGAACAACTAAGCTTGTCACTTCGCTACCACTGGAACGGAGTTACCAGAGAAGACTTCATCACATTTTGCGATGCCTACTCTGACATTCGGCCAGAAGATGTAGAAGGGAACGAGCGGCGTTTAACTGGAGTGGCATTGGCACATATTGTCATAGATTTGTGTAACAAATTTGATTTGGACTTGCAATACTTGGTTGGTATTGGTACAGACAGTTGCTCGGTTATGGCGTCTGATATGAAAGGGGCATGTCACGAGTTGATGAAAGTGGCAATTCACGCTCGATGCTGTCCTTGCAATAATCATGTTTTGAACAACTCTTTGCTAAAATCATCCAATGTCACGAGTTGCCGAAATGCTTCAGGAACAATGAAAACCATTGTAGCTTTTGCAAATGCTTCAGCAAAAAGGCACAGCGTCTTCGAAAAAGAGCTTGGTGGAAAATCTCTTCAAAGGCTTTGCGAGACACGATGGGTCGAAAATCACGAAGGACACATGCAATTTCAAGGTGAAAAGCTGATGAAAATTTGTAATGCACTTGACGAGATTTCGGATTGGAAGGATGAAAAAAGTGCATCATCATGCTCTTCTTAATTCAGCGTTTCTGATTTCAACTTCTTGCTTGAGTGATGTTCTAGGCATGTATAGCTTTTTTACTATCTTCTTTATTCTCTTTGTTTTTAATTAAATGCCTCAGTTTATGACATCACTACAAAGTTTTTTGTCTGATTATTAGTTTTAAAACTCAATTATTGTTTTTGTAGGGGTAACTTTACTTTTGAGCCGAATACTGCAAACACCATCATTAGATCTGAAGAAAGCAACCGGTTACATACAAGATACTTTAACTGTGCTTGAGAAGAAAAGAAGCGATGCTGATTCTGTTTTCCAACGGTTGTTTTCTGAAACTGAAAATCTTGCAACACAGTTGGGTGTCGAGTTGAAAGTACCACGCGTTGTTTCTCGTCAAAAACATCGAGATAATCACCAAACAGAGCAAACCCTGGAGGAATATTTTGGAAGAGGAGTTTACGTTCCTCTTTTAGACAATGTTTTAACGAACCTCAACGAAAGGCTTTCTCCAGACGTTATGAAGCTTGAGAGTTTTTCTGCCTCGGACTTCTTATAGAGAGGAGGAGGAGGAGGACATTGAAGAAGTTAATCTCGTAGCAGTCATGTACCAGGAGCTTCTGAACACTCCTCCTGCAAGCGTTATTGCAGAATTTGAGTTGTGGGTAGCAAAATGGAACCGAATTGTTGAAAAAGGCGGTGAACTTCCTGATTCGGTTTCTGCCGCCCTTGATGCGTGTGAAAGAGTAATGTATCCGGCTATTCATACCCTGCTTTGGATTTTGGTAACGCTTCCTGTTACTACAGCCACTGCAGAAAGGAGCTTTTCAACTCTCCGTCGCCTCTATGGCAGAAGACGTACTCACCGGTCTTGCATTGCTACACATTCATCGCGACATTGAATTGGACATCGATGCGATCATCAACAGATTTGCGAAACAAAATAGAAGATTGGATTTTGTGTTATAAATTGTTTTTACTTAAAACTTGTAATCAAATGTTAAGATATTAAGTAAAGCTACTATACAAATATAGAGAAATTGATACAAAAGTCAGTATTGTGAGAGAAATTTATTCAATTTTGAGTCAGTCATGTTGAGTCAGCCATTTTTTGATTGCAAATTTTCCATAGTGCAATAAAGTGAGTTGATTTTGGTCGCTTGGTTAGTTCCGTTTTTCAAGTTTACAAAAATTAGATTTTGTTCGGTTATTTTTTTTTGATTTTCAGTTTCAGTTTCGATTGGTTTAGCCCTATTTTTTGAAATGCGGGCTGTTTTGGGGGGGGGGGGGTCATGACCCCTGTGACCCCCCCCCCCCTTGAATCCGCGCCTGGGCTACTTCCTGAAAAGTTATATGCTGAAAACCCAAGTTAAATGGCACAAAATAATCCATCAATGCTGTGAATTATTTGTTTTTGTGTCTTTACATTATTTACTCACAAGCCAATAAATCAGTTACAATGAATTAGGCCTATAACGGTCGCGGATTTGTATCATTATGGAGTATGTCTAAGCTTGGCACATGGCAACAAGTTTCTTAAGATTTGTTTTTGGATGGCATTTTGATAGATCTAAAATTCTAAACGAAGATTAGTTTTTTTTCATTTGAAGCATTAATATTGTAATTCTGTTTTTATGTTTTGTAAAAAGAGAGAGAAGATACTGCAAAAAAAAAAATGAAAAAATGCATTTGCTGTGGAACATATTTTTTGTTTAATTTTTTTTTTAAGAATTTCTTAAAAATTGCACAGAAAGGAGCGCCAAAGATAGTTAACGAAGTTCACTCTTTGAATTGAATGAAAGAAGGAATCAATTTAAGGTTTTTAGAGTTAGTTGAATTCGCAAATGATTCGGCGTTCTTCCAGCTTTGAGATGTTGATATTCCTTGTATGACCAGAAACCAGTATTTTTAGTATGTAAAAGTCTAGCTGTTCCTAGGATTAGTTGCAAAGCTTTGTTTGCTATTTGTTAATTGTTCTTTCACAAAGGACAATAAACCCTGTGGATTCAAGGCGTTGAGGTCTTTCTTTGGTGCTACGAGGAAGGAATCAAGATTGTTTGCCGACTATGGCTTTGACCCGAAACCCACATCAAATCAAACACTTTTCAATTTGCATTACCTGAGAAATAAATTGTAATGTTAGGTATTTTCCGATCATTCTACTTCTATACCATTGGATGCAATGAAGATAATTTATTTTTGGCCAGTTTCGTGAGCGACGCTTTTGTCTATGAATAGTATTGTATTTAGCGAAGGAAACTTTTAATCAATATCAATCCTCCCGAGCAAAAATTCCCAATATGAATGCCTTACTTCGGACTACCCCGTAAATATCGCACAGCGAAGACAAAGAGAATTCATAAAAATCCAATTGAAAACTACCAACAGTCTGGAGTAGTTTTACCCCATGCGGTGCATTCTATCGAGTAACTTATTGCTCAATCATTGGTCTTACTTACAACGACTGTTTTCAATTCCAAAAGAGGTCATAAAATAATTAGCCTTGCCAATTTCTTTCCACCAAAGACCGCCCTATGGTTGCTAATATAAGGGTTCATATTCGTTAAATAATGTGTTGTACATGCACATTCGATACCCCAATATATCTGCATTTGCAAATAATTGTGTGCTGCTTACCCATTTCGTGTGTACTCTTCGATGAAAGGGATTTCCGTTCTTAAACGTAGGAGGGTCTCGACTCGAAGCCATTGGGTACTCCAAGCGTCTACCTTTATTCCGGGGGCTAAATACAATACACTGCCGCCATACCTAAATGCACGTTCTCTTCGTCCTTTACCATGTGGGAAATTGATTGTTGGTAAATTTAAATTAACTATAGAACCCGAATCCTTTGCTTCGATCCCCTCATAGGGGAGATCCTTTTGCTAGGTAGGTACATTCGAATTGAATGTGTGTTCAGCTCACGCCTTATATTGGCATTGTTGAGTGAGGCGACGTATTTAGAACCTTGGAAGTTCGGGAGCGGTGCCGTGGCGCTTTATATGGGTAAATTATCGAATGACGTGCTTAATGACTTGTAAGAAAGAACTTCTTGAGGAATTCCAGCGCTACTTCTGGTTCTTGGATGGCATTGTTGCTGGTTGTCACCATTGTCGTCTTCGTATAGTCGTTGTCGTCAACGTCAACCGTGCCACTGGTGGTAATGGTGTGGCTTCTATTTTTGCCAGTCCCTCAATACCGTGCATGCATGTGGATTGCTTCATTTAGTTAATGGCTGTTCCCTGCTTCTTCTTTTTTTTTTTTACTTATTTTTCGTCTCTCAGATCTCAGTGGGTTTTTGTGTGAGCCGTGTCTTTTTTTTTTGTCTTTCTTTCTTTAAATAGAAAGAGAACAGAAAAGATTGCATAAAATAAAATGCAAAAAGGGACAACAATGGGACGTACCTACCTACCTATACCTTCCAATAAAAAAAGGGAAACTTGATACACTCGTTTGGGGGGATATTCATTCTCGTCATACTTACCATGTCCTATGGTGGAGATTCTCGCATAAGGATCTCCTTTCAAATTTTGCTAATTTCAAATTGATGTGAAAAATAATTAACTAAGCGGAATTCCTTATTTAAAAAAATTGCCATGCATCTTATTTAGCATGTGTGTGTTCCGTTCGTTTTCTGTGTGAAGGAGCAGCATTGATAGCTTCTGTAGATGGATGAGGCTAATGTCCATATTTGGAGTAAAGCACAGTTAAGTGGAAAAGAACAGATGGATCGAGGAAGATTTACCTGTGAGTAGCATGAGCATGAAGCGAAAAAGTTTATGTGGTCGTTGTCCATCATGTTTCTTCATACGAAAGATGTGATTTTGTTTATCCCTATAGGTAGGTAGGTACCTGCCAGCAGTTGGAGACTGCTGAATTAATTTATGAAGACACCGGAAAGCTTTCAAGGGATATTAAATATAAAAGAGGCAAAGATTTGCCACAAATTATTTATTACACCGTTAGTCAAAATTATCAACAGTGGGAATGTATGTATGGTCATAAGGCCATGGCACCAGAATGGTAAAAACAAAGACGTATAAGTGATAGAGATTGGGTGGGCAATGATTTAATCTGAATACAGAAAGTAATGACTATAGGGGTTTTTCTTTTTTAGTTCCGAACAGATAAGTAAAACGTCAAAAACGTAAGAGTATTTCTTTTTCAGTTCAGCAATATCTGAACGCTCAAAATGTTTTTCTTTTTTCTTCGGAACACTACACGAGCGCACTCTACGTGCTCGAAATAAAATGACGGGGCATCTAGAGCAAGAGTCTGAGCGCAGCTCACTGAACACGCTCAGTTCAGAACACGTTCACGCTGTTTGTTCTCAGTTCTGTTCACTGTTCGGAACTAAAAAAGAAAAACCCCTTATGTATTATAAAAACCAAAGTAGTAACGACACTTAAACAGAGAGAAATGGATAGAAGAAGAATCCAAGTTTCGTTATCATTTACAGATAAGTGTTTTGCCGGTTTTGTGTTAAAAATTCAAATAATTCTTATTATGTATAAGAGAAGACATGATCTTGAGAAAGCAGAAGAGGGGTGCAGAAAGAAAATGCAAAACACTTAATTTTCTATGGGTATCCACGAAAATGATTGATTACTTTTTCAGCTTACATACAAAATAGAAAGCCCTTTTTCACATGAGTAGAACGAAAAAGTTAAAT